>JAKSZU010000022.1:20750528-21013028 GCA_026018925.1 Tupaia tana
CCCAGCTTCACCTACAAGAAAGATCGCACGATTGTCATCAGTTCAGACCTTGAGAGACACCCTGGTTCCTAACCAGAGGTGCTCAAGTTAGCCCAAGTAAGTGGCAAGATTAAAATCGATGTAATCAAACCTTTTCCTCCTAAGAGGAGTCCAGCAGTGCGGGCTGCCAAAAAAGCACCCACACCCTTGATGTCTCAGGCAAAGTCACTGTAAAGCAGAAGTGACAGCTCAAAAGGTTTGCTCTACCTGCTTTCTCCAAGTGACTTTTGAAAACTGGGAGTCATCCAGGTATAATCTGTGAAGCCATTTGTTTCTAGAAGGTGAAAGTTTGTTTGTGAACCGTACTACAGTAAATAACAGTTCTCCTCTCTCTTACATTTTAGTTTGATTTTTGTTATTTTCCAGTGCCTATAAAATATGACATTTGCAGTATACCAGACTTTGTCTCATTATCAGTAGGAAGATGCCGTCATCCTGGGCATTCATGGGGAATTGGTCCCAGGACCTCCTAAAAGATACTAAAATCTGTGGATGTTTAAGTGCCTTAAATATTAGGTCATCGGGAAAGTCATGACGTTTCTCTTTGCAAAAATGCATCATGCCTTTCCCTATGATCCAGTAGAATGACATGATATTGGGGCCAGATGGGGGCTCAGTGATTTAGGAGGTGGGCTCTCAATGGTTGACTGTGGTTTAAGTCCTGCACCCAGCAGCTTGAAACTCATGTTGGACGTGTGTGTGCCCCAAATCCTGAGAGCAGAATAGAGGAGAAGGGATTGCAGCATGGCCATGCTCCCTTAGAGATGACTTCTCTCTTTCTCATTGTGTCTCACTGTCCCTCCAGCAAGCATACACGCCCTATAGCAAAAATCTCTCTTAAATAAAAGAATGGCATATATTGGGATATGACCAATGTATATCCTTCCATATACTTTAAATCATCTCCAAATTATTTATAATACATAATACAGTGTGAGGGCCCAGCAGATGGCATAATGGTTACATCGCTGAACTCCCACATGGCCAACTGTGGGTCAAGTCCTGGACCTGGACCTGGTGGTTTGAAACTCACATCCTGGCGTGTGTGCATGTGTGCCCAAGATCCCTAGAGGAGAAAGTTGGAGAAAGGATTGCAGTGTGGCTATTCCTCTTGGTGGGTGATTTTTTGCTTTCTGTCTCTCTGGCGAGTGTAGGCACCCTATAGCAAAAATCTCCCCCCCCCCCAACCAAAAGAATACGTAGTACAATGTAAATGTAAATGCTATGTAACTAATTGTTATAGTGTTTTATTGTTCAGGGCATAATGATAAGAAAAAAAGTCTATACATGTTCAGTATAAACAAAACTATAACTGTATAGTATGTTGGGGCAACCTAACATTTTCTATCCATAGTTGGTTGAATTCACAGTTATGGACCCATGGGTATGAAGGCCAATTGTATCGCCTGCTCGTCTGAAGACATGATTTTACTGAGCCATGTTGAGCCCCTGTGGTTGACCCTTCTTTCCTGCACCCAGTCTTGCTCTGTGCTGAAATCCCCTTCTAAGCTGTTTCTCTCCAAAGATGTGATTGAGTTTCTGTCCATGTCTCCATTGTTCAAAAGATTTGCTTCATCTAGTACTGGTATTTGAGGGAGAAATCCCAAAACCTGGGATGGGGGAAAGCAAGTGGGTGGAGAACTAGAAATGAGATGAGAAAAATAGCTATTCCTGGCAAGGAACAAAATCTTTACAGTAGCAGGAGTATTTAACAGACAGACAAAATACCTTCAAAATATGCAAATCTGTGTTTATCTTAGAGAATTCTACAGGGAACAAATCCGTAGCATTAGCAATTAGGACTTAGCTCAGAAGTTTTTTTTTATTTTTTTTTCCTCCCGTAATACTTATAAACATCAATATAGCTTAGAGCTTCATGTTAAAATGTTTTTCTCCTATTTCTTTTAAGAGTTATTTGTTTAACATGTTTTTATTATCCTAGATGATGTGATTTGGGGAGAAAGCATTAATGCTCTTATCAGCTCGGTTTCCTTTCCAGTTGTTCAGAGAATCGAGCTACACTAGTAGTTTATGAGGTAAGAGGCATTAAATAGAGAGCTCATTGCTGATCAGATTGAACCACTTCTGGACTGTGGCTACCCAGGCAAAGGAGATTGACAGCGTTGCATTTATGCAGCAAATGCATTGAAATAAATGACATTAGTCACAGGTGTGTTCCCTGCCCCACACTGCCACCTCCCAGCTAGTGCCTTGAATGATGATTGGTGTTCATTGTACATGGTAGAGGTAAGGTATAACATATCATTCATTCATCCACTTATGTATTGCTTCCTTCGTTCATTCATCAGAGATTTGCTGTCTGTGATGTGCCAGGTCTTAGTCATCTTGGATACCTTTGGAGTTGAGTATTTTTAAGTCTCTTAAACATATTGTCTACATTATAATGTTGATGTTAGAATAATGTCAGATATAACCTTGTCAAAACAGTGTTGTCCTTGGCCTATGGTGTTAGTCCGTGATTGTTTTCTAATGAGCTTGATGATGAATTTGATAACGATAGCTCACACAGGGCCATTGGGGATAGTTCTGTCCCATAGAATCATTAATTCTTTTTTTTTTTTTTGAAGAGGTTTTTGCTATAGGGCGCGTGCGCTCGCCAGCCAGCCAGAGAGAGACATAGAGACAGAAAGTGAGAAATCACCCCCCAGGGGGGGATGGTCACACCGCAGTCTCTTCTCCTCCATTCTCCTCTCGGGATCTTGGGCACGCACGCACAGGTGCCCGGCGTGAGTTTTAAGCCACGGGGTCCTGGACGCGAACCGTGGTCGACTACGTGGGAGTCCAGCGACATAGCCATTACGCTAACTGCTGGTTCCCAGAATCATTGACTCTTTATTCAGCAACTGTCCACTGAGCACTTACTGTGTGTCACTGCTAGATGCTGGGTCCTCTTCTTTCCCTTGTTGGATGATTTTAGAAGCTTGTCTAAATTTTATTGTGTTTTGCTATGTATAAGGGGACTTAAAAAACTTACAGAGAAATGGGATTCAAGTAAGAGTTTATTTTGCTGCAAAAAATCATTAAATGCATGCATAGGTTTTTTTTTAATATGCATTTTTCATGAACTTTTTGAGGACAACTTGTGTATTTTACCTGGATGATTTCATTTCTCCTTTTGATCACATCCTTCTCTCTCTGGCCCTTCCATCTTTTGTATTGATGGTACTTTATTTTCCCCACCCTGTATCTCCTCCTCTCTTCCAACATGGAGCCCTTAGCCAACTATTTCAGTACTCCATTCTCTGCCATCTCTCTCCTTTATCCTTTGTTTCTGGGTCCTTTTGACTTTGGAAACTGTCAACATCACCTTTGCTCAAGTCTGCTGCTCTTCCTTAGCTGCTGAGTATTTCAGGTGGTCCTCCGAAAACCATGCTTCGTACACAGTTGTGTATCTTCAACTCAACTGAGCAGGCCCTATGGGCTCATCAATGCCAGCGTTGGTGGTTTTAAAGTCTTCCCATTCGCCATATCGGCCATCCTAGAACTTGGCTACTTCTTGAGCCACTGCTCTATCCTTATTACAGCAGATGATTTCATTGCTCTTTTACTATTAAGATGGTGTGACTTGTTAGCTAGTTCCTTTTCTACACTCAGAATCTTCATCTCTGTTTCTCTTTGATCACCTCAATAGTCTGTGAGAGGGAGGGGATTTTCACTTTATGAACAAATCTTCCAGATATTGTGATTTTCCATACCTGTCCAATATCCTTCCATTGTTAATGACTCTATCATCCATCCATCCATCCATCCATCCATCCTTCTATCTATCCTTCCAGCAAACATTTACTGAGTGATTCCTAGGTATCCCGCACTGTTAGACTATACTGACACAATAAAAAGGTACTCCTGGCCTAGTGGGAGCAGTCATTTAGCTATTACCACGTTGAAATGTGTTTTACCTTTGGGTAACATAAAAATAAAATATACTGGAATACCTAGGACAAAAATACCTCCTCTGTAAACGTAGTACATGAACTGGGTTCAGAGCATCCATAGGAGTTTATTGATGAGAGGATGAGAAAACAGTCTTCCAAGAAAGAGAACAGAGCATGTAGAACCAAGAAAGAGCAAGATGTGTTTGGAAAAAAGTAAGTAACATAGGGTGGTTCGTGGAGGAGGACAGCAGAAGAGAAGTCTGAGACATTGTAAGAGGGGTCCGGGTTCCACACAAAAGAATGAAGATTATCCTTTGAGACCAAGGAGCTCTCAGAGTTGTGCCTATGAGGGAGTGACTTGAGCAGATTGACTTTTGTTCCGAATGATGTTTATGGGAGTAGCCAAAGGTTCTTTGAGTATTGAAGGAGAAGAATGATGAAGGCTTCATGGTAAGAGTAGTGATGAATAAATGTGATGGAAATATCAGATTAGAAATGACCAAATCTAGATGGTGAATGGAATGTCAAAGGAGTTGACAATGACTGTTTTCCGATCAGGAAAAGTAGAAGGTTTGAGGAAAGAATGTTGAGTTTTAGGGAATCTGATGGACTTTAAGTGGAGATAACTGGGAAGGGAAGGAAGTAGTTGATGGAGATACAGTCTGGAATAGTTAATGAACAGGAGAGGACAAAGCGTGTGCAGAAGGCAAGGCAAACCTTGAGGAATACCAACATTGAATAGGTGGGTGGAGGCATTGGAGTCTTTAGAAAAATGAGGCTAGCAGATGGCATAGTGGTTATATTGCTGGACTCCCACTTGGTCAGCGGTGGTTTGAGTCCTGGAACCAGTGGCTTGAAACTCATGCCAAGTGCATATGCATCCTGGGAGGAGAATGGAGGAGAAGGGATTGTGGCGTGGCTATCCCCTGCCTGGGGTGGGGTGGGGGGCAATGACTGCCTCTCACTGTCTCTTGCTCTCTATGGTGAGCACATGCACCCTAAGGCAAAAACCTCTCTAGATAGATAGGTAGGAAGGAAGGAAGGTAGGTAGGTAGGTAGGTAGGTAGGTAGGAGGGAGGGAGGGAAGGAGGGAGGGAGGAAAAAGAGCAAGACTAAATTGCAAGGAGGCTGAGGGTTGCAGAACCAGGCAGGCAGCAAACCAGAGAACTCGCTCTCAGGGAACTTGTTGGGGATGTTTCAAAGTGTGGCCTTCAGGGTCAGATATGATAGAGAACCTTTCATAGGTTGTGTTTCACCGTGTTTCTGGGTGTGTCCAGAGACCACAGCGCCTGTGTACTGTGGTCTGCATGATATAGATACTGCCTCTAGGGGTCTACCCCAGTCCTTATGGGTGAAGGATTCGATTTCTGTTGACTTCCAAGTTTAGGAACTGCTATTGTAATTTGAAGGATCAAGTCCACAGTGCAGCTAGTTTTAGGTAGGAGTTACAATGCTATGTGTGTATATTTAAGCAAAAAAATTTTCAGTAAAAACATGCACACAGCACTAAGAAACTTAAATAAGTAGAGAAAAGAGTTTAAAACATAGGAACTAGCGAGGCAGAAGAATAACCTATTTATGGTCAGAGTGCCTTGAGTATAATATGAGGGAGCAGCAGAGAGAGAGAGAGGTGTGGGAGGAGTGCCATGGAGGGAGGGATCGAGCAGCCCCACCAGGAGGCATATCTCCAGAGGAAATCAGTCAGTGCATTGCAAAGATACCTGCACACGAGTGTCTATCACAGCACTGGTCACAAAAGCCAGGGCATGGAATCCATTGGAGTGTCCATCAGCAGATGAATAGATAACAAAAACATGGTATATAGGTCCGGCAAGTGGTGCAGGGGTTAAGACAACTAGATTCCCACATGGCCAAGTCTGCAGTTCAAGTTCTGGACCCAGAGACTTGAAAAACACACCAGGTGCATGTGTATGTGCCCCAAATCCCAAGCAGAAAATGCAGAAGGAATTGCAGTATGGCCATCCCCCTAGGTGGTGATTCGTCTTTCTGTCTTTCTCCAGTGAGCACACATGCCCTATAGCAAAAAAGAAAAAAAAAGTAGTGTATACACACAATGGAATACTATTCAGCCATTAAAAAGGACAAAATCCTGTCATTTGAGAGCCCCCTTAAGGGCATACTGTTAAGTGAGTTATGTCAGGCACAGGAAGAGAAATACCACATGTTCTCATGTAGAAAGTGGAGTGAAAAAAAAAAAAAAGATCTCTACATAAGTAGATGACTGAAGAATGACTACTAGAGACCAGGAAGGGTAGGGGTGGGAGAATAGAGGAATTTGATTAATAGAAACGAAATCACAGCTAAAGAAGAGAGTTAATCTCAAATGTTATAAAATACAATAGGATGAGTCTAATTAACAACAATTTACTATACCTTGCAGAGTAACTGGAAGAGAGGATTTGAATGTTCTCAACACATAGTAATGGCAAATGGTTGAGATGGGCATATTAATTCTGATTTAATCATTACACATTATGTTTTTAGACTGAAAACTCACATTGTACCTTACACATATGTGTAATTATATGTGCATCTGAAATTGTTGATGGGATTCAGGGTGGGTTTAAGAGTGAAGGTAGAAAAAAAAGAAAAATACCTTTCATTTTCAGAAGAAGAAAAGGAAAGGGCAGGAGGATGGCTGTACTCACGTTGGGTGGGGGAATTCCCCTTTGCCTCCACTGTCTTTGTGTACCCAACTCTCATCTCCGAGACGTGTGAAACCATGCAACCCCTTCCTTTTTGAAATTCTCTCCCAGTTCTCTGTCATCCTCCAGGGTTATCCTCTGTGTCCCTAGAGTGTCACGGACAAAGATTGGGTGACTCTGATGTTCAGATTTTTGTGCCCAGCTTTGTACGTGTATGTAAAGGTTCCCCGATCTCCAGGTTTTGTTTTTTCCAAAATAGTGGGGTTGACTATGTAGGTAGTAATGTGACTGGCACTTCGTGTTCAGTAAATGACACTCTCGTTTCCTAACTACAGGAATTGACCATGGGTTGTCCTAAGGACCCTTGATCTCCCCTGTCAGTCTTACCCATTCCCTTTGAACTTTCACTGTGTCACTGATGACCCTCTGCTAGCTTCGCTTTTCACTGCTGCTGCTTCTCTGAGACCAGCCTCTTCCCTCACTTGACTGTTTTCATGGGAGCATCATCATTCTCCTGATCGCCTGGCTGAAAATCTGAGCAGTGTTGGTGTCGCCTCAGTTCCTGTAATTGAACAGTTATCAGGTCTGTTAGTCTGGATGCACCTTACTTTGTTCATGTATCTGTTCATTCAACTTAGGTTAAATTATTTGTCAAACTCCATGGGACCCTGTCAGGTGTAAGACATGGTCCCTGGCTTACAGCGACACATTCAGAAAATTAGAGAACAGGGCAAAGACTGCAGTGCAAGAGTTGAGTGTAAAACTTTATGAGACTCCCTGGGAGAAGGCCAATCCCCAACTCGGCTTTGGAGGTTGTCTGTAGTAAGAGTTTCTTAGCACGCGGGAGTTGAGTCTTGAGGTTCAGGAAGAACTATCTCCACAAATGCTCATGGCAGACACTCAGAGGAAGGGGAGTGTGTATGGAGCAAAGAGGCATTAGAGTTCCTGGCGTGCCTGCTCAGCAGCTGGTTATTAGAATAAGTGGGGCTACAATGGAGGTAGGAGAGGAGAGGGGACAAGAGATAGGAGACAGATGGGAGAAGGCAAGAGAGAGATAGACAGACACACAGACAGACAGACAGACAGACAGATGTGGCCAGATTCTGAACAGTCATGCACCCAGCACAGCATTGTGCAATAGAATGAAATAAGAGTGGCATAAAGAACTTTAGCCGAGGACCAGCAGGTAGTGTAGTGGTTAAGGCACTGGATTCTCATATGATTGACCACAGTTTGAGTCCCAGATCTGGTGGCTCAAACTCATGCCAGGCGTGTGTGTGTGTGTGTGTGTGTGTGTGTGTGCCCAAATTCATGAGAGGAGAATGGAGGGGAAGAGATTGTGGTGTGGCTAACCCCCACCCCCCGGGGCATGACTTTTCACTCTCTCCCTCTCCATCTTGTTCTATCTCTCTGGCCAGTGCTCGTGCCGTACCCTATAGCAAAGATTGCTCCAAAAGAAAAAAAAAAAAAACTTTCGCCTTATAGTTATGGGAGCCAGATCCCACATGGCCAATCATAGTTTGAATTACAGCCCCAGAAGCTTGAAAAACATGATGGGCAGGTGTGTGCATGGGCCCGAAGACATAGGATGGAGAAATGGAGGAACAGGATTGCTGTGTGGCTACACACGGATAGGGGGTACTTTCTCCATTTCCCTCTCTGTTTTTTTCTGGTGAACCACATGTCCCCTGGAAATTATTATTACTATTATTATTAACTTCCTAGGGGCAGGTAGGTGGCATGGGGGTTGAGGTGCTGGACTCCCACATTCCCACGTGGCTGACTGTGGTTTGAGTGTCGGACCTGGCAGATTGCTTTCTCCCTTGCTCTTTCTCTCTCTGTGTCTCTCTGGTCAAATTAAAATAAATGAATAAGTAAGCAAAATTAAATAATTTTTTAGAGTCAGGTATAAATTATGATACTATTTTATCTTATCCATTTTGTCCAAAATACTATTGTCACAACACGTGATCAATATTAAAATAAATGAAAGATACAGTTTACGTTCTTTCATACTAAAAAGAAAACTCACCTCAGTTTAGACATTAAAATTCTGTTGGAAATACTTGATCTGTGTGTAGAGTTCATGAAACCCAGCTGAAAACATAGATTCACATACCTGAGTTGTTCATCACATACATCAGAGTTTTTCAGTAACAGAATTGAGCATCAGTTTTTAAATTTCAACTAATTTACATTGTAATTATATGGATGTTAAAAATTCAGTTTTGGTGGGACCAGCAGTTAGGGTAATGGCTATGTCGCTGGACTCCCACATAGTCGACCGCGGTTCGCGTCCTGGACCCGGTGGCTTAAAACTCACACCGGGTGCGTGTGCGTGCGTGCCCAAGATCCTGAGAGGGGAATGGAGGAGAAGGGATTGCAGCGTGGCTATCCCCCCTGGGGGTTGATTTCTCGCTTTCTATCTCTCTGTCTCTCTCTGTCTGTCTGGCGAGTGCATGCGCCCTAAAGCAAAAACCTCTCCAAAAAAAGAAAGAAAAAAATATTCAGTTTTGGGGGCTGGCAGGTGACATGTTCGTTAAGGCGCTGGACTTCCACATGGTCAACCACAGTTCAAGACCCAGACCTGGCAACCAGCTTTCTTACTCTCTCCCTCGCTCTTCTCTGTTCAATTTTAAAATAATAGCAATACATAAGATTCCATTTAAAAAAAAATGCATTTCTGTAGTCACTTTTCCACTTTTCTACTGCTCAGTCATCATGTGGCAAGTGGTTTTTGTATTGAATGGAGCTGGCCTAGAGGTTTGTGACTTTATACTTGAAAGAGTCAAGATTTAAAGAGTCAAGAAAGATTTCAAGCAAAGACGGCCACATGATCAGATGGGCTTTGGTGTGGTCAGACAAGGGGATGTGTTCGTTCAAGTCCACATTTATAAAGACAAGGGTATGGAGAAAGCAGGTATTGACATAGCAAAAAAGAGGCAGCATGAGAAATAAAAGAGGAAGAAGACGGTCAGGTAATTCCTGCCTTGCACGTGGTCTCTTTCCAGAAAAAACAGGAATAGGAGCTGGCTAGGAATTTGCAAGAAGTAGATGATTTCAGTGGAAACAAAGTTGGAGGTTCTTTTAGGACATCAAAGTAGATGTGTCCAGAAGATTGTAAGAACGAAGGTCTCAGTTCTGCAGAGATATTTTGGTTGGTGAAAATAATTCAAGAATCCCCAAAATACAGGAGTGAGTTGAAGCCATGAGAAGGGTATTGCCCTCCAGAGACAGTATCGAAGAGTAGGAGTCAGCACACTGCAGGCCTATAGACCAGGTTGCCTGATTTTAAAATAAAGTTTGTGTCTATATTTATATATTTATAAAGATTGTATAAATAAAGTTGGAACAGGGCCATGCTCATTTGTTTGCAAATTGTTCCTAGCTACATTTACTGCAACAAGAACAGACCGAAGTCGTTGGAACAAAGACCATATGGCCTGCAAAGACAGAAGAAAATGTAGACTATCTGGCCCTTCCCAGAGAAAGTTGGCCAACCCTTGCTTTAGAGTTTGGGGGGGGGGGGGGGGTTGTTGAAGATGAAACTCTAGACAAGGGGAAACATTTAAGAATGGGCAGAAGGGGATGCTCCTTATAAAGAGCGAGAAGGAGCTGCCAAATAGTAGGCAGGGAACCAGGAACGAGGAGGAAAACCTAGTGGCAAAAAGAAGAAAGATTTTCTTTTATCAAGAGAGAGAATATGAATGAAGATGCCGTATGCTGTTAAGAGGTCAAGTAAGGGAAGGATTGAAAAGTGTCCATTGGAGTTGCCTACTGCACGCTCATTAGAAACTGTGGAAGGAATGCTATCAGTAGCGAGGTGGAGCAGAAGCCAGCCTTCAGTGGGCTGGAAGACCAGCAGGAAGGGAGGAAGTGGGGACAAGGAGGTATCCTCCTTTCAGCCAGCTGGCGGTCTAAGGAGAGAGAGCGAGCTGAAAGAGGCACTTGAGGTTGAGGAAGATTATTTTAAAGTTGCATGCGCCCCGGACAGAATTTGGAGGTATGAGTGGGTGAGGGAGACATCTCTGAGTGAGACATTCAGGACGAGTGGGAGGGAAGGCCAGCCTACCATTAGCCTTACCCTGACCACCTCTTTCAGGAAGGGATGAAAGCTTCCTAACTTGTACCCCAGTCTCTTTGCTTTAGCCTCCTTCTGGGTGCTTCTTTGAGACATCACTTCCCAAAAAAGCTCCTCTTTCTCAGCCCTTCCCTGTTCCCTGCTAGTGAGGGTTCCCAACTTCAGTCTTCACTTTCAAGTGTGGCCACTTCCTTTTCCAGTCACCTCTCCTCCTACTTGCCTGCACGCACACGCATCCCAGCCCACTCACACGCTTCCCAGCCCATCTTGGCCCTGCTCCTTCCCAGCCTCTTGAAATATCTACTCCACTCAGAGGTCTGGGCGTCACCTGCCTTTTCCCTCACCTGACCCACAACGAGTGCTTAGTTCAGTAGTATTTACGAAGTAGAAATGCAAGCAAAAATCATAAGTCATTAAAGTTTTAAGACACATCATACATTTATTATTGAACAAGAAAGAGGATGTATTACTTTGATCCCATAATAAAAACAGAACCAATTCTTATGGAATTATTTTCTCAGCTGGCACTGTTGACGTGTAGGAGCAGATCATTTTTGTTGTAGGACTATCCTGTGCCCTGTAGGATGTTTAGCGGCAACCCTCGCCTCTACCTGCTAGGTGCCAATGGCACACCTTCCTCCCCCAGTTGTGACAGCCCAAAATGTTTTCAGACATTTCCCAATGTCCCTTAGGGGAGGAGCAAGTTGCCCCTATTCGAGAACCAGTGAGGTAGGAGGAGAGGTCACTAGGCTGATGTTTTTCAGTATTCCAGTATATCTTTTCCCCTCATACTTTGCATTTGTAATAGTAGGGCTCAAGGGAAATTATCCTAAAGATTTATCTTATTCCAGGCAGGAAAAATGGAATCCACCCATTTTGGGCTGCTTACCAAGTTACTAGTGGCTCTGTCCTAGTTTGTGGAACAGTAATGTCAATTAATAAAAATCAAAACAGGGGCCAGACAGTGTAGCAGTAAAACGCAGTATTTCATGAGGCTGACCCACATGGGAAAGTCCTGGTTCATGTCTGGAGCCTTCCCTGAGTGTACTGGACACACACGTGGCCATGGTCTGGGACTGGCTGGAGCAAAAGTAGATTATGGTGTCAAGACCTTGTTGGGAGTGCGCTTGCTCTCTCTGTGTCTCTCATAGAAGATATAAATTAATAAACTTGAAAAAAAGAAACACTTCAAAATAAAAAAGCAAAATAGGTGGCCCAGTGTGCGAAGTAGTTGTTATCTCAGGTTACCACATGTTAAGATCTTGAAGATCTTGAAGTCTTGATGTGAAGCACGTTGCATCGGATACCACTGCCATAACTTTCCTGCTGTTCCAAATTGGCTATTCTGTTTTTGCATCCTTTTTTATTTTTATTTTTATTTATTTATTTTTTTTTGCCATATGATGCATGATCTTGCCTAAAGGAGGGGGATAGCGACACTGAGAGGGAAATTAAGAAATCACCTTCCATGGGAGATAGCCATGTTGCAATCCCTTCTCCTCCCTCCATTTTCCTCCTGGGATTTTGGGCACACACACACACATATGAACCTGGAGTGATTTTCAAGCCACCAGGTCCAGGACTCAAACTATAGCCAGCTGTGTGGGAATCCAGTGCCTTAACCACCATGCCACCTGCTGGTCCCTGTGTTTACATTCTTTAATCAGGAGCATTCTGATAAAAGTGAAGACAGAATTCTATCACAAATATTCACCTACTGGAAAGAAACCAACTTTTTGCACCAACAATCTGGGCAAACACAGAGATCTAGTAAAATATATTTAACATTCTTATTTGAAGTTTATGAATTCATGGGAAACTAATAAAGTGAAGACAGCATGTTGGAGGGCTGTTTTTAAAAGCATCACACACTCAGGTTGCAATAAGAGCTTCCCATTTAATGTCATAGAGTCAGGTCACCTCCACTCCTGGGGCAGGAGTTATCAGTGGCAGAGATTCGGTCACGGGCACTGTTTGATTCTTGTTCAGTCCAGTTTTCGTGCTGTATGGATTGCTTGCTAGGTGCATTAATAATTAACTACTTGTATCCACAGTATAAGGTACAGGTTGCTAATCCTATCTGCAATTATTAGCATGTACATTCTTGACTTCAACTAACTGCATATACAAAGAGAAATGCCATTGAAAAGCCAATTAAAGATTTTCTCTAGGTTTCAAGGCTCTAAAATGATCATCAAAAGACTGCTTTGAACAAGGCTGCTTTGCAGTATTACCCTGTACTCTGTTCTGCATTTTTACCTTAAACTGTAACTTGGTAAACATGAGCTAATTTTTAACAATAACCCAGAAAGTTAATGTCATTGGCTAAGCTATCATTAGGAAAACTGTTGACTTTCTTGATGGTATATTCTTCTTGTTAACAAAACAAAACAAAACAAAACAAAAAAACAGCAAGGGAAAACATTTAAAAAATTTTAACTGAGAACACAGCCCTACTTTGGGTTCATTTTATGAAACGGATAAGAGTATTCTACACTTGAGATTTTCCTGTAGCCTCCCAAAGGGCTGCATTTTATGGGTTAGTAATAATCACTGTGATTTATTGAGCACCTACTACATACAAGGCACTTTACATATATTAGCTTTGTGTGTGCTCAGAACGCTGTGCATTTTTCATAGCACTTAATCACAGTTCTAATCTCCACTTATTTATATAGCTACCTGATTAATGTGTGTCTTCTCCATTAGACAGTCACCTCTGTGTTGATGGGGCTGTATTGATTTTTTTGTTCCCCATTGTTGCCCCAACACTTAGTATAAGACCTGGCTTATATTGGGTATAAAATAAATATAGCTTAGAAGAATGAGTGACCCCAGAGACAGAGAAGTATCAGTTTATAGGTGACGAAGAGAAAAAGTGATCAGCTGGCTTGTTAAAAACTGAAAACTGGCAGAGTCGAAAATTAAACCAAGTATGTCTACTTTTCCAGCACGTGGTCTTCTCAAAACTTTAATATGCATGTGAATCATGTGGGGGAATCTTATTAAAACGCAGGATTTCATTCACTAGGTCTGAGATGGTCCCAAGAATTTGCATTTTTGTACATTTATTTATTCATTTGGTGAGAGAGAGAATTTCCAAAACTCCATTCCAGCTTCAGCCAATCCTGAATCACAGGGATGTGTGTGTGCCTCTTGTCCTCAGGGAGGTCTCCGGTCATGAACCTGGAACCGTCCTATGTGGGTCAGGTCCTGGAGCAGAGGGTTTTACCTCTGTGCCCTGAGAATTTGCATTAACAAGCTCCCAGGTGATGTCTCTGCTGCTGTCCACAGAACCATGCTTGGGTCATCCTGTTTTGTGCCACAGTTGGAGTGTATAGTGGTAACTTCCTTAGCTGTCGGAGGCATCTGTGGTTCTATCTGGAAGCTCCAATCATGGGATAGTTCTCTTGTACCTGCACTGGCATCCTTAGGAAAGTGCCACAGGGGTCTATCCCGTATAAATACATTGGCCCCTTTCATCAGTTAGCAATGATCTTTGATGCGCCTTAAACTCAGGTATTGATGATATTAATGGACCCTGTTGACGAGTGAAGAAAGGGAAGGCCAATAATGTAAACGCTCTATCTTAGAGACCACATCAGTCTCATACTTAAACCAGGTATTCTGTTCTAAGATGTCTAGTACCTCCACCCCTATTTCATGAAAGTAGCAAGGAGTGGTCACACTCTTTCAAAATGTGAGGTTTAGCTTTTTAAAAATTTTTTAAGAATTTAAAAATTTTATCTGTTATCATACTTCAATTTGATCAGAGAGAGAGAGGAGAGTAAGAAAGCAAGCCATCAGGTCTGGGGCTGAAACTGCTGATGGTCATGTGGGAATCCAACCCCTTAACCACCATGCCACCTGCCGGTCCTGAAGTCCATTGTTGAGTTGATGGATGAATCTGGTTGGGAATCTGGCATTATCAGGCATCAGATGGTCCCACCATCATCTCTGTAGCCATCCAGTTGCCCCAACACCCAGGGTGTGAAGAGGCACCTCCACCAGTGACCCTATCTTAATGCCCATTCTCCCTGTTTTGGGCACCTCAAACTCTGTCTTCCTTATTGGCATTTCTTTGATAATGTGATTAAGGTAGCTTGATAAAAGACTTCCATGTTTCTTCCTAAATGTTCTCCCTGGCTCAGCAGTTCCCTGTAGCTCTTGAGAAATAGGTCCAGAAGCTGGCCCTTTCAGTAGTCGGCGTGGGGGCTCCAAGGTCTAGTGCTTATCTTGACCACGTGATCCCACATGGGAGGTGTGTGTCTCCATGAGCAGTGGCCCCCGGTCAGAGCTGTGATTGCTTATCTCCGCAGTCCGATGCCTTTGTCCCAGTCCACCTGTATTTTGTCACCAGCCTCTGTTGTTTCAGGGGTTCCGAGAGCAGCCCTTGCTTGCTGTAGGACTGTACCTGGGTTCTTCATGTTTAGGCTGGCTGCTTTCCTGTCCTCAGCCATTCACACAGAGCTATTCGTAGTCCTCGTGCCCGAGTGTACGTGCAGTGCATGACTGACCCTTCGTCCTGTAGCATGTCACTGTTTCTGCATGAACGATTGGAATATATACATGTGTATGTTGCATTTTAATTGTGTCATAGCAGAAATTGAAGGGGCATTCTAGAAAGCTTGACATTAGCTCTGTACTTTGAAAACCTCTTCCGGATAGTTTCCTTTATGGTGTTCAGCTGTGCTAAACTTTCATGAAGGGTGGTTTAATGAGATGAGGACTTAGGAGTTAAGGGCATCATTATATTATTGAAATCATTTACTGAAAGTAAATTGGCAGATACCTGTAGTTTGTCCTGAAGCCCCTATTGAAGAGCACGCCTTAGTTCTCTTCACATGGACAGGCAAGGCACAGGAAGCGTGGATAGTGAATGAGGAACACACCACCGACGGCATGGTCTTAAAGCACACCATGCGTTTTCACATCTTTCTTTCTTTTTACATTGGGATGTCTCCCTTTCACTTTTATTTTTCACTTCTTTGGGAGTGTTATTTGGGGTTTAATCTATGTAAACTATAAGCCTGTGCTTTCGGATTAACAAACTTTGAAAAGGTACTGATTAAAGTACACAGATGTGGGAAGCCACAGAGACAAAAGACAGCTTACATTTCGCCTTTTACTACATATGTATAATTACTCCCATCTTATAATACCTTAGCATCATGGTCATTGTTCCCATAAAAAAAAAAAAAAACTGTATGTTATGAAATGATACAATCTATGAAGCATTTCCCATTATGTAGACACCATGTCTTTAAATTATAGCAATTTCTTAAGATTTTAAGGCAAAATGAGCTCTTAGAAGTGTGATTAATAGCAGGGAATGAGGCTAATGCCGGGTCATCAGTGGCACTCCATTACAAAAAAGGTTGGACTAATAAAAGCATCCATCTTTTTGACCAATAAAGCATTTGAATGATATGCTTATAGTTTTTATCATATAGTAGTTCCTTGGTGCTGAATAAACTCTGAACTTGCATGGTGGAAAGGCGGCTCTGCTTAAGTGGCTGATGCGCCTCTTCTTTGATGGTGTGAGAAAAGGCAGACCCGGGAAGGAGCCTCATTGTTGGAGCTGTCAGTTTTAGTTTTAGGGTATCTTCTACAAGCATAATACCCATGGCCCAGGAGCCATGCTTTGGCGTGGGGGCAAGAATAGCGAGTCTGGCTTCCTGGGTGATTCTTTTTTTAGTAGTGTAAGTCTACACAGTAGGCCCTCAGTGAATGCTTTGTGAATTGCATTGTGAGGAATCCAGTTCTTAAGAGTCAGGAGTAGAGCCTGGATCCTCACGTGCATCGCTCTTGTCTCCTGGCGCTCCGATACCTAAACCTTGGACCACTCACTGGTGGGTTGAGAGAGGATTTTTAGGTGGTTCATAAATCATTCACCAATTCTCATTATTGTGATTCGATGGAGAGGCAATTCCATTTTCAATTCTTTTTTAATCCTTCTGATAAAGCCAAGGAAAAAGTCTCAATTTGGTGCGAGTATCTTTAATCTGTCTCTACCAGTTGTAAGCTCATTATTTAACAAAGAAAGAACATGGCTTCCACCCAGAGCCTGTAAGAACAGCAGGATCTAGCAAGAATTTAATAACATTGGTTGGTTTTATTACGTGGGTTATAAAGTCTTTCTCTTCTACAAGGCTTGCATTTGAAGAAGCGATCCAGGGTTTTCTTCTTATTTGTTTATGAAAAAAAGAATCTAAAAAAAAATAAAAATAGCGAAGGTATAGATAGAGATGCAAAAATAAGATCGAAGTAGAAGTGGATGCTCAGACTCAGGAAACTGACTCAGGTGTCTACTCAGAGGACAGGACATCTCTAAGCCTCTCAGAATTCACAAAGGATTCATCCCACAGAGGAGTTGTGGAAAGAATAGATCAATCTTTTCTAATCATGAGTAATCCCCCTTCCAGCCCCCTTCTCCCAGCTTCCTTGGGACTATTTTCATTTTTTTTTTTTTTAGGAGAGATTTTTGCTATATGGCTCATGTGCTTGCTGGAGAACCAGACAGAGACAGAGAGACAGGAAGAGAGAAATCACCCTTTAAGGGGATCACCACACTGCAGTCTCTTTTCCTCTAGTCTCCTCTTGGGGATTTTGGACATGCATGCATGTATGCCCAGCGTGAATTTTAAGGTGCCAAGTCTGGGACTTGAACCATAGTCATCTATGTGGAAGTCCAGCGACATAACCTTTATGCCATCTGCTGGTCTCCTATTTTCAATTTTTAAAATAGTTTATAAAAGACTTTTTTTTGGAAGAGAGATTTTTGATATAGGGCATATGAATTCACCAGAGACAGAGACAGAAAGTGAGAAATCACCCCCTGGGGGGGTTGGCCACGCTGCAATACCTTCTCCTTCATTCTCTTCTCAGGATCTTGGGCACGCATACACACACAATCCATGTGAGTTTTAAGCTACCAGGTCTGGGACTTGAACTGCAGTTGACCACATGGTAGTCCAGTGACATAACTATCATGCCATCTGCTGTTCCCTATAAAAGACTTTTTAAAGCACTCCTTAATAAAATAATAAAACCTAGGGACCAATAGATGGCATAATGGTTACAGTGCTGGACTTGGATGTAGATGACAGTGGTTTGAGTCCTGGACCCAGTGACTTAAAACTCACACTGGGTCCATGCATGCCCAAGATTCCCAGAGGAGAATGGAGGAGAAGGGATTGCGGCATGGCCATCCCTCCATGGGGTGATTTCTTGCTTTCTATCTCTCTGTCTCTCCAGTGAGTGCACACACCCTATAGCAAAACAAAAACAAAAACAAATTAACAAAAACCTCTAAAAATAAGATTTGGGGTTCTTAGGGAACAAAATAAGTAAACTGGGCACGTGAAGGTAAAGTTGAAAGGGGGTTAGGATAAGTTAACAGCACTGCTGGGGAAGAGGAAGGAAGATAGCTGATCCCGCTCATGGTGAGGAACCAGCAGAGGCAAAGAAGCCCTCAGTTCGGTAATGATTATGTCCAGGCTTACTTCACTTTGAAAACTCCAGGACTCAGTTATTGTCTTTTATCAAGGAAAATGGCTACAGACCTTTAAATTACCAATTTGAACTGTAAACATTTGTATTAAAATTTTACTAGATGGTGCATACACTCCTCAGAGAGAGACAGAGACAGAGAAAGTGAGAAAGCACCCCTCCATGAGAGATGGCCACCCTGCAGTTCCATCTCCTCCGTTCTCCCTTCAGGATTTTGGACATGCACGCCCACTGTGTGTTTCTCATGCTTCTGGGTCCCGGACTCGGCAGCATGTGAGATTCAGTCACCTCAACCATCATGCCCCATCTACTGTATTTTTAATCCACGATCAGTAGTTGGCTCATCCAGGCTTCTGGGAAAGAAAAACAAAACCTAGGAGAACTGGAAAGGAGTTCAGTGATCAGCATTTTCTGATGAGCACAGGACGGGTAGGGATGGCAGGGGACAGCATTCTGCTTACACTTCTTTGCCTCTTGGGTTTTCACTGGGCCGCTAGATAAGGGCCTCACTTCTTTGCCTCCTAGTCACCCTGACCACATCCATAGGGCAGTGATCGTGGAATTTGAGAACGTTCTGTTCTCAGAGCCTCTGAGGAAGATTCTCACTGTTAGTTGTTCCAGCAGCCAGGTTGCATCATCATTTAGTTGAGCAAGTCCGGCTTTCTTTCTCTAGGGCAGTAGAACAGCTGGAGCCCTAGAGGACTTGAGAGAGCAGAAGAGGGAGCTCTTGGTGTCCCTTCAATGTGCCCAGAAGGTGTTAGCAGACCCATGAGCCTGAGAGATTCCCTCCTCCTGGGACACTGAATGCTTAGTGGAAAATTTTTCCCCCAGACATTGTTGAGGCCTTAGGGCTGGTGTTGATCTGGGGAGACTGTCAGCAGAGAGGGACTTAAGAAACAAAAACCACAGCACAAGAAAACAAAAACAAAGAAGAAAACACTCTAGTTATTTTGTGACTTTAGGTTTGCAGAACTAAGATTAGATAGTTGAAGCAGAAGGTCGAGATAAGAGCAGCTAGAGATGGCTGAGAAGTTTCTAATAAAATTGGGGAGGGGGTGTGTGGTAGGGGAGGGAGAGACCAGCACACTTTTTTGTGTAGTTTTTTTTTTAGACTGACAGGTGCAAGTTCTACTAACCTGAGTGTTGATAGTGTCATGGTCAGAATCCTCTGAGATATTTATGCTTGAATTTCATTCTCTCATTTTCAAATTTTGCTTTGGATATCCAGTAGACAATGTTTTGATATACTTTGCATGGACATAATGCAAATTAAAAAAAAAAAGATAATTAACTGACGATAAGTGTATGGTACAGATAAATTACCTAACTGGTTTTCAGTGTGTTTTGCTTATTAAATTTTAAGTAATGGAGGGATGTTATTCACACGTATCAAAATTAAGTAGTTTAATAATATTAAAATATCTGTCAAGTAGATTCCAACTAATGCTGGGATTGCAAATTATATCCCTAAATATAGTATCTCTGATAAGCGTGGTGACTTTCTTATAATACACAGTAAGCTGCTGTAGGTGATAGTGTACATGAAAAGAGTGTTTAAAAATGAATCATTTCTCAACGCTCTTGGTGGTGGACCCATTGACCTGACTATTCACCCTGGACTTGGAAGAGCTGAGGTTGCTTTGCTAAGGTGACAGGATGAACTCCTGAGTGATTCTATGCAATACCAACTGCTTATATCATCTTTATTAAGAACAGAATCATGGGAACCAGCAGTTAGTGTAAGGGCTATGTCGCTGGACTCCCACGTAGTCGACCGCGGTTCGTGTCCTGGACCCGGTGGCTTACAACTCACGCCGGGCGCGTGTGCGTGCGTGCCCAAGATCCCGAGAGGAGAATGGAGGAGAAGGGATTGCGGCATGACCATCCCCCCTGGGGGGTGATTTCTTGATTTCTTGCTTTCTGTCTCTCTGTCTCTCTCTGTCTGTCTGGCGAGCACATGCGCCCTATAGCGAAAAACCTCTCCAAAAAAAAAAAAAAAAAAAAAAGAACAGAATCATAACCTGACCAAGTTTGATTTTTTTTTTTTTTTTTTTTTTGCTATAGGACGCGTGCGCTCGCCAGACAGACAGAGAGAGACAGAGAGACAGAAAGCAGGAAATCACCCCCCAGGGGGGAGGGCCACGCCGCAATCCCTTCTCCTCCATTCTCCTCTCGGGATCTTGGGCACGCACGCACACGCGCCCGGCGTGAGTTTTAAGCCACCGGGTCCGGGACTCGAACCACGATCGACTACGTGGGAGTCCAGCGACATAGCCATTACGCTAACTGCTGGTCTCACCAAGTTTGATTTTTGAAGTGTGGTTGAGAATGCTCCAAATCTATTTGTTTGTGGGCCCAGTGGGCTTAAAGATACCTTGAACCAGAAGGTTGGGGAAAAAGAAACATCAGGGTTTTTCTTCTGGGAGAACCATTCACAGAATCGGTATTTGACCCATATATTTCATTGATAAAAGGAGACGAGCACAGGAAATGAATGCAGAATTACTCAACCATGAAAACATTACAGTCTTTTAAAGCTGTTTCCAAATCCAACCTTTCGTCGTCGTTTAAACCATGTAGACGCTTTATTTTTATCTGTAAGCCGGGAACTGAAAGGACATTGACTGAACTCTGTTTGCCCCAGATGGGGGTAACCTCTCTTTCTTGTAGGGGGCCATGCCTTTTTATTTATTTATTTTTTAATTTCTAAGTAACATCCCCAGGAAAGAGTTAACCAGATTTCACTTGATTCGCTCTGACTTATATGATGATGAGTAATGCTAGGTTGGTAACAGCAAATTGTTTATAAGCAAACATGGCATTGTGCAAACAAGCAGGCCTGGTCTCCAACTGGTTGGATTTCATGGTGGTCAGCAGCTGATCTGTGTAACCTACAACCTTTCTGCCTCTCTAAATGTCAGAAGAATGACTGTTTGTTTATCTTGCCTTCTTTTCAGCTGTTTACTCTGTAATGCATTTACCTCGACCTTGGTTCCCGAAGAGTGGCCCCTTTCTCCTTCCCAGTCCTGTTTACGTTAGTCCTGCCCCTGGTGTCACCTATGAAATCTGTTGATTATTCCACCTGGTTAATGTTAAATTGCTCTTGTAAGATGATGTGTTTGTTCATAAACACAAATGCTGGGCCCCTTGTTTACTGTACCCATGGCAGCAATCGTTATTAAACAAATATTGCTTTGTTTGCGGGTGTGAGCAGCAGTTTATCCTGCAAGGGCTGTTTTTAAACACACACACACACACACACACACATAAAACTTAAATGCTAGAATTTTGATAAAGAAAGAAAAAGGGGAACTTGTCCCTGGAATGTGGTTGAAACAGACTTAGGTTTGCTTTTCTTATCTTTTGCTTGGATGAAGGGGCTGGAGAGATTAGCAAGTTGTTTGGTTTTTCTAAGAGATTTCCTTAGTGTAATGATATCTATGCAGTTGTTTGCTTTTTTCAGAAGGGAGAGAGCTCTCCTGAAAGGCCACTAGCTCAGGAAGAGAGCATCAGATGGCTAGAAAATTCTTTGTGGAACAAACCAAGACTTAGAAGGTGTAGGAGAAAAAGTCTAGTACTATGAACCAGGCAGTCACCGTCGAAAGGTACAGTCTTGGGGTTGTGGGTTGTCGTGTACGTCTGTGTGTTGTGTGGGCTCAGGGCGATCCTCTTTGATGTGTGTACTCTGTCAAGTTTGAGAAGGGAAGGTTCCCTTTTAGTTTGCTGAGTTCTACCTAAGCCCTCTGATAGAATTGGCGATCTTTAACTGGAAGGAACTGTATAGATATTATACATCGTATGTTCCTCAAAGCCCATGTTTTCCCTCTTCCCTGTGGCTCTTAACCTGTCTCATTTTAAAGTGATTTTGTGCTTTGTACCATTGCTACTTAGTGAAGCAAGCGCGGGTCTCTCCCTTCTGCTTGGTGTATGTGGGACTTATTCTTAGACATGGAGAGCCATGGTAGCTAAGACCTCACCATCAGCCTGTCCTTTGTTATGTTTTGCCAACAGCAGAGAAAACTGAGCCCACAGCCTTGGTTTTTGTTTTCTCTCTTCTTTTAATTCTTGTTTGGTGTGGCTTCTGAATTACGAGGCTTGGTCTCCAAGCCTTTGCTGTAAATGACAAAGATCCAACACAGACAGGGGTGATGGTGGAGGCTGGGGGTCATGACCTTCAGAGGCATAGGGTGGTCTTTTATAGCAGGGCAGGCCGGGTGATCTATTTGTGAGAGTAGTTTTTAGGGGGGAGGGGATACCTGTATGTATATTAGAGTTTTTGAAGTATAAAATTCAGTAATTGTCCCTTTCACACAACGGAGAAAGGCAAGCAACAGAATTCTGCTGGCCTGCGTTCACTCGGCAGTCATGATGCGGTGAATATGTTGTTCACTTTGGCCACCAGAGCGGTTAGGGGCTGTGGGTGTAATGCGTGAGATTCGTGAAGTGTGTCATCGAACATGCCGCTCATTAACTGACGTTATGAACTTGGCTCCGTATACATTAAATTATAAAAAATATGGAAATGAAAGAAACTTTTTTTTTTTTTTTTTTGAGCTGAACTGGTTGTTGGTCACTTTATTCCAGCAGGCTATTTGTGAGAGTTCAGCTGTTTTGAATGTTAAATGATTCAAGTTCAGCAGGCTTTGTTAGTTCTCAAACTTAAAATCTATTTTGTTCGGTAAAAATGCATTTTAATTAACGCTCCCCAGAACACCTGGCCCTGTCATGCCTGACCTTCAGAGTCTTCCTTGTGGCAAAGCAAACAGCCTAGCAGGCTGGATTGCCAAAGCTCCTTTTCGGTCTCTATTTAATTATTTGAGCTTGTCTGGATTAATATGCGAGGGAGTGGGCACCCATTCCCCTTTGTACTGCTGTTTCCTAGAGCGGTTCCTTTCAAACTTCCATAGTTTGCCCACAGTTGCTCTGATTACAGCACTTAAAACTCTTGTCTACCCGGACAGACGGGAAACAAGCCCAAACCTAGTCAAACACCTAAAAATATAAATTAGAATCTGTAGTTTTCAGAGTCAGGGAGACTTGTTATCTGTACTCATCAATGTCCGATAAAGATTACAGTGTCCAGGAACGTTTGATTAAGATGAGTCTTGACAGTGAGACGTTTAAAGTCACTCTAAACACTGGTATTGGAATTCAGAAATCCCTTTTCCTTGAAAATACAAAGTGTCCCCGTCTTCTCTTTGAAAGCCAGGTGGAGAAGGAAAACCAAAGCTTTTGTTAGGGACATTATTTTATTACTGCCCCATTCTGCCAACTCTGAATTATAGGGAAAATTAAGGAACCTGTTCTTGGCCATTTCCAGTCTATCGGAATCGTCGTTATGTATATGAAATGCTCACCATGGGTTTTGGTGTAGGGGTTTTGGGGTGGATTATCTTATATGGTCAAAAATGGAGACAGTCTTACTTCTGTTAAAACTTCACATGATTTAATGACTGACCTTTTGAGCTCCAGAACACCAAAACGGTTGTCCATTCCAAAGAAGTACAAGAGAGTGTTTTAGAAAGAGGAATAGAAAAGTTGGTGCTTAGCACAAACCCTTGATCTCGTTTGATCAAGATGTTGACTTAGATTTTTCTGTCATGTAATCATTTAGTCGAAAGTTCAGCAGTTATATATTACATTCTTATTATGTGCAAGGAGAACCTGAAAGGGAAGTTTGAGATGAATAATCTTTCTTTTTCTTTCTCTTTCTTTCTTAAACAAATAGAGTTGGAGAGGTCAGGAAGGAAACTGTTCTCATCTGAGTGCCTCTTTTCTTTCACTAATTGATAAATATAAACTATTTCTGGTTTCATTGATAAATACAACTGCTTCCTATTTTTTCCCTCCTATGAAGACAAAGGAGCTACTATATCACATTATTGAAAATAAGCATTGGGGCCAGCAGGTGGCATAGTGGTTAAGGACACTGGACTCCCACATGGCCAACTGCGGTTTGAATCCCAGTCCTGGTGGCTTGCTTTCTCACACCCCACCCCCCCCCCCCCCCCCGCCCCTCGCTCACTCTCTGTCCCTCTCTGCTCAAATTAAAATAAATAAATACTTAAATAAAGTCAAATGTGTAATTCCTAAAGAAAGAAAGAAAATAAGCAGTATTTCTGTAAGTTCTTACCAACTCAGGGTTCCTTACTTCCTTTGGCTGTGGAGGTTCCCCGCGGGTCCATCTGGCATGCATTTAAGTGTCCTGTGCCAGGCCCTGCGTTTCCTGCATGCTGAGGACAGGATCGGTGGGCTGCCCCTTTAGGACACAGATGCTGTGCTTTCTAGGAGGGCTGCTCCAATGGTTGATTGGTTTCTTCTCCCCTGGGAAGCCTGGACCTTCACCTCCATGGTTTTCTCAACCTCTACTCACCTGAGACCTGGCTTGATTCCAGTTTTGCCATATTTCCCACATGGCTAAATAAGTGACCGTATCTATGTTGTTTTCCTTTTTTTTTTTTTAAACATATTTTTGACAATTTCATGGCTCCTGAACTTTGTCTTCCTAAATGCTAAATAAAATTCCAGAGTTTTAGAAGATAGATCTAGACGTCTATAATGCACGATGAAGTTGATAATACATAAATCATTTTTAACAACAGGTAATATGCATAATTTATGGTGTTACAGTGCTATCTTTTTGATATTTATGATGGATAATGCTCAGTTTTTGCCCTCATATTACTGCTTTAAATTATACCACAAGAAAATTAATGAGAAAGTAGATTTATGGGTTTCATTTGTTTGTCAATTCGGAAATTAATTGGGTGTTAATTTTAGCCGTCCCTCATCAGACCAGGACTTCAGTATGTGTGCATTACTTTGCATTCATTGTAGCTTACCTCCCATTTACTGTGGGTCACTAGCTTTGCATACATTAAAATAGCCCTCCGGCTCATTCCCTTGATTACTTTTTGAACTGCCATGCATTAGAAAATTTACGCCTTTCTGTTATAATTATGAAAATTTGGTATTGGAAGATGGTGCCTTCATAACACCGTCCTCACTGCCTTCTCTTCCAAAACGTGGCTCATTCTTCCAGGAAATGGGACCCCTGCCAGCCGGGGCAGTGGGGCAACACATGGTGGCATCTGAGGGGCACAGTCCCAGTTCGTAGAAGTTATGGCACCCAAGAAAATCGGCTCTTGGAGCCCCATTTCTCTTGTTTGGTCTGTGCCCTGCCCACTCTTTGCCCCTTGAGTATGCAGTGCAGCCCCATCTGTAGACAGTGACCCCTGGGGCCAGCCGAGGGACCTCTGCTGTGCTTAGTCCTCACCTGCTTCCAGAGCCGCTAAGTATCCTTTGTCATTGCCCTGCCAGCCCATCATCATCTCACTGCCACCTGCTCCAGCAGCATTTTGCAGGGTGAAGGGCAAGGGATTTAAAAGCATACGCCTCATGCTAGGAAAAGTGAGGTCTCCATTGTCGCAGTGCTCTACTGACAGTCTCTGACTTTCATCTGGGATAGTTTCTGCTGCTTGGTCCCCTCTCCATTATGAATGGGCGTGACACCCACATGTGCAGTAAGAGCATGAGGCAGGTTTAATATCCCAGGCCACCCCACGGTTTGCCTAATAGGGGAAAAAATAAACCTGCAGAGCTGCACCTCACTCTTAAATCTCATTGGTGTGTTTTGGGTTGCCGCGTAAACTCTGCAGGTCCAGGGGGAGCGAGTTCATTTGCTTGACAAGACCCAGAAATAAACGTATGCTTTATGTCTCAAGATAGCCAAGTTTCTTTTTATCTGTCTTTTTTTCTATCTTCTTCTTCCTCTTTTTTTTTTTTAATTAGTCTTTAATGGCATGTACAAGATGATTGAGGATTCTTGAATCTTAATAATGTAACATAAGTAATTTAGAAAGTACTTTTCTTATAACTAAGGCTAGCCCAACTCTCTCCCTTATTCTGTTGGACTCTGCAAACTGCATGCAGTTAAATGATGATAAACTAAGAACCACGTGTACAGTAGTGAATAATGAAATTCACGTAGTCTCCATTTTTCAACTGATTGTTTTCCTTCCTTCTTTCCTTCTATCCATCCATCCCTCCCTCCCTCCTTCCCACCTTTCTCATAAACGTCTGTTATCTCTTCAAAATTGCATGCCATTTTCCTTCTCTTCTTGGACATGGATGACAAACGAGAATGAGAATTTTTCCTTTGGGATCAGGGGAGGACTGTGTGATCACTCTAATCATTTTTCCAAAAGTGATTTTCACCATTAACTTTTCTTCTCTCTTCCCCATAGAAGTAGAAACATATTTTACAAAACTACGTTTAGTTTAATTTACACATCCTTTCATGAACAGACCAAGTTCTTTAAGGGCATTTATTCTGCTTCATATAAATAATTGATCAGCCAAGTTAATTTACTTCTGCCTGACTTGGTCAACCTTAATTAACTGCCCTGGAATCAAGACTGAACTTTTTGTTAGCTTAAAATCTTTCACAAGCATGATAACAAGGGCTTTATTTTCCCTAAATTTTCAGCATCAACACTGTAACCAAGGAAATAATCATCATAATAAAGCATTGCTTTAATTTACTATAAATACATTGGCCCGGACAGTATGAATTTTCCAGAATATTTCCAGAGAGTGGTTCTGTTGGCAACAACAATAAATAAGCATGCTGACCTCAGTTCCTTATCCTTTTCTACAAGGCCTTGCAGCCCAGAAATCGATCTTTCGACATCAGTAGCTCTGTAATCTTTCCAAGCAAGATGAGCAGTGGGCTGGTTTGGCTTCCTTAAGCTTTCAGATATCTATGTAGTTGTGGCACCAGCCCTGATAGGGTCATGTTGAATGAATAGTGTGATTTACTCCATTTTACTTAATACATTTTAAAAAATTATTAGTATTATTTTTGATTGGCTATAGGGCTCATGCACTCACCAGAGAGAGAGAGGGAAAGTGAGAAATCAAGCTGCCAGGTGCAGTACTTGAACCATGGTTGACCACATGGGAGTCCAACACCTTAACCACCATGCCACCTGCTGGCACCAGGTAATGTGATTTTAAACTTTGGCCTGGTGAATTTGGAGAAGCCCTGTAGGAAAGTTAAAGGTGGTTTGGCCTTATTTCTGGAGAAAGGACTTATAAGCAGGTATGGTGTGGCCATGTTTTCTAAGGACATGCCTTCAGATTCAGGCATTTTGAATCACATGGTGTTTCTTGTTCTCCATTTGTCATGGAGCAAGGTGGTTTGTCACAGGGAGTCCCGGAGATTATACAGATAGGTACTACCCTCGGCCAAGCTTACAATAGGAAAGAAGGTGCAGTCTTCCATGCTAGAGAAGACAAATGCCTCTCCTATAGATCAGCTTGCCTTGATGACCTGCATCACATACGACGCAACAGAAAAAGACAGAAACGGTCATCAGCCAACGTGTGCTGACGCTCCTCATCTTTAGACTTGGATGCGTTCCTTGGTCCGCGTGCCACCCTCTTTGTTGGCTTTGCTGGAATCGACTCAGTTTCCTTTTCCCTGATGCACACATTTACCACATAGTACAGGACTCTGCAACCTGGAAGTTCTAATCATTTCTTGAATTTAAAATTTGTGTCTGAAATGGGAAATAATTAAGGCTCATCTATCTACTCATCGATGAAGCGTTAACATCCTTATCTTTCGAATGGGGATAATATTGGGTAGTTGAAAAAGTCGTGACGTGTTTTTCTATGCAGTATTTACCTGTCTTGTCTCCCTTGAAGACTTGTCGTGAGTTTGAAGAGCACACCAGAGGGCTTTGCAGTTTGTGTAGCGTGATACAGATAGAAAGGCTTATTAAACGGCGTGGAACGTCTGATAAAAATATTGCTGGCCCAGACACCGTTAGAAATGTTCTTAGACATTGACACTCCTAATTTTTCACATGTGCTTTTCAAAAAGCTGTTTCCTCCTGATTGGTGTGGGAGATTATGGGAAATTTTAAATCTTCCAACCTACATACTACTGTTAGCACTTGACTAATTAAGGACTTCCGCAGACCAAAATAATCCTTTATGCAATTTTGGTCCCAAAGCCTGCACTCTCACAAACCTGATTCACAAGCCAAGCTTGGCTCCATGCCTGCAAAACTTGTACTGGAGGACTTGGCAGTGTTCTCTGGAACTGCATGGAGCAAAAACGGGGCCTTCTATCAAGTTGGAGATTGTTCTTACTCCACCCACCAGGATGGTGGCAAACCAAGGAGTCAGTCCTGCACTCCTGTTCTCAGGTCAGGAGTCCTGATGGTCACAGGGTTCTACCTGCAACTCGGTTCCATCAGGACAGGCTCTGAGGCTAAACACACCCACTCTGAGAGCAGCCATGCAGTCTGTGTATATGCAACTTTTTTTAACTTTGGGGGAGTCCAGTTCCTGATAGGGATTGACTTTCCAAGTATATTTGTTAAGTCTTTTGTTTTTTAGGTTTTTGCTATAGGGTGCATGTGCTTGCTGGAGAGAGAGAGAGACAGTGAGAGAGAAAGTGAGAAATCACCTCCTGGGCGGATGGCCATACCGCAATATCTTCTTCATTCTCCTCCTGGGATTTTGGGTTCACACACACATTCACCCAGTATGATTTTCCAGCTTCCTGGTCTAGGACTCAAACCATAGTCAGCCATGTGGGAGTCCAGAGCCTTAACCATCATGCCACCTGCAGACTCCTATCTCTCTTTTCTTTAGGTTAGTTTGTGACATATTCTAATAATGAAATAGGTTTCTTGCTACCTACTCTGGGACAATTGTTCTCTCTCTTAAATATCTGAATACTTTTTCGTATTCTATACAAATGGGCAAGTTTGTGGGAAAGAAATGGAAATAGTGGGAAAAATAGGTTTTTACAAATTGGTTTCTTTTTTGGTGATGAATAAGGTACTTGTATTATCACAAAGTATGTTTTATTCTGGTTCTTGTATCTTAGGAAAGGTGTTGCTTTGTTATTTTTTGTTGTTGTTGTTGCCAGAGGGATGTGTGCTTGCAAGAGACAGACAGAGAGACGAGGGAGAAAGCGCCCTAGAATGGGGCTTGGTCATTCCACAAGCCCTTCTCCTACATTTCTCCATTCCGTCCTGTTTTCAAGCTGCCAGTGTCAGGATTCAAACCACAACTGGCCACACGAGATCTAGCTCCCTTTACCACTGTACGACAGGGCTGGCCCATTAGTTGTCTTTGATTTTTTTTTTTTAACCATGTGGACAGGAAGACTATGAATGCAGTTTTTTAGAAAATAATTATTTAATTGTATTTATTATTATTGTTATTTTTAAATTGCTATAGGGCATGTGGTGTGCTTACCGGAGAGAGGGGGGAAAATGAGAAAGCACGCTGCTGAATCTGGGACTCGAACCATGACTGGCCATGTGGGATTCCAGTGCCTTAACCACCACACCGCCTTGCTGACCCCTATAAGTGTTATTTTAAAAGGACTGTAACTGCTGGAAAGTCTGATCCAGAAAGACAAGAGTGAATCAGCTATTGCTTCTGAGTCTGTTTCCCACCTGTTAACAAAAAATGCCATTCTTAATTCACTTTAGAATTGGATTAACTTTAAAAAAATGCCCTCTGTTTTTATGAAGTTTGTAGTCAAGTCGGATCATACTGTGTACTAAAAGGAAATGAAGAAAGATGTGATGTTTTCCCCCCTGCTTTTAATTCTTCCATTTGGTTTCTGTGCAAGTCTGCAGAAAACAGACTTCAACTAATTTCTAACAAGAAAACAACCTCCTCTAAAGATGTCCAAAGTGTTTAAATTTCCCTGTTGTCACATATTTCATGTATGGGGGAGAAATCTGTAGCGCTAGTTGTGCATATGTCCTTCCATGACTGGAACACATTCGTGTTCAAAGTTTTTTGCCCTTTTATCTGGGACTGGTATTTCACATTGAAGTCTTAATTACTCAGGCATTTCTCAGCTTTGATGTTTGAACTGCCAGCTCCCTTTACTGACTATTTTTTTCTTTTCCAAGTTTTAGCCTATGAACTTCACACGTGGCCCTGCCTTTACCTTGTTTTGCCTGCACTATGCCCGGACGTTAAGGAAACACTTTGTGGTTAAGAGCTTTGAGAGTAGAGTGAATCCATCGACGTCCTGATTGCACCATTAGTAGCTATGAAATACAGGGGGAACGCATGAAAATAACTGTCCTTGGGCCTTAGTTTTCTCGTCTGCAAACTGGGGACAGCAGTTATCATCAGATTGGAGAAATGTGTGTGAATTATGGCAGTAGGTCCTGGTACACACTGGTGATATGGATGGTACTGGCAAATGTCACCTGTCTTCTGTCAGATTTGGATGCCTCACTGCGCTGAGAGCTGAACTGGCTCTCTGAGATGACCATTTTGTGCCCAGAGAGTGACAAGGATGAACGTGAAATACCTGGGTGAAATTCTTTAGCTACTCATTGTGTGCTATGTATTTTTCCTCTATTAGATAATCAGTATTTTTTAAAAATTATTTAATTTCATTTACTATCATTATGGTCTTTAATTTGACCAGAGAAAGAGAAAGGGAAACTGAGAAAGCAAGCCTCCAGGTCTGGGACACGAACTGTGGTCAGCCATGTGGGAATCCAGTTCCCTAACCACCATGCCACCTACTAGCCCCAGTATTTGGTTTTAAGCTACCAAAGGGTGCATGAGCTTGTCAGGCACAGAGAAACCAAGAGAGAGAGAAGCAGAGGCAAAGAGGGGAAGGACCCCAATGACATATGATCACATCACGGTCTTTTCCATTTCTCTACTCTGTCAGGAGTTGGGCACGTACCCGTAAGTGCCCAGCATGTTTATCAAACTGCAGGGGCTGAGACTTGAACCACAGCTGTCTATGAGGGATCCACTTTCCCTTAACCACAAGACTACAAAAATGGCTTTGTTTATTTTATTTATTATTTTTTGAGAGGTTTTTGCTATAGGGTACATGCGCTTGCCAGAAAGACAGAGAGAGACAGAGAGACAGAAAGCGAGAAATCACCCCCCACCCCTCCCACCCCCCCAGTGATGGCCACGCCGCAATCCCTTCTCCTCCATTCTCCTCTCAGGATCTTGGGCATGCATGCACACATACCTGGCATCAGTTTAAGCCACTGTGTCTGGGACTCGAACCGCAGTTGACTACATGGGAGTACAACGACATAGCCATTACTCTAACTGCTGGTCCTAACCTTGTTTTGTACTTTTAAACTCAGACCTTTTCTTGGGTCTGCTTTGATAAGATTTTTCTCCAAAATTAAATATTATAATGCCTAGACTTTTCAGGCAATACCTCAAACTAGAAATCAGCAATCCGGCTTCAGAAACACCTAACTATGAATGGGATTTCTAGGACAATTGGAACCATGAAACAAAACTCAGAGTCTGAATTTACTTAGCTTCTGAAAAGAGGGAACTTTTTGTCTTTTTTCCAGCTATCTCTAAAGCTGGCCTATCTTATTGAAATGGCTGGTTTTGAAGTGTTTCGGTACCTGAATGATTCCAAGGAGCATGAATCTCTAAAATGCTTTTTGGTGTTTGACTATGAGGTTTTTCAGCACGAGTTAACCTCAGGGGGCCTTCTGGTAATATGTGTCATTCATCTCTTCATAGATTTGAACTAGAGAGCATTTCTCTAAGAATGTACCACCACCACACAGTGCCTGCACCTATTAAAGTTTAATATTATACCTAGTATGCTGTATGGGGTGACTCACTGGGTTTTGAGTAAAACTCCAGTTACATTCAGAGAAATTCAACCCTAAATTCTAGGCTGACCCCAAAATGCAAATTTTCCCCCCAAGGGGAAGAGGATGATGGATTTAAAACCACACAAGGAGACTTGGGCCAGCAGGTGGTGTGGTAGTTAAGGCACTGGTCTCCTACATAGCTGACCATAGTTTGAGTCCCAGCTCTGGTGGCTTGAAAATCATGCCGGCCATGTATGGGTGTGTGCCCAAAATCCCAAGAGAAAAGGAGAGGAGAAGGGATTGCAGTGTGGCCATCCCACTAGGGAGTGATTTCTCACTTTCTTTCTGCCTTTCTCTGGCAAATATACGTACCCTATGGTAGAAACCTAAAAAAATGAACAACAACAACAGAAATACAAGAGGACTTTAAAACGTTGGGGGATAAATGGAATTCAAGTACAAGTTCATTTTGGTGTATAAAAAAATGGAAACCCATGCATAATCTTTTCACAATAATGCATTTCTGTGAACTTTTAACCCCTTTCCAATAGCCTCACATTTGTAAACTGGGGGGCTGGCCCACGAGTGAGGGAGACACTGAGTGAAAGAAAATGACAACTGCATACAGACTTTGGCAACATGTAAAGCAGAGCTCTCCTCCTGATGTCCAACAACTGTTTTAACAGCTGCTTTTCTCTTTCTTTTTTTTTTCTCCCTTTCCTCCTCCTAAAAATCCTTCTATCAGGTTTTTGAGTCATGATGCAAGAATCTGGGACTGAGACAAAAAGTAACAGTTCAGCCATCCAGAATGGGTCGAGCGGCGGCAACCACTTGTTAGAGTGCGGCGGTCTCCGGGAGGGGCGCTCCAACGGAGAGACGCCGGCGGTGGACATCGGGCCGGCTGACCTCGCCCACGTCCAGCAGCAACAGCAGCAGGTACTGCACTCTGGGTGGAGGCAGGTGCATGGTGGCGGGTGTGGGTTTTACCACTTCATTCTACAGCTCTCGACTACCTATGTTTTGCACCCACCTGTCTGTCTGTCTGACAGTGATCGACATCCGGTAAGCCCGCTGTCTCCCAGAGTTTCCTGTCTGTTGGCTGCAGAGACTCATTTTCAGGTCATTAAACAGTTGGAAGTCTTGGAAGTCCCCTTGCAGCAAACAGTTCTTGAGACCAAGATTGAGTGGACCTCTCTGACCACTCCCTCCTAGTCCCCAGCTGTCACCTAACCTTCAACTGTTCTGAATGAAACAACTCTTTGGAGAAATGATTCCTAATGCTTTCATGAGAGAAAGAAGAAAAGAAAAAAACAAAACAGAAACTGGTTTAAGCCTTTTGAAGAATGAAATAGATGAAGAGATAAGGGATAAAAGAATTAAGGGCTATAGTAGAAAAAAAGAGGTGAATGTGGGGAGTAGAAATACAGGCAGAATCGGTCAGTAACAGACTAAAGGTTCCTAACAAGGGCACAGTGAAGCAGATTGCTTACTGCTCTCTGTAGGAATTTAGGGATACGGAGTGTTGACATACTTGTGTTTATATGGTAGTTGGCCTGTGACTGAATCTTCATTCTTTCCATGATGTCTTATTGGGGCCTCCCATAGACATTGGATCAGTTCCATACTCTTAGCAGGTATGGAAGTAGGCACCTGGGAGTGGTGGTAGGCTGTTTCCACATGGTTAAGGTGACCCAGGAAGTGGTGTTACATGGGCAAAGTATTGATGACAATTCAAATAAGTGAGTAAGACAAAAAAAAAAAAAACCTGTTTTGTTTGAAAACAGGTTTCCAGCCTCTATTAGAATCAGGAAATACTATTAATTTTTGCCCATGAAATGCATGGTTTTTAATTCCATGCTCATCCTTGATTCTTGTATTTTGTACACACTATGGTACCATATGGAAACAGGTGAAAGAGACAAATGCTGTATCTTTTGAGTTTAACTGGAAGATGCAAAAATTATTTTATGATAGAAGAAGAGAAATGCAAACCTTTTCTCAAGCTTCTTTTTAGAATCTGTGTTAGAGAAAAGTAAGAAAATCCCTTCTTATATTAGGGATGTGGGCTTCTTTTTCCTCCCTCTCTTCCTCCCTCTCTCCCTCCCTCTTCCTTCCTTCCTTCCTTCCTTCCTTCCTTCCTTCCTTCCTTCCTTCCTTCCTTCCTTCTTTCTTTCTTTCTTTCTAATAGGCAAGGTCTCACTATGCCACAGTCCCTCTGCCTCAGTCTTCTGAGTAGCTGTGACTATGGGTGTTCAGCCGTGCTCAGCTTTTTAGAGTGGACCGGAAACAGGCCTCGGTATATATGATTTGACAGGCTCTAAGGCATGTGTTATTTTCTCATTCCTGAGAGTTTTTAAACATACAAGGAATCATTAGATTGTTAGCTCATTACAAGTTATTGGAACCAGTATGAGACTGTGGAATCTGTTGGGGGAAAGATCTGGCAAAGAAAAAGAAAAGGTAACTAAGAGACCAGCCAAAGTGTTAACTCAGGAGACATGCAGCGGGTGGATCATGCTTTCGCCTGCAGCCTAAACCCATTTATGCTTGCATCCTGGGCATCGTGGCACTGCATTAGCTGGAATTTATGATGTTTGTCGTGTACACATTTCAGGTGATGTAGAGGGCCAGGGCTGACCAATGAGTAGAAGCAGTAAATAGGAGAAGAGTATCCAGTGGGCTCATTAGTAAAACCTAGTGGTAAAGAACAGAGTATCCATGTATTTGTGCTAATATATCAGGTCATCAGAAAAGTTATGGCACATTTTTGCATAGAAAAATACATTGTGACTTTTCCAGCAACCTAATAGTTCAGGTGATTTTCTCAGCTCTTTGTGATTAAATGAAGAGCTGATATTTAGAATTCCATTTTATATGTATTTGCCAGACAGGGGTCAGAATTGACTCTTTCTTTCTTCCTTTTTTTTTTTTTTTTTTTCCTTTTCTTTAGAGATTTTTGCTATAGGGCACGTGAGCTTGCCTCTCTTGCCAGAAACAGAGAAAGTGAGAAATCACCCCCCGGGGTGATGACCATGCCACAATCCCTTCTCCTCCACAGAATTGGCTATTTCTTTATGGAGCAGTTGAGGTGGGGCTATTGACTGATGTATGAATCTGAAAGAAATAGTATTTACAGTACTATTTTCCAGTTAAATAATTGGGAAATTACCTCTGAATTTTATTTCAGGAGCTGAAAATCATTCAGGCTTTCCAAGTAGTAAGTCAGCCAAAAAGCTTTACATTGTATACCATAAACACACACACACACACACACACACACACACACACACAACAGCAGTTACAAATTAAGTGCACAGAACAAAGTCACGTAGCACATTTCAACAGCATCTTCCTTAAAAAGGATCAGTAGCAAAAGAGGTATCCAGGCCGTCCCTCTTTACCTTGTCTGGGACTACTTTGGACATTTATTGCTACAGATTATTGATAGAAAGGTTAAGAACCTGCTTTTGACCATACCTCACAACTTTAAAAAAATATCGTATGGTAGTTTGCTTTCTATTTGTCATTGATATATTTGGGGAAGGAAAAAAAAGAAGTTGGGTCTTTCTTTGTGGCTAAAATCTGACTTATTGCAGCTGGCAAGCCTTTTTAGATCCTTTAAAATAAACTATTGACAGATGTTTGACTCTCCGAAGTATATGATAAGGCTCTTCACAGGTTGCTGGGAGAAGAAGAATCTGTGGATGAAATAAGAAAACCTACAGGGTTGAAAACATTTCACAGAGGAACAGAGTTTTCTTCCAGACCGAAAACTGTACCAATTAAACAGTTTCAGAAATAGGAGTGTGAGGCGATGGACTTTAGTTGTTTCGTCATTTTTAGTCTACAAGTTTTTACTTGAAGTGAGAAAACCAGCAGTGAGAAAATCGTAGCCATGCTGAATTCATTACTGCGGTAGTCACACAAAACCACGGATAAAATTTCAATAACTGCAGGCCACAGTTGAGTAAACAGTTGCACTGAAATTTAATTCCTGTTGACTTTTCCCCCATTCCTTGCCAGGGGCACATTCTGATTCCATAGTACAAAGACAACAGGGGTTACAGCTTTGATTAATGTAGGACAGTGGAAGAGAATTAGAACAGTAAAATATGTTAGAAGTCCATGGAACACAAAGATCTGGCTTAAAAGGGCTTGGTATAAAAATGAGTTAATTAGACTCTGTGTTAAACTGTATGTGATAGGATTTTCCAGTTGTACCAATACCATCATTGATGATATAGGGGGAGTCTTTACCGAGTGCCGGGATTTAAAATAAATAAATGCACACCTTTCCGTGTTTGCTCTATATTACCAAAGATAATTACAAATGATAGCATATGCCCTTTTTAGAACAGAGAGTTCTGCAAAGATTCACTGTGGAGTGAGTCTTATAATGGATTTGGCTTATAGGTGGCTGACTTGGGTCCAGACAGAATGGGTTTTTCTTAACAAAATAGTTGACCATCTAGAGAAATGAGAAATCTGTCTTCAGAGTCAGAGTATCTGGTAACCTTGGGCCGATACTCCCTCAAGGGCAGCAATCGTTGGAAGATGAATTGCTTCTTAAGACTGGGAGCCTGTGGCCCTTCACTTTGCTCCAGTTTCTACCCAGCACCTTGGCTCGTTTAGGCCCTCTTGGTAGTGCGTATGGCGATGGTGGCCTGGATGGTGCAGTCGTCACCCAGAAGCCATCAGCCAAGGGGAGGTGCTGCCATTAGCCAGAAGAGCCCGCCAACACACTCACAAACTGCCCTCCTTCCTCAAAACTATAAATGTATTCTCTCCGTAATGTTTCAACTCTATTTCTGCCTGGGCCACGAAGCTATTATAACAATAGTTTTCTACTAATATAATTTGATAGAGTTTCCAAACATTTTCTTTTAGCCATTGAGTAATTCTTTACCCGATACCATAACTGCTTTTTATGTCCTATTATGCCTGCTCCATTTCTGTGTCTGTAAAAGTTCTGTATTGGATGTGCACTACTCCATTAGGAAACTCAGCAACAAATACTATTACCAATTACTCAAGTTTTTTTTTTTCCCCCTTGAAAGAAAGGATTTTAAAATGTCCAGAGCAATTTCATAAACTGTGTGGATTAATGCATTTTAAAAGTCTTGAATTTTAGAAAGCAGAATTTTATTTCCATATTGCCGCAAATGAGAGCTTTTTCAGATAAGCATATTACATAGAGCATAATGTTTAGAAGTTTCTCCATATACAGCATATGCTGTCAGGTCAATTAACAGAATGCATACTGAAAATGTTTATTCAATAAAAAAGAATAGCTGTTAAATAAAACAGCTATTTCTGAACAACATTCCATTTATGATGGGTTTTTTTGGGGGGGTTTGATTTTTTTTTTTTTTTTGAATACCACCTGGCAGTTTTATTGTCTACATATTTATATAGGGAGAGCTTTGGGTGCTGTGGATTGGAAGCATGACTGTCATTTTATATGAGGAGGGTGGTTTACAGGGAGTCTATGAGAGGGACAGTAACTAAACAGGTTGGCAATATTTGTAATTTGAACATCTGAACATGTGTTATTTAGAGTGAGGATAAGTGAAGTGTTTTCTTCATAGAGCTCTTTGACATTGGTTTAAGGCCTTGGGCCTTTTGATCTAGAACACAATGTACATGTTTCAGATTAACAATGTTAGGAAGGAGAGAAAATGTTCAGTTATTAGATGAGAGGTAAGAGAAGTAGAAAGGATAGAGAATTTCTCTTGCAAAACTATGAAATGGAATAAGGAGGCTATATCAGGTTGAATTTTGCCCATGATACATTGACGGGGGCAATGATTAGTCACTACATAGTATTCAGGAAGCTCAGAGAAGTAGGATAAGCTTGGGAGGACACAGATAAAGAACAGTTATGTCCAGTCAAAGGGGATGTAGAAAATACAGTAGCAGAGGAACTTGGGAGAGTCATGAATGTATATCCTGGGACATGGATTTATGAGGATCAAAGAGCCAGTGTTTAAGGCAAGGGTGGAGGTTCTTCTCATTTTAGTATAAATTCGCAGGCACATTTTGATTCTTCACTTTCAAAATGGCAGAGTGGATCTCTTCATTACTGGTTTTTGTTATCGAAATTACTGGCAAATGTGAAGTAAAAGAAGCAGGCCATCATGTGACCTTTCCAGCCTTTTGGTTATACCTTTGTGAATTATAATGTCTCTGAGAAAGAGCCATCAGGGTTTGGACGAGCCATGGGCTTGTGTGTATGAAAGGAGCTAGCCCTTTGCTCCTCTTGGATACTCATACTCCTTTGGGGGGGGGGGGCATATTAAAATTCCAGCGGCTATCATTGGCCTTGATTTTCACCTTACAAAGAGTGGCCCTAGCGTTCAGGTGCAGATCTAGAGGTGTGAGGCTGAGTAGCAACGGCTACTCCAGTCTTACCATCCAGCCACATTTTAGTTTGAGAAAGATTACTTAAGAACTTTGTTAGGGACTTCCTTCAGGTGGGCTTTCCCATTGTAGCTGCTAGTGACTCTATGAAAGCCAGGTTTCTTTTGATGTTGCAAGAAAAAAATGGTCAACATCTCTGTATCCTAGAAGGGAAGCTTCCAGAAAGGTGTAGAGGAAGACAGGGCTAATATGTATTAACCTCATAGAGCCAGGTACTAGGACAGAGGCTAAGTAAGTCTTTCTCTTTTCCTGATGCTGCCCCAATGCACAACAGCATAGCTAACCTAGAGCAGTTCTTTCCTTTATAAGAGAGAGAACAAAGGCAGAGATAGGCATCCTTGATGGGGACTCTGTCTCTCTAGCCTCCTGACCCAGCTTCTCCATCAGCCAATGAGAACCACAGGTGAATGCAACCACACCTAGCATGTTCAGGAGGTCCCAGGAACTGAACCCTGGGCCTTCCATGTGGCCTCCAGCCTCTCACATGGAGGCACTATCTGTGACCATGATTTTTTTTTTGGGGGGGGCACTCTAAGTAAAAGCTAGGTAAAAATTCAGCTATAACTTTAAAGGAGTTGCTTTACTGAGATATAGTCTTTAAAGATGTTTTTAAAAATTTTGCCAGAGGACATGTGTGTTCAGTGGAGAGAGAGGCAGAGAATATGGAAAAGTGAGAAGGGAACCCCCATGAGGAATCATCACTCCACAGTCACTTCTCCATCTCTCCGCCCATCAGGATTTTGGGCATGCGTGCATACACACCCAGCATGTTTCTCAAGCCACCAGGTCCAGGACTCAGGCAGCAGGCCATGTGGGGTCCAGCAGCCTTAACCACTTTGCTATACCACTATGGCCCTGAGATACACTCTTAGTGAACACATTGTAGAGTTCAAATGTTGGGGCAAATATCGATGGTCAAGAATATTTTGTAGGAATCACAGCCACCTAAATATTAGTAATAAACATACAAATCAAAACAAAACTGAGACAGGAATTCCGATAATTCTGACAAAGTGTAGATAATTTTGACAAATACAGAGCAGCCACAACAATAACAAACCCCACTTTTTCTTAATTCCTTTTGTGGCTATTTCGGGAAAAAGCATATTTCACACTGACTGCTAAATTTAGTTCTCTAGTCTGTTCATGTAGACCTGCCTTCCATCAAAATATTGTTGTCCAAGATTTATGTAACTTGTGATATGAGCCTGCTATGAAAGTCTTTCAAGTTTGATTACTAAACAGTTGTGTGTCATTAATTTCTCCATTGAAAATTAAAATGGCACGGGAGACAAAAAAAGAGAAAAGAAAAAAGACCCGTAACATACGAGAGCGTGGAAACAGAATCCCAAATGCCACATTTCATTATGAGTGAAGTGTACCCTCTTGACTTCAAGAGAAAGCTTTGCTACTTTGAAAAGGTAATTTTCAGTCTTGACCTGTGAGCTAAACACACACACACACACACACACACACACACACACACAATAATAATAATAATAACCCTCCCTATCTCTTGTCTCATCAAAAATCTCTTTTTGAACTTTCAGGGGATAGGACTTTCATGGTAATTTGTTGACAGATTAGCTTCAGTGATTGCAAAGAGTTTGTTTTGCAAAACTGGCAGGTCCCCTCTGTTCTCAGAAGCCAAAGCACCTACTTTGCTGTTTTGCAACTCCCCGGTTTATTGACAACTAGCGCTGAGCAGGCAGAATTGGAATGTTTGTATAATGTAAACCTATAGCTTGCCTGATGGAGTCTAGTGTACTTTTAGGTAGTGCATAGATTACTTGATAAAAAGGGTTACAGGGTGACTGCTTTTATGACAAAGAAGAATAGCAATATAAATGCGAGTGGTACTTGGAGCCACAAGAAGGAAGTTTATGTAAGGAATTGAACCTCATGTTAGAAAGTTTCTTTTCATCACTTTGTCTTTGAACTCAAATCTATTGTAATTATGGAGTGTTACTTGTAACATTCCAGAGACCCTTTGCTAAATGCTGCGTTTGATTCTGTTCATAGAAAGACAACTACGTTTTTTCTTTTTGGGTTCCCCCCCCCCCCCCACCTCTCTCTCATGTGAAAGTGTGATAAAGAGTACTTTAGAGACTGGCCTTGTCTCCGCTTGGTTCAAGTAGGCTAATAATTGTGCTCCCCTGGAAAACAAGTATTAATTTTGCTTCTTACCTTTGAATGTCTCCATATTCGTTTACTCATTTGTTTGCATTGTCTTTGGTTGAATTACTACATGTGGCATACCCCTACATGGAAGGAAATGTGGGGAGAGCATGGAGAATAACTGAGTGCATTTGGCCAGAGCCAGAAGGGTATATGGCGGCAGTGGGAGAGTGTTTAGAAGGCAGACGGGGCTCAGCCCATGAAAGACTTGGGTTTGTAAGCCAGTGGAGGCTTCTGATAGAGAAGAAAGACCATCCCAGAGGAGGTGTCCTGAGAGTCAGTTCAAAGTTCAGCCCTGGTCTGGTTGGAAGGGAGGTGATCCCTGAGAGATTAGTAGCTCAGAGAAGGCTGTTGCAGTTGGTCTTGCATTTAGTAATGGGTCACTAGTCCTGGCCCTGATTAATTGGGGGTGTCCTGTTGTTGGCAACCCCCCACACACTCTCCTGGCAGTTCTCCTTCTACATTTGATTTGTTTGTCAACTCTCAGTCCTACAAGGACAGGGGTGGCCCATCTGGTTACCTGATACTGCCCCAGCACACAGCACCATAGCTGACACAGATTCTTTCTTTATTTTATTTTATTATTTTATTTTTGCTTTAATGAGAGAGAAAAAGGGAAGGGGACAGACTTTGGCATCCTTAATGGGGACTCTCTGTCTCTCAAAGCCTCCTGCTGCAGCCTCCCAATGAGCCAGGACCTCAGGCACGTGCAGCCACAGGTCACACGTTCAGAATGTCCCAGGAATCGAACCTCCCATGGAGCGACAAGGTTTTTTGACAGACTCTTTGTAAATGAGTGAAACAGGAAAAGAGAGGAAGAGCTGGATACAAGAGATTGTTGAGGAAAACCTGCAAGACCTTTGGATGATGAGATTTGAAAATAACAAGGAGTAGGCGTTTCCCATGCATGACGGTTCAGGTTTCCATCTGGATAACTGGCAAAATGGTAGCACCAGGAGCCAAACGAGGGGAATGGGGAGTGGGAGACCTAACCTCCTTTCTACGTGTCACTGCTAGGCTATAGTGATATGATAAAAAAAATGCCAGCATAACCTCTAATAAGGATTGACTCACTTTGTTATTTATTTTTTTTAAATGTTTTCTTTGATTCATGATAGAGCATGAATGCATACATGCATAAAATAAGAGGCAAAGGAAACACCTCCCAACAGGACCCAGGTACACTACAGTCCTTCTTCCACCAGTTCTCCTTCCCATGAGGATTCTGGGTATTCATGTATACGCCCAGTGTGTTACCACTGGGGCCAGGATTTGAACCCCCACTAGTTATGTGGGATCCAGCTTCATCTACACAGTGCTTACTGTCATGTTATGAGGGTTGACCTTGGACTTATTTTAGAAAAGCCCTTTTTAGAAAAGACTTTGGGGCCAGCAGGTGGCGTAATGGTTATGGCAGTGGATTTCCACGTGGTTGACCATGGTTTGAGTCCCAGGCCCAGTGGCTTGAAAATCACACCAGGCACGTGTGTATGTGTGCACAAGATCCTGACTGGAGAATGGAGGAGAAGAGATTGTGGCGTGGACATACCGCCAGGAGAGTGATTTCTTGCTTTCTGTTTCTTTGTCTCCAGCAAGCACATGTGCCCTATGGCGAAAAACTCTCAACAAAATAAATAATAAGAATGAAAAGAGAGACTTTTAGGAAAGGACCCTTTGAACCATTCATTTTGATCATCTATGTTTATTCAGATTAAAATGATCAAGTATTCTTCCTTTAGTCTCTGCCAGTTACTAGGAGTATATCTTCAAATGTCACCTGGGAAGTGCTGATAAACGCCTTGTGTTTCTGTTGATCATGGAATAGGCTTATCTTTTCTTGAGAACAAAACTACCAAGTTAGATATTTGATAAAGTCTTTGTTCCATATTGACACTGGCTTCTCAGAGTGAATTTGTTTTTAAGGTGGTAAGGGGGTGGGGGTGCCATTGTGAGTCTTTGGAAAAATACAATGTGTAATTATTAAACGCTGGTGTTCTTGGAAGACCCTTTTAGGAGGTACAGATTAAACTTTCTAGGGATGTGAAGACTGGTCTTCTTTGTGTATTTAAGTTGAGCCATGTATAAAGAAGGGTGGCAGGGAGCAAGCATTTCTGGTCTTTAATTCTTCTAAGTGGAAATTTTCTAGAATCTTCTGCATAATCTAATGGTGCAAATACCAATTCTGGAGGGTGTCAGACTTTTTTTTTTTTTAATGTTGCTAGTTGTAAGATTTTCCTTTAAATAACTATTTTATACCCGTTTATTAGACTGACCTTTTTCAGCTGTACCCAAAATAAAAGGAATTTCCTCACAGTTTGATCACCAGCAAAGTTTCTTAAAGTAGACCACCGATTGCACAATTTGGCTTCCACACAACTGCAAGTGAGTCTTCAGTATCATGGTCACTCATTGAAAGAGGCAAAGCATTGGTCGCTCTTAAATTTGTGTTTTTATCACTGGACCTTGTCTTGCCCCCAACTTCTGTCTCTCCACATTGAAGGGAAGGTGACATGATGTCTTCTTAGTCATTCAAATCCAATAACTTTTAATCTGAAGGTTAAGTAGTGAGATATAAACTAAGAGATGATAATATCAATTTTATGTTCACTGAAGGGCACAATATACCTCTTTCTAGTAGAGAGAAAATTGTGCGTAAAATGTCTTTTGCTTTTCAACAGTAGCGTCGTGCCTCTCACAGCCGAAGGAAGAAAGATTTTTGGAAATTTTTAATAAAATAAGATGTAGCATCCTAAAGCGGGGCAAAAGTGGCTTTTTGTTATTAGAATTATAAGGTATTAATTTTTAAAGGGGGCATGGTACAAAACAGTTCCTCCTTCTTCTTCTTTTTTTTTTTTTTTGGTATGCCTCTTGTTTTGACTCTTGTTATCTTCTGTACAAACTCAACAACCTTTTACAAGGTTAAAGACTGGGAGAGAATGACATAATGTTCATTCTCTCCTGACTATTTTTGGTCCTAATGTGTGTGATAAATAATACTGTGATAATATTGCTTACCTTCCCTCATTTTTTTCTCCTCCTAGAGATATTTCTATTTCAGCTCAATAGGAATTCAACCTCCAAAAGTACTAAGTGAAAATGCCTTCGCAGTGTGCGTTTTTATTAGGGTATTCTGATTATCTCCTGAGATTTATATGTGTCTCATCGACACAAAGTTTTGTGCTTCGCATTTTCTGTGTATATCATGTATATTGATGTATAGACTCATTGTGTCATTAATAAGTTTTTAAAATGGAAAGAGCACCATGCGTAAGCTGAGTATGTGAAATTCACAGTTGTAATTGTCAAGATTGGATTGTGTAATGCAGCGTTCGCAACCACAATAGTCAAGATGCCATTCTGGAAATAATTTGACACTCGTCTCAGCCATTCATTCAGTGCCTTCATTGGGGAGGAGCTGTGTACCTGGCACTGTGTTCAACCTGCACACTAGACCAGGAGTCAGCAAATAGCTACTGGTCCTCCTGTCAACACCGACCTGTTACCTAGTTTTGTATATTTGTGGGATTGAAACACACCTACTCCCACTTGCTTCCTATTGTTTACGACAGCCTTTGTGCTACAACAGCCCATGCACATGGTTTCAACAGAGATGGTACAGTAACCCACAAAGCCTAACACGCTTATCGTTTGCCCCGTGTAGGAAAAGTGTGTGGATCCCTGTATTAATGAATGGCAGATGTGGCAGAATTTGCTTTCCAGAACCTTCTACACTGTATAGTAACTAAATGGAGGGTGCATCCCTCATTCTTTCTAAATTTTCTCTTAACTATTTCTCTCTCTCTCTCATAACTTCAAACTTTGCTTTGCAGTTTCTGGAGTGGTAAATGACTTGTAAGTATCATCATATATCATATCTCCAGAATTTCTAATCATATAACTGACATCATCTTACAAATTAAGAGTTGAGAGTTATGGGGCCAGCAGGTGGTATGGTGGTTAAGGGCACTGGGCTCTCACATGGCTGACTGTGGTTCAAGTCTCAGACCTGGTGGCTCTCTCTCTCTCTTTCTCTCTCTGGTCAAATTAAAATAAATAAAGGGACCAGTAGTTAGTGTAATGGCTATGTCGCTGGACTCCCATGTAGTCAATTGCGGTTCAAGTCCTAGACCCAGTGGCTTAAAACTCACGCCAGGCGCGTGTGCGTGCGTGCCCAAGATCCCGAGAAGAAAATGGAGGAGATGGGATTGCGGCGTGGCCATCCCCCCGGGGGTGATTTCTCACTTTCTATGTCTCTGTCTCTCTCTGTCTGTCTGGCGAGTGCACACGCCCTATAGCAAAAACCTCTAAAAAAATTAAAATAAATAAATAAATAAAGTTAAATAAAATAATTCTTTAAAAAAAGGAGTTTTAACTATTATATTGTAAGAATTAAAAAATAATCAACCAGCCCGTCAGGAAATGAAGATTGGGTACACGTATGAGTTACTCAGAGTGGATGTCCTTTGTCCTGGTTCCCTTACCAAAGAAACTTTAAATATGAAGACATAGAATATCTTATGTTTGTAGACTCATGGTCAGCTAGAAGCTTCAAAGAAATATTAGTCTGAATATCTGTCTGCCTTCAAAGAATTCATAATCCAATTGAGATGCAGCTAGACATAAACATATGCACTAAACATTATTAAAAAGTTTAAAGCAGATGAAGATAAACTGCAGGAGAGAGAAATTTGACTGGTTGATAGACAAATAACTCAGGCAATAAATCTTCAGTATCCCAGAGAGGAAAATATTTTGTCTTTGTTGGAGAAGTTTTTGAAGACCTTAGTGAAATTTGGACAAAGTAGTTTAGTATGTACACATCTGCTGGTCTGTTTTATTTTTTTCAATAGGAGATAATGGATGGGAGGAAGTATACAAGGGATCTTCAAAATGCTTGTGGAAGGGGTTGGCAGGTGGAGTAGTGGTTAAGACATTGGACTCCCACATGGCTGATCATGGTTCAAGTCCCAGACCTGGCGGCTTGCTTTCTCACTTTCTGTCTCTCTCTGGTGAGTGCATGTATCCTATAGCAAAAATTTTAAAATAATAGTAAAAACTAATTAAAAATTAAATAATTCTTAAAACACTTGTGGAACTGGATATCAAGAAAAAAAATTCATAGATTTCAAATTTGCACCAAAATAAACTTGCAATTTAATTCCATTTTCTATGAGCTTTTTGAAGTCCTCCTCCTATGCTGAACTATGTGGGTTTAACTCACAACCGAGATATTAAATGCTCAGAAGATATGTCTTGGGGCCAGCAGGTAGCGTGTGCTTAAGGTGCTGGACTCCCACATGGTTGACTGTGGTTCAGGTCCCAGACCTAGCCGCTTGCTTTCTCACTTTCTCTCTCTTACTTTCTCTTTCTGGTCAAACGGAAAAAATAACAATAGATAAAATTAATACAATAATTATTTTTAAAGACTAGATGTGTCTGGGCCACTTTGCCTTTTTGAATGCTGAGATAAGTGGTGTTTGATTCGCGCTGTGGAGCGACGGGGACTATGGCAAGTGAAGGCCTTTCGTGCTGAAGCCTCACATCTGAGCTCATCGGTGTCCAGGAAGTGGCCTCGGCCTATCTGTTTACACAGGCCGTTGCCTGAGTTCAGGGTCTGATTTCCAGAGATTAGATGAGGGCTGACAAGTCTGGTTATTTGCTTGGTGGTATTCATGTTTCACATGCCTTTTTTTTTTTTTTTCTTAAATTCTTGAGAGTGTGTGGATGCACACATGAGAGTGAGAGAACGAGAGAGAGAGAAAGAGACAGAAGAAGGTAGGAACAGCCTCCTCAGGGTACGGTCGTGCCATGTTCTCCTTTCTCTGCCTCTCCAGTCCATTGGCTGTAGGGCCCTCATGCCCTGTGCTATTCCATATACTTTATCTTTTTTAATACATATTTAAGTTTATTTATCATTATTATTTAATTTGCTATAGGATACATGTGCTCATAGAGAGAGAGAGAATGAATATGAGAAAGCAAGCCACCAGGTCTGGGATTTGAACCATGAATGGCCATGTGGGAATCCAGCGCCTTAACCATCATGCCGCATACTTGCCCTCTATTCCATATAGTTTCATGTTGAACTTAGCTTATTTATCGTGTAGCTAGAATAACCGAGAACAAATTACAATTTTTTTTTTTTTTTGGAGAGGTTTTTGCTATAGGATGCGTGCACTCGCCAGAAAGAGAGAAACAGAAAGCGAGAAATCACTCCCCGAGGGGGATGGCCACGCCGCAATCCCTTCTCCTCCATTCTCCTCTCGGGATCTTGGGCATGCACACACACGTGCCCCGCATGAGTTTTAAGCCACCGGGTCTGGGACGCGAACCGCGGTCGACTACGTGGGAGTCCAGTGACATAGCCGTTACGCTAACTGCTGGTCCCACAAATTACAATTAAAACTTGTCAAAATTGAGAACGTTTGCTCAATCTAGTTATTTATGAGCTGACAGTATTTCTAAGAAGATAGCATTTGCCTTGTATTTACTGCCTCAAGGACTTTTCTTTTTTTTTTAAAATAGAGATATTTATTTACTTACTTACTTATTTACTTGGCCAGAGAGGCACAGAGTGAGGGAGGCGGTGAGAAAGCAAGCCGCCAGCTCTGGGATTTAAACCGCTGTTGGCCATGTGGGAGTCTAGCACCCTTAACCACCATGCTACTTGCCAGCCCCTGTGAGATTTTTGCTATATGGTGCATGCACTTTCTGGGAAGGCGAAAACAGACAGAAAGCAAGAGAGATTACCCCACAGCAGGGATGGTCCTTCTCCTCCATTCTCCTGTTGGGATCTTGGGCATGCACACACATGCACCCAGCATGAGTTTAAGCTGCTGGGTCTGGGACTCAAACCACGGTTGACTTACATGGGAGTCCAGCGACGTAATCATTATGCCAGATGCTGGTCCCGCCTTTTATTTTTCTTAATAATTAAAGTTCATTTATTTCTTCCTTGTATGATTTTAAGTTTGTTATTAGATGATTTCTGTATATTTAATTCTCCACAATAGGGAGGACTTTTTGACATAGGCCATAACTTTAATATCATCCTTCTTACACTGTACATACCTTTGATTCGCTCCATTTTTTTCCCTTTAGTTAGCTGTGGGAGCATGTGCTCTCCAAAGAGAGACAGAGAAAGAGAGGGAGGGGAAGTAAAAATCACCCCCCGGGGGAACGACCACACCACTGTCCCTCTCCTCCATTCTCCTGTCAGGATTTGGAGTATATACACACATACACACATGTATCTGGCATGTTTTTCAAGCCACTGGGTCTGGGACTCGAACTCTGGAGTGTCATGTGTGATCTAACCACCTTAACCTCCTTGCCACGTGCTGGCTCTTGATCTTTCCTTATTGAATCCGATAAAACCTATCCAAATTTTGCTCTGAAAAGTATGTGCACATATGTGTGTGTGGGAAGGGGGGTAATCATGCAATTACAATTTCATATACATCATGCCCCTTCCTACCCCTGCCTAAAAAACCATCCTATAATACTTCCTTGCATGTTAACTAGTTTTATGAACTGGTTCAGTATTTTGACAAATGTTCTTAGTCCTTTCTGTCATTAACTGATGTTAAGGGTATTCACAACCTGTCTCTAATTTGGAAAAGGTTTCCGACCTCTTTTGGCACTAACTGCTTACCAGTTGTGTCACTAGAGTGATTTTTCAGATATTTGAAATGTAACCGTATAAATGCCAGTTCTGAAGCACACTGTGGAAAGTAAGGTCACGGAAAGCAATCTGTACTAAAAGCAGTTTTATGTCTATTCACATGTAAACACCAGATTTACACACTCTTGAACTCCCTTGTCTGTAAAATCCTGTGAACCACTTGGAAAGTCTTTGACTAAATAGCCGAGATGACACTAAATGATATACGTAGCACAGGCACCCCCTCATGTGGCTGATGGGAGTCTAAATTTGTGCAACCCATTTTAGGGGCAGTTTGGCATTGACCATGAAGAGGCTTAAAATAGCTATTCTCTTCTATTCAGGGATACACTTTTTTTTTTTCCTTAAGATTTTGCCATAGGGCAGTGTATGCTCCCCAGAGAGAGACAGAGAGAGGGAAAGTAAGAAATTAACCCCTGGGAGGATGGCCATACCATAAACCAAGCTCCTCCATTTTTTCTCTCAGGATTTTTGGCACACACACACATACACATATGTACCCAGTGTGTTTTTCTGGCTCTCTGATCCAGGCTTCGAACCATGGTCAGCTATGTGGAAATCAAGCACTTTAACACTAGGCCACCTGCTGGTCCCTTCAGGAATATACTTCTATTGAGAGGTTGTCGCTTCAAAATCATGTCCATCAGAATCATCTGGAGGGCTTCTGAAGGCACAGTTGTGGGCCCAGTAGATAGCATGGTACTTAAGGCGCTGGACTCCTGGGTGCAGTCTGTGGTTCAAATTCAGATCTGGTGACTTGCTTTCTCACTTTGTCTTTGTGGTAAGTGCACATGCCCTATAGCAAATTAAAATAATGATGATGATGATGATGATGATAAATACAATTTAATAATTCTAAAAAAAAAAAGTAGTTGCTGGACCCATACCCACAGTACTTTATTCTGTAGATCTGAGATGGAGCCAAAGGATTTATAGTTCTGATATTTGTAATCCATTCTCTGCTGCTAGTTGGAGAACTGCTGGCAGAGAGAGAAAAGACGTAGCCTGAGTCATGACTCTGCCACTTAATACTGAGTCATTGGAAAAGTCATGATGTGTTTTTCTATGCAAAAATGCATCATGACTTTCTTGATGACCCACTAGTTGGGTGACTATACAAGTCAGTTAATTTCTTTAACACATTCATCAAATGGAGAGGATGATGGCATTTAAAATTCTGAGTGTGACGTAAAGTGTGTGGAAGATTACATAGCACATAGTAAATGATCTGTAAACGTTAGCTGTTGCTGTTATCTTTATCACCACCACCATACCATGAGAATGTAATCTGCAAAAATAATATGAAGCGTATATAATAGATTCAAAAAATGTTCATTATCCAGGATAAAAGGCAGGGTGGGGGGAACAACATTGTAGTGCAACAGTTAAGCACTGCTCAGAGGAAGCAGGAGTCCACATGGCCAACCAGGGTTTGAGTCCCAGCTCCAGTACTTTGAAAAACACACCAGATGAGCTTGCACATGCACACAGAATCCTGATGGTGTGGACAGTTGGGGGAAAAAGGATCGTGGCATGAATAAGCCCCATTAGGGTGTGCTTTCTCTCTCCCTTTCTAGCATTAAAACAAATAATAAATGCATGCTAAAGCTCTGACATTAGTACAAGGATTAAATAAATGTTCACACCTAAGTTTGATGTAATATTGTGTATTCATTAAGAATCACACTCTTACAACATATTTAATAACTTGAAAAAATTATCAGTATAATGATTGGTGGGGCAAAACCTGAAAACACTTGCAACAAAATGTTACCAGTGAGTGTGTGTGTGTGTGTGTGTGTGTGTGTTTGTGGGATTATGCTTATTTCGTATCCTTAATACTTTTATGTACATCCCAAATTTTCCATAATAACATGTTTTGCTTTTGTAATAAAAAAGTGATGGTTTTTTGTTTGTTTGTTTGCTTTTTTTAATTTACCAGCAGGCAAGTGCATTTGCCAGAGAGAGAGAGAAAGAGCGAGAGGGACAATGTACCCCCCCAGTGGGACATGGTTATGGGCAGTCCCTTCCTTCTTCATTAGTCCCTTCTTTATTTTTCTGTCCTGTCAGTATTTGGAGCACACATGCACATGTGCCTGGTGGATTTTTCAAGCCTCTGGGGCTGGGATTCGAACTCCATGGTTGGCCAAGTGGAAGCCAACTGCTTTAACCGGTAGACTACAGGACCTGCTCAGAAAGTTATTTTTAATTAAATTCACATTCACCCTATTGGAAAAAATTTTTTTTTTTCCTCTTTTTTTGGAGAGGTTTTTGCTATAGGGCGCGTGCGCTCGCCAGACAGACAGAGAGAGACAGAGAGATAGAAAGCAGGAAATCACCCCCCAGGGGGGATGGCCATGCCGCAATCCCTTCTCCTCCATTCTCCTCTCGGGATCTCGGGCACGCATGCACACGCGCCCGGCATGAGTTTAAGCCGCCGGGTCCGGGACTCGAACCGCGGTCGACTACATGGGAGTCCAGCGACATAGCCATTACGCTAACTGCTGGTCCCCCTATTGGAAAAATTTTAAGAGCTGTGTGTGAGTGGGAGAGAATACTTGCACCCTGAGCCAGATCCCCGGGAGTCCATAGAGTATGGGCGCTGCGATCCCCATGGATACCAAAAACCAAAGGAAGCTTGAGTCCTTAGTGTAAAAAAGCACACTACAGGCATATAACATCCACATATCCTCATTTGAACTTTAAATCATCCTTAGATTACTTATAATCCCTAATATAATGCCTACACATCCCTTCATTTGCATGGATTCAGTGTAATACTTAGTGCACAGTATATTCAAATTTTGCTTTTTGGAACTTTCTGGAATTTTTTTTTTGTTCCAGTATTTTCAATTTATGATTGGTTGAATTCACAGATGCAGAACCCATGGGTACAAGAGTATCAAGATTTTTGCATAGGAATCAAGGGATAAAACTTGGTCAGATTTTCTCCCATGACATTTTTTTAAAGAATTACTTTATTATTAAAGTTTATTCATTCATTCATTTATTTTTAATTTTGACGAGAAAGGGACAGAGTGAGTAAGAGAAAGAGAGAGAAAGCAAGCTGCCAAGTCCAGGACTCAAACTGTGGTCAGCCACGTGGGAGGCCAGCACCCTTAACCACCAAACCACCTGCCAGTCCCTCCCATGACATTTTTTTTTTTTTTTTTTTTGGAGAGGTTTTTGCTATAGGGCGCGTGCGCTCGCCAGACAGACAGAGAGAGACAGAGAGATAGAAAGCGAGAAATCACCCCCCAGAGGGGATGGCCACGCCGCAATCCCTTCTCCTCCATTCTCCTCGCGGGATCTTGGGCACGCACGCACACGCGCCTGGCGTGAGTTTAAACCACCGGGTCTGGGACTCGAACCGCGGTCAACTACGTGGGAGTCCAGCGACAAAGATTTCAACTGTCACCCGTTTGTTTCTACTGCTCTCTCTCCCCAGACGGCCTGTTGGTGTTTCCACCTACAAATTTGACTAATACTAATATCATTATCTTAATATCACCATTTATAACAAAATCAGTCTTCTGTCGACAAAAAGAATATTCAGGAAACATACACACATTTGTTTTCTTTAAAAATATTCCAAATTTCTCTCCTATTCCAAGTTTCTTCCCAATCTGTGAACTTAATCATATCTTACATTTGCAGTTCTAGTCCACTATACATGTGGTTTTTGCTTGAGACTCATTTTGCTGCCTTACGGAGCTGAAAAAGTCTGTAGGCACTTTTTATTGGAGACATTTAGGGATCCTCCCGATGAAGGCTGTAAACTTACTTCCCACATTTACTGGACAAGTGAAGTTATGCCTTCGCCTTAAACCTCACTTTTGGCATCTGTAAAATGGGACAACTTGAGATAACTTTCTGAACACATTGATGTGAGCAATGCGCTATGTGTTGGCTTTAGCGTAGAGGTCAGCCCTTCAAGGTGTGCTCATCCCACTGTTACCGTCCTTGCTCAGAGTCTTGTGAGGACAGAGAAAAACCATGGCTAATGTCTTGGGTACTCAGAGAGGATAAGAAGGTCTGCGTTGTTTCACAAGACTCTTCTATTTGTTAGTCTAACCTTGCCCACTCTAGTTATATCCAGTCACCCAAGGGCATTGTAGACATTCATGCTGGAGACTTTCATGGCTTGGCCATGAACTTGGGACTTCTTGTGTCTTCCCTCACGGAGGTGTTGAACTGATATAAGCACGAGTCCTATTTGACAATTAAACTCTTCATTTAGAAACTGACCTCTATGTGAAGACGGCCGGGAACCAGTTCTTGTAGGCAATTAGTGCCGCAATTTACCGTTTTAGCAAAGAAAACACATTGTCTAATCAATACAGAATTCTTCCTCCATACCTACTAGCCACAGTCTTGAAGGGGCCCCACACACAAATGTTTTAAATTTAGAGGCAGAATTAAGGACACAGTTTGCCTCCAGAATCTGAATTGAATCAGGGTTTTATTTCAGATAAAATCTTTGGGGCACATAACTTAAAAAACACAACTTTTACTGGCATTACGCAATTTGCCATGGGTCATTTAGCAAAATGTTTGTATATGTAAGCCCAGGTTCTTCTTTTAAAAAAAGCAAGGGTGGAGGGCGGGGATTGGATTTTGCTAAAATCCAGGTGGCGTTTCAGTTTATATTTAATTTTAATTGGAAATCAAATACAGGCAAGGGAGAAAAAATCTGCCATGTTTTCTTTACTAAGAGTATCCATTGGGGAGAGGAAGGACACTGCCAGCCAAATTTTAAGAAGCAGCTTTTTTATTGGCATGTCTATTTTTTTCTGACTAAATTCTTGTGCCTGCATTTTTTTTTTTAACATCTAAGTTTTTACACATGGCAGTGATTTTTATGTCTCAGTGCCCTTTGCTGCCCTCCCTCTGTATTTTCCAGGAGATTAGTACCCAAAACCAGGATAGCAAATAATTCCGTAGGACACGTAACTGCTGCTTTGCCTAGGTTATTGTCTGGTGAGTCTCTCTCCCCCCCCTTTTTTAATAGGGTACATACACTCTCCAGAGAGAGTGAGGGGAAGGAGATCACCCCCAGGGTGATGACCATGCTGCAGTGCACTCTCCTGTTGGGATTTTGGTCTGCCTGCAGATGTAGCTGGCGTGTTTTTCAGCTTGTTGTTCCAGGACTTGAACCGTGTAGTTGTCCATGTGGGATCCAGTGCCTTAACCACCACGCCACCTGCTGGCCCTGTGAGTCCCTTTTTAAAAATTCCAGTCTGGGATAATATTTGATTCTTATGACCCATCTAGATTTTTGGAAGACTAGAGAAGTTTCTCAAGAATTAAGAACAAGAAAAAAAAATTTTTAAGCCAGAATTTTAGGAGGTCTTTTAATTTGTAAGTATAATTAACTAGAGGTGCATTTTGCAAAATTCCTTTAAAATATTGGCAGCCAGAATATGGCACAATTGGGAGCAGTTGCTGAGTTTGCTAGAAGAGGTGGCGAGACAGTCACTTAACTCCTGGTGCCTACACAATATGCCACATGCCAGAGCTCAGTGAAACCCCAGTACTGGCTCTGTGGAAGGCTTGCTTGGGTGTCATTTAGATGTTTTCGACTTGAAAATCATCTTGAATCTTCTACACAATTAATTATATGTTTGTTGTAAATACAAAAATTAGAAGATGCAGCTAAAACCGCCAACAAGGAAGAAAGAAATCTTATTGTCTGCAATCCTATTTTGCAGAAATAACAACCGTCTAACATTTTGATGGAAAGCCTTTCACTTTTTCTTTCAAAACCATGTCTTTACATTTTACGTATTCCTGGTCCCATTCCCACCAAAGGACTTAATAGATGAAAAAAAAAAAAATAGCAACCTTTTTTTTTTAAGTCAGTGAGAATTGTTTGTGTTAATTCTCTTTTATGGTGGTTCAGTTTTTCATCTTATGCTTCCTTTCACTTTATTTACGTTTTCCATTTTAGGGGGAGATTCTTGAGTTTAGTTTTAATATTTTATAAGTTATGATCAAATTTTATAATTTTATGATCTAATTAATACTATTTTCCTAACTTTTCCTCTTTTATGTTCTCTGAGCTTGCCAGGTAGTTCTGTATGTAGGCACAGTTCTTAAAGATAATAATTATTTTTTTACATTTGCCTAAGGGTGCATGTGCTCACTGAAAAGAGATGAGGGTAGGTGGGGGGGTTGAAAAAGCACCCCCCTAGGGCATGATCACACCACAATCCGTTTTCCTCCATCCAGGATTTTGGATACCTATGCACATCCACCAGGCATGTTTCTCAAGCTGCTGAGTCCGGGACTCTTAACTGCGGCCGGCCATGTGGAGCCCAGCCGCCTGAACTACCAGGCCATGGACCCAGCCCAGCAAGCCCAGATTTTAACCCACTCTGCCTGACCCAGCCTTCAGAGCTCTGAGGCCTGCTGTATTGTGGTGATGACCACTTTACTCCAAACGGATTCTCCCGTTTCACTCACCTTCCCTCCCTATCCTCTGTATCCTAACACGTCCTCTTACTCAGAACGCCTCTGTCTCAACCCTTCTTTTTTTGTTGCCTCCAGAAAGAAAATACAAACTATCCCCTTGGATGATATCTTTTGCATTCCCACCCTGTCCTGTTTTCAGATGGAGCCCTGACTTTTAGCCTTTTTGCCTGATTTTTACAGTTAAGCATTGTGCCTCACAGCTGGGTGGGTTTCTTTTCATGTCAGAGGGAGAGAGTGTGCTTCACACCTGTCATCTTGCATCCTTCCAGGGAGCACCCAGGCCTGTGCGGCCGAATTCCCTGTTTCTGCAGCCCTTCGATGTGGGAATGTCTGTTTCTCTAGAAACAGCAGAATTTCAGCAGCGCTTCTGGTGAAGTTTGCAGCGTGCTGCAGGCAATCGCGGTAGCTGGAGCTTTTGGGTTTTGAAAGATCTGAGCCACGCCTCTGATGCGGAAAACTTTTCCTTTCAGCTTGCTGTCTCCTTTGAGTAGTCAGGGGATGGAAATGTAGCTTTTAAGAAAAGGGAAATCTGGGTTTATTAATAAGGCTGAACATAATATGCAGCAAGCCGTGCTGGTTGCAATAGATGTTTTAGAGACAACTTAAAAGCAGCCATTTGGGGCTTGACAAATTCCCTTTATTACTCTTGTGTTTGGTACATGGGACCCCAAGACTGAAACTGCACACTTTCTCCAGGTGCCCCACACAGCTGTCACAGACTAACAGGACTAGGGAAATGCCTTCTGTGTTTTCTTAGTATTTTGTAAGCAGGCTTGAGCCCTTTTCTCAACCAACAAAAAAAAAGTATTTGGAAAAAAATATTTCTACTACCTTTTGTTTCTTGAGGAAACTCTCCACCCAGCTGATTAATGAGTTAGTCCTTTTGAAGGTGCCACAGTTATTTTTGTCGTTTTGGTATCTGGGAAGAGTGGATTATTTTGCGTTAAGAGTGATTAGCGCTATTGACAAAATGCCCTTTGCTCCCAGTGCGCTATTTTGTGTTCCTCTTCCCTGGCTCACCTGCTCTGCTCTCATTGAACACCACTCCAGTCAACAAAGAACAATTGCTTAGCACAATAAATAAAAGATAGTACTCACAAAGGAGGTAGGCTAGGGCTTAGGGTGGAAGTTTTAAAGATTCATAACCAACAAGTCCAACTATGTACATTTCCCTAGGAGCAAAAGCCTATGTTTGTTTCAGGTTTGATAAATCATCTTTAACGCTCATGACTTATTTTATAAAATCTCCTGATCAGGCCGAGTCCTTGCTTTCCTGTTCAATCACCTAATGTGTTTGTGGCCACCGTTCTGGTCAGCACAGAACCCCAAATTCCAGGCTGCAGAGGTTTGTTTTTACTCTCTCTCTCTCTCTCTCTCTCTCTCTCTCTCTGGCTTTTATAAAGAAACGATAGGCATGCTTTGGGCAAGAACAGTGGGCGGGCCGAAAAGCCATCTTATTTATTTATTTATTTTTAAGAGAGATTTTTGCTATAAGGTGCGTGCGCTCTCTAGAGAGACAGAGAGGCAGAAAATGGGAAGTCACCCCTGCCAGGAGGGATGGCCATGCCGCAGTCCCTTCTTCTCTCAGCAACTTGGGCACGCACACACACGTGCCTGGAGTGAGTTTTGAACTGCCGAGTTCAGCACTTGAACCACAGTTGACCACGTGGGAGTCCAGCGATGTAACCATTATGCCATCTACTGCTCCCAAACCATCTAATTCTAAGGGATGTTATAATCTCAGATATTCCCACTTTGGGGCTTATGTTTGAGAGGCAACGAATCTCAATTCCTTAAAGATGTTACCACAGCCACATTTGGGTTGTCGTTGCAGAGAAGGGGCATACTTTCCATTCCCAGTCCAAGCAGCAGAAACAGATGCATGCTTCTGGGTGGATCAGATAGTCGCTCCTCAAACTGCCTTCAAAGACCTAGGAGGTCCCTCTTCTGCCCTGTCTCCTCATAGATTCACCGTTCTTTTCCGGAAGGTCTCATTGGACTCTGATCTCGCCTAACAATTCTCCATTGTGTTTAAGTAAAGTATTCCTCTGTTTCAGAATCTGTGCCTATCCCTCCTGTAGGGATGGTCAGGGTCACTTGACTTCATCACTGTCACACACACCTACCTGTGCCAGGTGGATTGCACCTGTGCTCTCCTGCGTCCTCAGCCCCCCTTCCCGCATGCCTCCATGTCCCACCCCACGTCTATGGCGTGTGTGTGCATGCAGCCATGTTACATGTTCACTTCTCTCCCTTTTCTCTCTCTCTGTAAAGTCGTAGAATTTTTAAAATTCCTTAGATGATCCAGCCTCACATTTTATGGATGAAGAAACTAAACTCAGACAAAATAAAAGCTTTGTGCTTGGATTCACTTTGGCGTGGCTGTGCCCGATGTGTTCAGATACAGTGTTGTGGGGTCCAGTGTGGGCCCTGTGTGATCTGTCAGGGTGGATGAAATCAGGACCTCTTTTCCTCTGGTCACCATGGCCGTGCACAGCAGCACGTGATAACGTAGGGTGTGTCCTTATGACTGTGCTTGTACATGTATAGCGTTTTTTGGTTTTCTTTAAGAATTACTTTAATTTTATTTATTATTGTTCTTTCATTTGCTATAGGACACGTGTACTCACCAGAGAGAGAGAGAGTGAGAAAGCAAGGTGCCAGGTCTAGAACTTCAAAAGCAGTTGGTCATGTGGGAGTCCAGCACCTTAACCACCATGCCACCTGCTGGCCTCTGTATATCTGTTTTTAAATTTTTATTATCAGTTATTGGGAAGTGGCTTTTGTTTGTTTTCTTCCCGTCATAATAATCTTTCTAGAACAGGGATCAGCAAACTCTAAATCTTAAATTTTCCTTACTACATGTGTTCCTCTTGTTCCCTCGTAAGGACCAAGTAATTTGGTCCCTACCACAAATATTCTATTGTTATGGCATAAATAAATAGACTTGGCTGTGTTCTCATTTTTTTTTTTTTTGAAGAGGTTTTTCTATAGGGCGCGTGCGCTTGCCAGACAGACAGAAAGAGACAGAGAGATAGAAAGTGAGAAATCACCCCCCAGGGGGGATAGCCACGCCACAATCCCCTCTCCTCCATTCTCCTTTTGGGATCTTGGGCACGCACGCACACGCGCCCGGCGTGAGTTTTAAGCCACCGGGTCCGGGACTCGAACCACGGTCGACTACGTGGGAGTCTAGCGACATAGCCATTACACTAACTGCTGGTCCCTCTTTTTTTTTTTTTTTGAGAGGTTTTTTGCTATAGGGTGCATGCACTCACCAGAAAGACAGAGAGAGACAGAGAGACAGAAAGCAAGAAATCACCCCCCGGAGGGATGGCCACATCACAATCCCTTCTCCTCCATTCTCCTCTTGGGATCTTGGGCACACACGCACATGCACCCAGCACAAGTTTAAATCACTGGGTCCGGGACTCGAACTGTGGTCAACCACATGGGAATCCAGCAACATATCCATTATGCTAATTGCTGGTCCCAACTTGGTTGTTTTCTAATAAAACTTTATTTACAAAAACATTTCAGGGACTGAATTTAGCCTGCAGGCAATAGTTAGCCAACTGTCCTAAATCAAGCTTAGATGGCGGCTCTCAGAACTTGTCTCTGTGTGGCAGGTGATAAAGCATCTTTGTGAGTCACAAGATTACTTCAGATGGATTAGTGTCTGCTTTTTCACTTTGTTCTTAAAAACAAAAAAAAACAATAAACTGCAATGAAAAGGTCCAAGTTTATTTTTCCCACCCACCACGGTTGGTTTCCCAATTCCCATTCTCCGAAGCCTCATTCACTGTGGTTATGCTGGTGCCTGCCTGTGTAGACTTCGCAGAGTACACCCTCAGTCCCTCCTGAGATGACATCAGCCTTGGTTGGTACCACCTCCCATTGTTATCAGCCCTGCCAGAGATAAGTTCCTAATTCCTTCCTAGACACCCAATCTCCATGAACTGGCCTATTACCACACCAACCCTTGTTTTGTTGTTTGTTTGTGTGCATGTTTATTTGTAAAGAGAAGGGGTTTTACTAGGTTGCCCAGGCTGGCCTCGAACTCACTATTCTCCTGCCTTTGAAGTAACTGAGATTACCAACGAACACCACCATGCCCAGCCCCGACCATCCAGGGTCGTCGCTAATACAGGAGCACACAGGCCCCTGCATGTACAGAGAGCTCTCCAGGCGTGAGCCTGGGACCTTTCATGTGGCCTCAGTATTCGGGCCATGACATGCCGTTTTACCAATAGGATCACAGGGAGTATGTCACACCATCATTTTACCTCTTTTTTACCTGAGGTGTTTATTACTATTATTTATTATTATTATTTTAACTTGACCAGAGAAAGCGAGAAGAAGTGTGAAAGCAAGCCTCTAGGTCTGGGACTCTAACCACAGTCAGCCATGTGAGAGTCCAGTGCCCCAGCCACCATGCCACCTGCTGGCCCTTGTGCTTGCATTGTTTTTATGCAGTGCAAGAGCTAATGCAAGAAAAAATACTTTTTATTAAGGCTCTTCCCATTCTAGAGATATTATAAATGGAGTCGAGCTGGTTAGGTGGTGGTGTTAGAGAGAAGAGAGGGTGGAGACTTGGGAGTTGAGTGAAGCTGAGATGCCTTCCTGGCTGATCATTACTGTCCAACCACATCAGTTTTTTCAGAACTATTTAGGGTATTGACTCAAAATCTCATATAGTTCTTAGGCAATAGGTAAGAAACACCTTTTGTGATTGAAATAAAAGGTGACCCCTGGACCGGAAGGAAAACTGAAGTGATGTCTCAAGTTTGAAAAGGCGAAGTCTCTGCAGATAGGACCGAAGAACCTTGGTAAAGGTGTCAGCCTAGGTTTCTTGTCTCTTTAGTTTCTGAATGAATTAGAAGTCAGGCTCTGTTGAGGATAGTTGGTGCTGCGGTGATTTTTGGAAAATGTAGTACTTAACAAATCACTGGTAGTCATTCAGCTAAAAGGTGAATTTCCTGGGCCAGCCGAGTGGCATGATAGTTAAGGCAGCTGGATCCCACGTGGCCTTTAGTGCAGCTCAAGTCCTGGAGCCACTGACTTGGGAAAAAAAAACACCAGACAAGAGTGGGTGTCCAGAGTCCTGAGAGGAGCATGGAGGAGAAGGGATGGCGGCACGGTCGTTCCCCCTGGGGAGTGCTTTCTCACATCTTCTGTCTCTCTCTCCTCAGCAAACACACTATAGCAAAGTTTTAAGAAATAAAGGGGAGTGCTTTCTCACATCTTCTGTCTCTCTCTCCTTAGCAAACACTATAGCAAAGTTTTAAGAAATAAAAGTGACATTCTGCCCTTCCAGTAAAATTTCCAAGCAGCAAATGAAGATAGCAGCAACCAGTCGAGAAGGGAGATAGAGGAAGGGAGAGGGACTCCTCATGTTGCACAGAGAACCAATGAACCTAGTGGGATGTGACACCAGGAATGAGAGAACCTGGGATCTGTGGTCCCTGCCCTGCTGCCTTCCGTCTCGGTGACCTCTGGCTGCTGTTTAGCCTCAGTTCCTTAATAATACCTGTCTCTGACAGACACTAGGAGAGCAAATGAGGTGCTGTGTGTGAGAACGCGTGGTACGCGGGAAAACACTAGACCGCCCTCCCTTGGTATCCTCAGGGGATTCATCCCAGGACCCCCACGTATACCAAAACCCATGGGTGCTCAGGTCTCGCGTGTAGAATGGTGTGATACCTGCATAGAACCTGCTCACCTCCTCCTCACAGTTTAGATCATCTCTAGATTACTTATAGTACCTGATACAGCGTCAACACTGTGAATTACTGTCACACTGTATTGTTTACAGAGTAACGACCAGAAAGATACCTATGTGTTCAGTCCATGACCAACTCCCATCACCTCCGAATGTTTTCATGGCTGAATCCGCAGGTGTAGAATCACAAAATCAGAGAGCCAGCAGTGTGAATGGAAGGTGTCGCCAATATCGGATGCATTACATTCTTGGAGACTCACATATCCCCAAACTTGATGGCTTTCCCTGGGGCCACTCACACTCCATGACTGTGGGATATAGTCTGTTGGGATTTCCATTTAGTCATTCTGCATGTAACCAAAAGGGCATTCAAAATAGGCATGCATCTCTTTTTTTACAAGGTTTTTCTTTGTATCCTCTCTCTTTCTTTTTTCTTTAGTGCAATATGTCAGAAACTTTCAGCTGTAAAACAAAAGGCGCTGTATCTGAATTTTCTTTTTAAAAAAGGCGGACTATCCTACAGTTTCCAGAAAACAAAAGCTGGGTTATCCATGATTAAGCAAAGAGACTCCATGAGATTTGGCAGGAAGGATAACGGGTTGGGTTGTTACTTATCAAAGGAATATTTGCTGTTGGCCTTAGTATAATAATGTTAATGAGATTATTAGGTGGGGGAGATTTTCAATAAATAATTGATAAGGATTAGAAAGTGCCTTTTCTGCAAATAAACTTCAGCATAATTAATATTCATGGACTCTGTTTGTCAACAGAAAAATGTAAATGAAGCCCTGGTCCCATCACCAGACACTTGTCCTGAAGGACATCTGTAAGAGAAGGGTTAAGGAGGGAGAAGAGCTGAATTCAGAGACTTAGCCTAGACACCAGCCTGGCGTGTGTCGGTACAACTTTTTGCATCTTTCACACACACGATTCCCAGGCTGCGTCGCCCTCTGTAAGAATCCCAGAAACTCAGGTTTCTAACAGATTGTTGGTTGAAAGGAAGGAAGGACAGAAGGAGGTAAGAGAGAAGGCAACTTGCTAATGCAAAAGCAGTGTACTGAAAGTCACTTTTATTTCTTATTTATAATCTACATGCACACTCTGGATAATAGATGACACCGCTCATTCACTACTTTCACTTCAAAGCAGAGAGAAGGCATGGATGACAGTGCCGGGAGCGGGAACACAAAGGTACTAACAACAAGAGGAAAAATGCCTGTTTACGGGATTGCATTTGTTAGCACGCGCTCTTCAGATATTGTTCCCCCAGGAATAGCGAGAATATGTGCAGCGCGAACAATGATTTAACATCTGAAAATGGTACTTAAAGAGTTTCTGTCTGCTAGTAATGTGATGAAGGCTTCTGAGGGAACCTGGGGACTTCATTTCTTCTATTTATCTATATGTCTCTCTGGTTTTAGTCAGCGGTAATTGCATATTTAACCCCTCAAATAGGTTTAACCCTCAAGGTGCCAACTTTTTACCCTGTATAAAATATGCTTTTATCCCAGCCAAGGCAGACTTTGGGATTCTCATGCCAATTTTTTTTTTTTTTTAATGAAAAAAAAAAAAAGCCTAAGCGTGCTTGTCTGGGTGGATGGATGGATGGATGGATGGTTGAAAAGAAGTTAATAGCAGCATTTTGCAGTTAGATATAAGTGAAGAAGCATGTCCTGCCTTCCTTGTGTGCAGGAAAAGCTATACACATACAGAAATTAAGAATGGAAACTTAAGCAAAAAGATTAATAGGAAGGAAGAATGACCCTAACAAGTACATTTCTTTTTTTCTTTCCTTTTTTTTTTTTTTTTTTTTAAATTCATCATGGCTTGAGCTCCTAGAGGGATGTGAAGCCGCCATAGAGAGAAGTGTTGGGACACTAAATCAGGAATTTGAATTTGCCACTTGCCTCGACAATATGGTTTTCTCAGTCAGTGGTTGTTCTGGGAGGCCTGCTTAACAGCTTATGGGAAACAAATATTAACACAAATTGCATAATGACATCAAAATCCCAAATTCCTCAGACATGCAAAATGGTTTTCAGCGAAGAGTATGCGCGTAATAAAACATCCTATAGTCAAAAGAAGAGCACTCCAAGGAAACCATGAGACTGGATCCGAGCGACTTTCACAGTTTATTTTCATGGTATTTAAATTATGATACCAGTGGGTATTTTTAATTAGTGTGCACTTGTCTACATAAGCCATGTTGGCAAATTTGACTCATTCATACAGTAGTTGCTGTAAAAGAGGCCAGCACAGCCTGCAGGAATTAAAATTAAAAGTTTCTGCAAGCTGTTGTCGACATGACCATATCTCATTAACTTTAAAAATGGAGATTATTTGCCTGAAAGCTTGATTTGACTAGCAGTAATCAAATATTAGGCTCAACGGAGTGAGGGGTGGGGGTGGGGGGGCGTCATTGTTGTGATATATACCACTAAGTGTTTTGCAGTTCACTTTAAATAGCAGTATAAGATTTTTGTTTTGACAAAAGGGATAGGAAAAGTGAAACACAGACATATGGCCTCGAAAGTATTATTAGGAGTTTTATTTTAGATTAAGTCTCATTATTTACTAAGGTTGCGGAAGATAAATACAATTGTGCTGATTACCAATTCTCTCATTAAGGAGGCAGATTAATTATCTGGAGTGGTTTCCCCTGCTTGATCAAAGTTTAAGTATTGGAAATGAGGCCTATCTTATGATTATCTTTTCTTTTTCCAACTGGCTAATTGGCAAGAGCCTAAAATTTGTACGTTGGATTCCTCCCATTGTTTTAACTACATATGATGGGGCGGGGGGGGGGGGGGGGTTTACAAAATTGTGCACGAAACATACCAAAATAAAAGAACCCTATTCTTATCTCATCGCCTCTTTAAATAACTGGTCATTCAAATTTGGTATCCGTGCAAAAATAAAATAAAATGAAATAAATCTCTTTTTGCCAGTAATTAAGGAGTCTAATGTGGAAAACTTAAAGTTACCGAAATATGGTAGACATGGTCTCGTTTTAGATCTCGTTTCCTATTTTCACATGCACAAAGGAACATTTGTAATGCATAAGAATAAACTGTAAAAGGGAGATACATTTGGGGAGGGGGAGAAAGAAAAGCAAAAAGGTGCAGTTAAACAAAAGACAGAAGATAAAGTCTTCTGCCTTTTTATGTCTTTGAACTGAGAGCATGCTCTGCATTTTACTAAAGGCACATGAGGCTAGAATGTAAGTAACTGGTTTTTGCATTAGGCTCTCCCTGGAGGTAGCAGAAAAATATCATGTCCCTGCATGAAATGCGAATGTGAAATCTACCAGAAAGAAATATTTATGACCATTTTATGCTTGATTAGGCTTGGATGACATCTGTTAGAAGACAGGGACTGGACAAAGAGAGACGCTCGGGGGCAAATGTTAACGGAGTTGTTTAGACGACGCTAGGGCAGAGGCGTCCATTTACTGCCAGGCAAAACACAGGGATTGTGTTAGCAAGAGTGCAGCTGACAAGCGTCCACTGTGGTGCAGACACTGTAAACTGGCTCGAGTACAGCTGTTGATAGTCATGGCGCTGCCTCAGTTTTATGAGCAGGTACCTAGGCTAAACCCTGATCCTGTCACTTGCAGAGAGCCGGTGTGCCTTAATAAAGTTACATGAATGTGACTCAGCTATAAAAAGAGCTCATCTTCACTTTCTCAAGCGAGTTTTACGCTCTCGTCCCCTGTGTGCTGAGCGGTACCAGGAAACACGTCTGTATTTCTCTGGGAAAGGACAGTTAATTACATCACAAACTTATTTCTGTTTCTCTCTACAACCTAACTTTGCTTTCTGTGTCCCCCGTTAACAACAGCAACAACAAAAATAGAAGCCCCTTGGCTTTATAAAAGTACTTCATCCCTTTCAACAGTGCCAACGTTTGTCTAAAAGTGAAAAAGAAAAAAAAAAAGTTTTCCAGCACTCACAAACATTTTGTCAATTGTTAAACACTTCAGTGTTAAAGTAAGTGCTGTTTGTATGAAGCAATGGCTCTATCGAGAGTGGAGGTAGGAGCGGTTATTTCATGCTGGTTCTTTTCCCAGCTTCTTTTCCTGTAAATTTTCTCTGTCTGGAATGCTGATGGGAAATGTTATTTTGTTTTTGTTTGCAGCAGTTCTGTTGTTTTGATTTTGTCTGAGTGGTATGGAAAACAGTACGTCACTTAGAGTGGGTGTTTTGTCTACCGGCCATTTGGCCATTGCACATATATTTCTCATACTTATTACATGATGACAAGGGAACCAAAAAGGCACAATTTTCCAGTTGAATTTTTCTTTCCAGTTTAATAATAGTGAAAAAAGAAAACAAAGTTAATAGATTTAGCAGCGTGATGGTCCTCACGATGTGATAGCCGACTTTCTGTGGAGTTACTTTTCTCCTTCCTTGTGGTTGAGGAGGTATGCCGGCGAAGGTCAGATTAATGCCTGTATCAATTTCTATAATAAACTGTGTGTGGATAGTATTTCACGTTTGCATAGAATTGTGAAATGCTGTAATTGAAGCAGCAAAATTCATAAGAGGATAATCAACAATGTTCACATCATTCTTATGATTAGGTTAGGTTGCTCCTGCCCTGGTTTTAGGCCACATGCAAAAAAAAAAAAAAAAAAAAAAAAACCTCCACCGACGAACGTATTTTAATTAAGATGATTTGAAATGAAATTTGGACGGAAACCCAGAATACAGATCTCAAAGAATAACTTAAGTCTGTTTACTGGCTCTATTTGGACATACTTTATCTGAAATCATTCTCAGCATTTGCGATGTTAAAGAACATATTGTAAGTGTGTAGAAGTTAGCCCTACAAGTAAGTAATTTTTGGTGTAATACAAAAATATAAAGTGGAAACGATGATTAATTTTTCAATTTCTCTCTGCAGATATCTAATCATTGTACCCATGGAGCGCCAAAGGCTCCCATTAAAGATTTAAAATGCAAGAGGAAGGTGGAATCCAAAAGATGGGATTTGGGATTAAATAATGTAAAATATCTGCAGGGCAATAGTGAAGTGAAAGCTATTGGCACAATAAGATTCTTTTAGACTTTCCCGAGACCCACTTAAAATATTGACACCAACTTACACACAGTGTCATAGATGTAATATTAATAAAATCGTATCTGATTACATTATGAGACCATTTTTTTTTCCAGGAGACTCTCAGGTGTTAGCATATATCAAATAATAGTGATATGTAATAATAGCATAAGTTAAATAAACAGGAATCATAAATAATAATTGAACAACTCAGTGAAAATTCATGCATGCTTTTATGCCTTAGTGTCCTCTTGGTAAAGGATTTCTGCCTCCAATGTTATATACAAATGTGTGTTGCTTCTTCCTTGAGGCTTGTCGTTTTAGATGGGGAAATGCAATGTTTGGGGGTCACCTGTGTACGGGCAGCTTGATTTTCTTCAAATCAAGAGAACTTTTATAATCCTGGAAGAAGGGGACCTCGCTGCCTGGGTATATAAAAGCTGTCAGGAAGGTCCAGCCGGGCTTCTCCAAGCGCTGCTGTACTGTCTTTATCACTTTGCCCAGTTCCACATAATAACATCTTCATCTGAGATTGCTGTGGCACAGGGGAACTGCATTTGTTGATCAAATTTGGCTGGATAACACTGTGATCTCGTATCCTGAAGTGCGGAGATGTGCCTGGAATATGTAAGTGCCAAGCCGGCCTCTTGATTGATTGATTCTGCCTGTCACAGAACAAGATAACCGGATCAGTAAACACCCTGTGCACTTCAGCATCATCTCCACAATCAAAAGTGAGGGCATCGTGGGACCGGGAAACACGGGGCATGACGGGAATGCACACATTTCAGAAGGATCGTCAGAAACGTATATATGTACAGAAACACACACACATACACACACACACACACAAAGGAAAGAAAATGCCTTTCATGTGTGGTTTCTTCGAAGAGAGCCATGGAAGGAGAGAGTATTTTCTGTCTGTTTAGAACGCTTCCTGGTTATAAAAGTAGAGTTTATTTTGTAACTGTCATCTTGGAGGTGTTCAACATTTATCATAAAAAGTTCTTATTCGAGTTTTGTTTACCAAGGAGATTTAGAATGCAGATTAGAGAAGAGGAGCTGGATCCGAGGTCAGCCGTGGGCTCCAGCACAAAAGGAGCTTGCACCCAAGATTTGGTCCTATGAAAATAAACTTTGTGTTTAAACAGATGGGCCAAACACATGTAAACAAGTTGTTTAAAGTTTTACTAAATTCCCAGGGAGTGCCTTTCAAAATTAGCACGGGTTGCCAAATTTGGTGTTTAATTACGCGGAGAGTTCAAGAAAAGTTTAAAGAATGGAACTATGTGAGTCTTCTGGAGAAGGGGCATTGAGGAGTCCCCAGGTGTCATCCATTCTTAATGGCGCCTTCATGTCTCTTTAGTGGCACTTGTTATAGTCGTCTTATGGGCCTGACTGTCCTTGTCTTAAGACTGTAAGTTCCTCGAAGGCAAGGCACTGCCTTGTCCTCCTGTTTCTGTGGCCTGGCTTTCCTGGAATACTGCCTGGACCTAGTACATTGTACTCAGTGAGTGGCCAGTGAGTGAAGGAGGAGCTAAGGACTGGGCTCTGTTCTCAAGAATTTCCCTGATGATTGTTAATCCTGAGAGGAATTTGGGTAGTGTTACAACCTAGACTCATTCTTTTGGGGAACTTAGTTGTTTCCTTTCCTTTCCTTTCCTTTCCTTTCCTTTCCTTTCCTTTCCTTTCCTTTCCTTTCCTTTCCCTCCCCTCCCCTCCCCTCCCCTCCCCTCCCCTCCCCTCCCCTCTCCTCCCCTTCTCTTCCCTTCCCTTCCGTCTCTCTTTTCTTTTCTTTTCTTCTCTTCTCTTCTCTTTCTTTCTTTTCTTTCTTTCAAGGTTTTTGCCATAGGGTGTGCATGCTCACCAGAGAGACAAAGAGAAACAGAGAGAGGGCAAGTAAGAAATCACCTCCCACAGGGGATGAGTATACTACAGACCTTTCTTCTCTGTCCTCCTCTTGGGATTTTGGGCCTGCACCCAGGATGATTTTTCAAGCCACTGGGTCTAGGACTTGAACCACCGTCAGCCATGTGGGAATTCAGTGCTTTAACCACTGTGCCCCCTGCTGGACCGCTTAATCGTTTTCTTAATGTCAAGCAATCCAGTGAATCTTCTGTGTTCATGCTGTTAAGTGGAGGATTGAGGTCGGTTGCTCAAGCACTGTTTCTGTTACCACCAGGCTCGTGCGCTTGCTCGACAATGTTGGGTCTCGTTCTACAGTTGGCGGGCCCCTGGAAACTGGCTTCCCACCTCGTCTGTCAATTTTGTATAGATCTCCGAGTGGTTCATGCCTTCCATGTGGCCTTCCTGGTTATCTTGGATGACTCTAGGGTGGGCAATGTCTAGATCTTTCTAGCTAAGGTTTTTTTTTTTTTTTTTTTTTTTTTTTTTAAATACCTATTTTTCTTGGCTTGAATCAACACCTACTCCCTTTCTCCTGAAGTTTGCCCGCAAGGACCACAAGGCAAATTTAAAGCAAGGTAGGGGTTACAACTAGTCATTAAGTCAAGAAACTTCTTTCTCTGAAGAAATTTTTCCCGTGGAAGGTGTATGTTACTTAAAAAAAAAAATAAGAAAAGAAAACATTTCAATAGGGATTTTTATATAGCAAAACCAGTTCTCACACTTAAGAGAAAATTATTACCACTTTTGAAATGTCTGGTTAGTCCTTTGTGACTTACTTATTTTTTATTCGAGATGATTAAAAATGCCTTTTGGCAGAATTGGCCTCCTTTCTTAATTTTTTGAATATAAAGAAAGCTTAAATGAGTTTCACGTTCTTTAAACAAAAAAAAATTTGTGAGGTGTTGATGATTTTAGAGAAGTCATTCTGGGAAACAGGTTTTGATTTTTTACAAAGAAAGAGTGGCGTTCCTTTCAATTTGGTGAAAGCTATTCCTGGTAACGTTTTATAAAATCATTTTCTTTTCAGGGTGTGTTTTATTTCCTTTCCATCCCTTTCAGGAAAGAGAAAGTGTTTTATTGGATATTTTTGTTTCAGTCCTCGTTTCCATTATTTTTGCCAAAATTCATGGGAGTTCACTTTCCGTTTAAATGCCTGAAATATTCCTTGAAGAATCTGCATTTTCAGACAACTAGGAAAAAGGCTATGTAAATTAGTTTAAGGCAGAAAAAAAACCAGTCATTCCTCTGGTCATCTTAACCACTCACTTTTTCCCTTTCTTTGTTATTTTGGAGGCAAATAATTTCAAGTATAATGGGCCAGGGGGTGGTGGAGAGGAGAATGCATTTGAGTTTGAAGTTCAAAGGAAGTTTGCTCCTGGTTACATGATAAAGCATATCTTAGTTTCCAAGTGAAGGGAGAAAATAAGCTTTATTCATTAAAAGAAACAAATGGTCCATAGATTTATTATGAGAAAGTGTAAAACAGGTCCTTACAAATAATTTGTACTGCCTTTTGCGGTAGAATTGGCCAAAAGATTTTGGTGAAACTATTTCCCAGTGTGTGACTAGACTTTCTATATAAAAGGGTTAGTCTTTGAGAATTAATATTGGGTAGTTTCTGTTCAAGAAGAAGTGCATTTTATTCTGCTTTGGAGTCAACCGCACTTTCATTTCTTTAGGCTCATTATTCTAAGTTTGAAGGTTGAAAGTATGTGTAATTTGCCCTTACATGGGACCAAAACCATTTGAGATGGGCTGCTCTTTACTTCTGAACCAAACCCATTTATTTGAGATTTGGGTGATGACATGGGATTTAGCTTTTGTCTCTGCAGAATTTGACAGACAGACTCACATTCGTCCTGGCAGACATTTGGTCCTGGATCCTTCTGCCAGTCTCTGTGATGAAGGTCCACGTGTCTCTGGCCTACTTTATAACTTCTCTATTGTCATAGGAGAAAATGTTGAAAATTGATTAAGAATGGACGATGGCCCGGCTTCTGTGAAAATTCTGCTGTTCCAAACCCTGAGACTTCTTTACTTTGGCTGGCTTCAGCGGCAAAAATGACATATTTACGTAGCAATCTCATATTCAGCATTTAACTTGGAATTTCGCACATAGATGTTAAGTTAAATAGAGTGCAAGGATTTGTCATTGTTGTGTTTTTCTGCTTTGTCTGTACTGGGGAAGAGCATAGAAGAGAGTTTCAACCTGTTCTCTCTCTGTTTGGCCACCAGGATTCACAAAGAGCCACATTTTTTGATAATCTTATAGAGGTTAGGGACTGAACAGTCACCGCATTTGCTATGCAAGAGAGTTAGTAAAAAGTTTCATTGCTGGAGGAAAGCGTGTGTACAGTAGTCTGTTTGTCCTGCGTTTCAACCACCTGAGTTACAGCCAAAAAAGCAATTGTCTACTACATATTTCAAACAGATGCTGAGGGGTGGGAAGGGTGACTAGCATTCATAGCAATAAAATCCTGCTCTCTTCATTCCCTTGAAGGAAGTGAACTCATAAAATTTTTGCTGCCGACTTATTTGTCCAGTCCTTTGAAGTATTTAGCATTAATTTAGCTGACAAATCATGGCACCTCAGTTTTTCATTGACATTATCAGGGCCTGCTAAAGACAGTCCCTGGGTATACCTGGGAAAAAAAAGATCCTGAGAGGTACTCTAGGAATTGAATTTTATCCACATACATTGTTTAAGTTGAAGCTAATCTTAGGTACTTTTAATGATCTCTAACTCAGAACCTGTGTTTTTGGAGTTTGTATTTGCTCGTGTGATTCTAGAAAACACATTTGAAGTAGAGCACTGCTTGCATTTTTCAGTATCTTTCTCTTGTATTGATTCATCTTCTGATTGGGAAAGACATACTCATGGTACTTGGGGAAAATGATGATAGTGTAGTAACTGGAATAATAAATACTACCAGGAAGATTTTATGAAATGTTAAAAAAAAAAAAAAAAAAAAGAAAGAAATCTGCCCTCTAACTCAGTACCCTATGGGTTCATTATCAATAGAAAAAATCTTCTCCTCTTGGGCTGTAATTAATTAATGTGTGTGAATAAAGGGGTACTGTGTTACACAGGAAGCTTTTGGGGTTCTTTTTCTTCTTCTTTTTTTTTTTTTTTTTTTGGTGATTAGCAGTGGATGGGTTAGAAATTGCTCATTTCCCAGGCTTCCTAAAATTGGCTCTCTGCTCTCTCTCCACCCTGCCTCCTCTCTGGTTTCTTGCAACATGAAAACTGCAAAATGACCTCTTGTGGTTGGCCATGTAGCACAGCAGTTAAGCACTGTGCAGTGGAAGCTGTATCTCACATGTCCGACCCCTTCGAGTCCCGGCTTTGGCAACTTACACACTGAGCACAGAATCCCAACAGGAAGGTGAATTGGAGGGACAAAGAGGGACCGGGCCCTGTTGGCAAGTGTATTCTTTCTCTTTCCTTTTTCTCGCTCTCATGCATAGCACGTGCCCTCAGGCACAATGAAAGAAGAAATAAATAACTAAAATGATTCCTTTTAAAAATATTTTTGAAAAGACTTCACAGAAAAAGGGAATTAAGAAACTAACGGGTCAGATCAAGCCTCCAGGTGTCAAAAGGAGATGACATCAGGACTGACCTGACTATTCTAGCGGAAATGTCCCTAGGTACATTGCTTGTAATTTGTCTTTTGCCGTAGAGTATAAATTCTAAAGATCAGAACCGTATACCTTCTCTGCTATATCCCTCATGCTTGGCATGTAGTAGAAACTCAGTAATTACCTACTGAGAGCAAGCAGATGGTGTGGAGGTTAAGACAGCTGGATCCCACATGGTCACCTGTGCTGTTCAAGTCCTGGAACCAGCAGTTTGAAAATCATGCCAGGCGTGTATGTGTGCATGCCTAAAATTCCAAGAGGAGAATGGAGGAGAAGGCATTGGTGTGTGGTCATCTTCCCCTGAGGGGTTGATTTCTTATTTTCCCTCTCTATCTCTCTTTGTCTCTCTCAGGTGAGCACATGTGCCCTTTAGCAAACTAAAACCAAACAAACAAAAACTCTGCCACATGGACCGTTATGTCAAAAAAACCTCAACTCTCTTAACAGGTGTCTTAATGAGACTGGCTCCCCCTTCAGTCAAAACAGAACTTCTGAAAGGATCATATTGATGATGCTTACTTCAGAAGAGAGAGGAAAACAAAGGCTATGTGAAGCCAGGGGTACTCAGAATTCTGGGCTAGTATTTAGTTGCATTTGTCCTAGTGTTTTGGCCAGATTTCAGTTAGCTAAGTAGCTCTTATACCCTATAATTTGGTATATAGTTTCAACTTTCCAAAATGGCTTACTAATGGTAAATGTTGTTTAACTTTCTAATTCAGGGGAGCTACCTGTTCAGCAGAATTTTAAAAATTGTAAGTGATGATTGAAACCAGGTTAAAAAGCACTTAAGGTACATTTGGCTGTAAGTTTGGCATCTGCTTGGATCAGCCCGTGGCTATCATTACTCTCTTTGAATCCGAACATACACTACAGGTAGGGAATCTTTTCTGGATTGATCCAGAACTACAACTTGTTTTTATTCAGCTGGCTTTTCCTTTCTGGGTAAACAGTAATACATCATCCTTTCAGCTCCTCTGATCTGAAATGCTGACTCAGTTTCTCCCCAGTGCCTTTAATTACAGGCACTTAGAATTGTCACTGTAGATCTGTGTAGTATTTCTTGTGACTTCCCATTCCCTCCAGTGACATCTGACTGTGTAATTAAGTCATACCAAAATTATCATCAACAACTACTGTATGGCCACTGTTCTTGTTGATTCCACTCATCAAATCTGGGCTCTTCTCCCTAAATCACATCCTTGATTGGATCACTTCCTACCTAGGTTGACTATAAGTTCCCTCAGTTGATATGCAGGGACTGAGATGGATTCAGAGTGGCCACACATTCTTTACTGCTTTCTTCATCAAGACGTGGAGTCTACGTCCCTTCTATTTACTCTGGGAAGCCCATTTTACTTGCTTTGGGCAATAGAAGGCAGCGGAAGTGACTCTGGGCCAGCTCCAGGCCTGGTGGCCTTCTCCTTTGTTCTCTCAGAATACTTACTATTGCCTGTAAGGAAGCTCAGGCCAAATAGCCAAATGATGAGAAGTCACATGGGGAGGGGAGATGGGGGAAGTGGGAGAGGCAGGCAGACACGTACATGGGAAAGAACTGAGAGGCCCACATCTCAGAGACCCAGCCAGGCTCCCGTTTGAATGCAGTTGCATAAGTGACCCGCAGCCAAAGAAGACTCAACCAGTTAAGCCCAGTCAATCACAAGAATTTTGAGAAAAAGCAAACTGTTATTTTTCATGTCATGCCTTTTAGGATGGTTTGTCAAAATGATAGCTAAAACAGAAACCTTGAAAATTAAGCTTTCATTTGCTCTCTCCACTTCTTTTTTTTTTTTTTTTTCCCTCTACTTGCCAGAGAGTATGTGCACTTGCCAGAGACAGGCAGAAAAAGAAAGAGAAAGGGAGGAAAAAACCAGCCCCTCCCTATTGGGGTGTGGCGACATTACAGTCCCTTCTCTTCTGTTTCTCCGTCCCATTGGGATTTTGGATACACACGCACATGTTCTTGGTATGTTTTTCACAACACCCAGGAAAGGATTCCAATCATAGTCGGCCATGTGGGATCCTGCTCCTTTAACCACTGGGCTGTGGGGTTAGCGCCCTTCCATCTTACTCTGCATTTTCTTAAACCTTTCTAAAATGCCAGTGTCAAATGTGACCAGCACATCCCTCCCGCTAATGCTCGGTCTTCTGCCTGGAATGTCTTGACAACTTCTTTCACCTGTCATATTCCTTAAGGTCGGTCACCTCCCTCTTTTGTCTTTTCCAACACCCTCATGACTATGACGACTGGCCTCTTAGATTTCTGTCGTTGCAGCCACATTGGGATGGGGACTGAGTCTGGGGGTATGGAAGGAAGCCCCTTAATAATAACATTATATTATTATTCTCTATGTGGGCAAATAATATTCTCTATGTGGGCCTTCATTTCCACATCTATAAATTATCTGGCTAATTTCCCAAGTTTCTCTCCGCTTTTAATATTTAAAACAGCTTTCCAGCAGGATGTGCAGTAACAGGTGGAAACTCATTTATCCACCTCGTCCTACATACCAGCCACTAGGCCTCAAGCACTTGAAGTGCAGTGAGTACAAAGGAGGCACGGACTTCATTCTTTTCATTTAACTGTAATTAACTCAAATGTAGTAGTCACCTGTGTCTCGTTGCTACCGTTTGGTCCAGTACAGTTCTGGAGTTCTTTGGAATCGAAGTGGAAATGTCTACATCACTTAATGCCAACAGAGGTTTAGTGTTTGATTTTTCATAAGATTCCGCAGTTCAAGATTACCTTGCAGGACCACAGATTCAAATGACAGATGACTCTGTGGACAAGGTTTCCCCAGTCTTTTTCTCTCTCTCTTTCTTTCTTTCTCTCTCTCTCTCTCTCTTCCTTCCTTCCTTCCTTCCTTCCTTCCTTCCTTCCTTCCTTCCTTCCTTCCTTCCTTCCTTCCTTCCTTCCTTCTCTCTCTCTCTCTCTCTCTCTCTCTCTCTCTCTCTCTCTCTCTTTTAGGTTTTTGCCATATGGCATGTGTGTTTGCCAAGAGAGCTGGAGAAAAATGGAGCAAGGCAAAGTGAGAAATCATCACCTGGGGGGATGGCGATGCCACAATTCCTTCTCCTCCATTCTCTCAGGATCTTGGGCACACATGGACACACGAGCCTGGCGTGATTTTTCAAGCCTCCAGGTCCAGGACTCGAACTGCAGTCACCCATGTGGGAGTCCAGTGCCCCAATTACCATATCACCTACTGGCTCCTAGTTTCCCCAGTTTTTGACCCTCTCTCTTACCTTAAATTTCAGTTAGCTCTTAGAATCCTCTCCTCCACTCAGTCAGTGCCAAGCCCACTTTTCTTTATGAGTGTAAATCATCCCCTATTTCTGATCACAGCCCTAGCAGAGACCAACAGCCTGGTGTGGAGTTGCAATTTTTTTTCCAAAACTCCAGTAGGTCCAAGTTGGAAAGAAACACACACACACACACACACACACACACACACACACAGCAATGTCAATTGAAAACCAGCCGGGTGGCAAGTGCAGTATAGTATGTTGAGAATGGAGCCGCCTTCGGCCCTTTGGATGATTGGGGACACAGCAGAGATATTGTGAAATTACCTTTTTTATTGGTTCTTGAGCCTTCTGCAGTAAATGCCTCTCCTTGGAGGAAGTGAAGAGAATCCTTGTGTTCAGCCTGCACTTAGGACAGACACACAACAGCCTGCATTCAGTCCGTAATTTAGAAGACCTGGGACCTGAGGGTTTCTTACCTTTGGGCTAATTAATGTCCCTTCTGAGCATCGTTATGCTAATTAGGGCTTCCTTTCTCTTGCATATATTCACTGTCGTTTTTTAAAAAAATCAGTAGAAAAGTCGCATCCCTGCTTTGCAGCCTGTGGACTTTGCTAGATTGTGACTTTTTTTTTTCCCTACTCCTTCCTAAGATGAGAACTGAAATACCAGTAAAGCCCTTACTGTATTTTGTGAACCAAAAGTTGAAATATCCCAGAGGGAACTGCTGAAGGCCACTTGGTCTCGACTCCACCTCACTGGACCCAATAAGGGCTATTTTTAATCATGGAGAATGGGTTGTTCCTGTAAAAAGCTCTGCAGGAAAAGAAATTGTCCAGCCTGTCTTGATGTAGCAGCGGGTCCGGTTGGGAAGCCACTTTGGCGTCTCACTGAATTCACTTGCTCACTCTCTTTCTCCTGCCGCAATTTAAGACAATTTCCTCTGTCCTCTCTGGTTATAGAAAATAACTTGTTGGCATCTCCTTTGTTATTACCCGTCATATACTTGAAGGCAGTTATTAAGTCACCCCTTAGCCTTCTCTTTTTCAGGCTAAACCATCATAACCCTTTTAACCTTTCTGCGGAGGTTCCATTTTCCATCCTCTTAATCATTTTACTTGCCCTCCTCTGGATTCTCTCCAACCTTTTACAGTTTTCTGAAGACAGAGAATCAGAAAGAGATCCTTTTCGTGCACTGCTCCGTGTTGCTTCTGATTCTGATGCATCCAGTCATTTTTCTCTTCATTTCCAAGTACTTTTCAGCTGTCGATTTTCACGTTCCAGCTCTGCATTCCTGATTTGTGCTTACCGCTTACATTTATTTACCTTGGAGCATGGTCTGTGGGCTGAGAGAGAAATCCAGAGGTCAGGTGGCTTTGTCTTTCCATCTGTACTTCTCAGTGTTCCAGTTTGGGGTCCTTTTGTACTTGCTTCTCTTAGGTTCTTTATACGAAGACTGTTTCTCATTGGCTGTACCGTGTATGACCAGCTTTGGCTCGGATGGTGTGTGTGTTGGTGGGGAGGCAGCAAGGAGGCTGCACACTTTGATTACCAAGCCCACGTTGATCTCATGGTCCCTGTGTACTCCCGCCTCCGTGACTGTCACCCACATCTTAGCATGGATGACTCAGAGGGGAAAGCTCCAGGTCTCCTGCCTTAATCTGAGCTTGTCCTCTCCTAGGCACTCAGTATTTATTATTTCTTCCACTTTTACTTATGTATCCACTGCCTGATTCTGTGTAACCCCCTCTAGGCTAGAAGCTCCGTGAGGACAAGGAGCTTGACTGGCCTCTTCCCATCTTTGCATGCCTAGCGTGTCTTCAGCAAAATTGACTTGATGGGAAACAGGAGAAAGAACCCGCTGGTGACAGAAGATTTGTATTCTTGCCTTAACAATGCCGCTGGTTCACTGCGTGATGTTAGACAGTATACTTAATATCACTGGCAGGTCCAGCAGGTGGTAGTGGTTAAGGCACTGAATTCCCACATGATCCACCACAGTGCTAAGTCCCAGACCTGGTGGCTTGAGAATCACAGCGGGTGGGTGTGCGTGCCTGCCCAAAACCCCAGGAGGAGAATGGAGGAGAAGGGATTGCAGCATGGCCATTCCTCGTGGGGGCTGATTTCTCACTTTTCCTCTCACTATCTCACTCTATTTCTTTCTGGTGAGTGCATGTGCCCTATGGTAGAAACCTTAAAGTATAAATATAAATTATAAATATAAGTATAAATATATGTGTGTGTGTGTATGTATTATTTATTTTACTAGCATCTGTTTCCTTTTCCATTTAATGAACAAGTTAAAAGTTGTGTAAGTTCCATAAATCTCCTTAACTCTGCCCCTTTTACAATTTATATTCAGATTTCTTTTTTTTTTTTAAACAAAGACAGAGGTTTTCTAGTTTATGATCCTCTTGCCTCAGCAAGACTACCCATATACACCACTGCACTGGCTTTTTTTTTTTTTTTTTTTTTTGAGAGGTTTTTCGCTATAGGGCGCGTGCGCTCGCCAGACAGACAGAGAGAAACATAGAGACAGAAAGCGAGAAATCACCCCCCAGGGGGTATGGTCACGCCGCAATCCCTTCTCCTCCGTTCTCCTCTCGGGATCTTGGGCACGCACGCACACGCGCCTGGCGTGAGTTGTAAGCCACCGGGTCCGAGACGCGAACCGCGGTCGACTACGTGGGAGTCCAGCGACATAGCCATTACGCTAACTGCTGGTTCCCATGCACTGGCTTTTTTTTAGGGTGGGTTGGGAATCAGACCTGGGCCTCCCATGTGGCCTCAGCCTGCTGAGTAGTAGCTTGAAGCAGAGGGCACTACCGTGGCTTGGCCTTATTCAACTTAATTTCTATCTTTTTGGGGTTCAGTTGAGTGAGAAGTATTTCTATGTGTATTTAAGACCTGAGCATTTTAACAAAAACTTTTTCATGCTGCCTTATATTTTCAAGATTTTCTTCCTATGTCCATAAAACTGCTTTTCAAAAGATACTCAGAATTCTGGGGCATTCGGCATTTTTAAATCTTTTCTGTGTTATACTCCCATCACCACCATCCCCCCAACTTTTTCATCAGTCTCCTCAGCTCTCATTTCTAGCACTCCTGAGGACTGTTTAAAATCCTAGACCTACTTGGTGGTTTTGTCAACATTTCAACGTTGTTTGGTGGCCTGTAACCAAGATCAGATCCACTCCTGAAGCCACTTGGTTTAATGAACCAAAGATGGCGTCATTCGCTTTGTTCCTCTGCATTGGAGGTGTATGGGCATCCACTCTCATGCTTTTGGTCTAACACCCTGAACTATGTAGTCTTTAGCACTACTGGGCCTTGAGGCTGTCTTCTCCATAGTCACCTCGTGGGCCATGCTTACTACACTCATTCCTCTGCTTTTCAGTCTTGATATGGGCTGGGAAGAGATACTGTTGCAGTATCACTGTGGCAGGCAAGACCAGTGATTGCCCAGGCGTGCTGGCCTTGAGCAGCCTCGGAGATCCACTGTCCTTTGTCCTCTTCCTTGGTCTTCTTGCTCTGTGTGGAAGCATGTCCAGCTCACATAGGCTCTGCCTTCTTCTTTGTGTATTTCCTAAATTCTGGCTGTCTCACTAGCCTTTACGCACTAATTTCAAATTCCTTTGGATGGCATTAAGTTGCTGTTATGCTTTGACTACGCACCATGAGATAAGAGCTTGTCCTCCATTTTTGACTTCTCCATTCCAGCCTCGATTCTGGCAGCTCCCTCAACACTCCAGGCCCTGACACCTCTAGCCTTGTTCACTGAAGTGTTCTCTTTCCTCCATCAAGTTCTGCCATTTTGCCTTGAAGCTCAATTTCATTCTCTCAGTTTTCTTTTTTTTCTGTTTTCTTTCTTTTTTTTTTTTTTGGAGAGGTTTTTGCTATAGGGCGCGTGCGCTCGCCAGACAGACAGAGAGAGACAGAGAGATAGAAAGCAGGAAATCACCCCCCAGGGGGGATGGCCACGCCGCAATCCCTTCTCCTCCATTCTCCTCTCGGGATCCTGGGCACGCACGCACACGCGCCCAGCGTGAGTTTAAGCCGCCGGGTCTGGGACTCGAACCGCGGTCGACTACGTGGGAGTCCAGCGACATAGCCATTACACTAACTGCTGGTCCCTCATTCTCTCAGTTTTGAAAAGCCTTTCCTCTCTTCTTTTCCTACTCAATACGCCCCTACTCCAAACGCATAGGCCCTGGGTTGTGGTTGATGGCTCAGTTGAGGCCTTTGAGGTGGGCAGTGGTGTTTCTTCCCTTCTGTGCTCAGTGGTCACTGCGGAGTAGGTACTGAGTGCATGAAGGAAGCCAAGGGCAGAGCGAGGGGAGAAGGAAACAGGGAAGTGATAGGGAAGGAAAGAGGAAGGAGAGCTGATCCTCATTCCCACAGCCTTAGGTAACGGGATACCCTGGTTCCTTGACTTTTAATTGAAAACCTGTCATTTTTTTCCCCGGGTTGGTTTCCTCTTCTCCTGAAATGCGTTGTTTTCATAGGTCACTCAGTCGTTCAGCAACCCCGGTGATTCCTCTGTCTTGTCAGTGTTCCTCTGTGAGCTGTGTCCTCCCTGCAGGAGAGATTGCTGTCAGCCAGGCTATCAGTGAGAACCCCGACTGAGCCCTGCCTCCCTCTCCAAAGGTCACAGCCAAGCTATTTTTATTGAGCAAATGAGGGCTTATTTTTGTTGATTGTCGACATCCATTTGGTTCATAGTCACCTGCGCCACAGGGCCACAGGGCTGCCTTCTCTTTCACTCCTGTTTCACATGCGGCGTTTTCACGGATGGCGAGAGAGGATGTGTGTGGAATTGTGCAGGATACAGCAGTCGGATCCAGGGGTAGATGCTCCACCCTGGAGGTGAGCATGCCAAGTCTTCACTAGCAAGAATGTAGGTATCAGATGTAGCTGAGAGAGAAACGGAAATGGCTCGGGTCCCCTCTAAATCGCAGGTCTGCCGGGTGGAAACAAATGCTGCCATCAAGTAAAACATGCTTTCTTCCCGAGTGGTCATTGCAAAGAGCTGGTAGCATTGCACTGTCTGCTGGGACAGTAACTCGTCCCATGGACTGTGGTTGAAGATGACTACTCTGAGTTGAAACAGACTCTAACTAGAAAACTAGATTTTGGAGACTTCGTAATCTTTAATGCAAAATGCTGAGGCCAGCAGGTAGCATGGTGGTTAAGATGCTAGACTCCCATGTGGCCGGCCATGGTTCGAGTCCCAGACTGGAAAATCACACCAGGTACATGTACGTCAATCCCAGGAGGAGAATGGGGAGAAGGGATTGTGATATGGCCATCCTCCCTGGGGGAGGGGGGGGGATGATTTCTCACTTTTCCTCTCACTGTCTCTTTCTCCTCTTTCTGTGTCTCTGGTGAGTTCATGTGCCCTATGGTGAAAACTTTAAAAAAATGCAAAATGTCTCATTAATAATTTTATACTGATTACTGTTGGTGCTAGTCCTTTAGAAATGACAAGTTAAATAAAATACATACTTAACATTAATGCTTACCAATTTCGTTTTGTGGTTTTAAATGTGGCTACTAAAAAGTTAGAATCCCACAGGCAGCTCTGAAGCTTAAGTGTAAGGGTACGCTGCAGGTTCTGGCCCTGTGACCTAATGGTTAAAGGACAGGATCCCACACGGCCAATTCAAATCCCAGCCCTAGCAGCTTGAAAAACGTGTCAGGTGCATGTGTGTGCATGCTCAAAGTCCCAACAGGGTAGAGAAATGGAGGAGGAGGAAGATTGTGGTGTGACCATGACCATACCCCCATTGGGAGGTGTGGGAGGTGCTTTCTCTCTATCCGTCTTCCGCTCTCCTTCCATTTTATACACTGGTTACCTTTAAGAATACCTGTCATGAGAAAGACATGGATTTTGGGTGGACAAACCCGAGTTTCAATCCCAGTTCTGGTCCCTCGTTGTAGTCTAATAGCAGCATCTCGAGCTGACTCTTTTTTGGAGAGGTTTTACTATAGGGCGCGTGCGCTCGCCAGGCAGACAGAGAGACCGAAAGCGAGAAATCACCCCCGGGGGGATGGTCACGCCGCAATCCCTTCTCCTCCACCTGCTCTCGGGATCTTGGGCACGCACGCACACACGCCCAGCGTGAGTTTAAGCCACCGGGTCCGGGACACAAACCGCGGTCAACTACGTGGGAGTCCAGCAACGTCGCCATTACGCTAACTGCTGGTCCCTTGAGCTGACTCTTAAGTGCCTCAGCTGCATAACAAATGGTCCTCTCTGACCTTACTATAGATTACTGCATGGGATAATGCAGTCAATTTTGTCATAAGATTGTGAGACATTTTGGTAATGAAAATTGAGCATTGTAGTTCCCTTGCAAAATTAACAAATTTGGAATTTCTATTTTGAAATTTTATTGCAAATGCAAAAAAACAAACAACCCACCCCTTGGCTTCTGTTACCATACATCTGCCAGCGACTAGTAATGGCGTAGGGATAGCTAGTGTTCCCTGAGAGCTCCATGCCAGAGGGTGTGCTTCCCAGGAACCGTCTCATTTGATCCTCACAGCAACCCCAGAAGGACAAGCCCCTCCTTGTCGCCATTGAATAGCAACAGTGACTGAGGCACAGCGAGGTTAGGTGACTTGCTGATGGGCACACAGCTGGTAGGTGGTCAACCAAGCAAGGAGCCGAGGCTGATTCCAGAGCCACTGTCTTTGCCTCCACTGGAGTGGCCTCCCAGGAGTCTAAAACAGGGCTGAAGAACGAAGAGTAAGTGAAAACTTACAGCCAGACATGCGTTACTTGTGGTTTCATGACATGGCCCTAGAAGATTTCCTCTTAGAGGTTTTTTGTTTGTTTGTTTGTGTTTTTTTTTTTTTTTTTTTTTTTTTAGTTTGTATAGAACGTTTCAATAGATCCTGGTTTGGGGACCAGCAGATGGCATAGCGGTTATGTTGCTGGACTCACATATGGCTGACTGTGGCTTGAAAAATCACACTGGGCACATGTGCGTGCATTCCCAAGATCCCAGAAGGAGGAGGAATTGCAGCAGGGCTAGCCTCCTTGGGGAGTGATTTCTCACTTTCCTTCTTCCTGTCTCTCTTGGGAGAGCACAGGCACCCTAAGGCGTCAACCTCCTTAAAAAAAAAAAAAAAAAAAAAAAAAAAAAAAACAGCAACAAACAAACAAACAAAAAACAACTTTTCCTCAAAGAATACACTGATTCTCAGGCCCATTTCAATCTGAATCAGGCTTAAGGAATTCCAAGATAGAGGAGAAGTATGTTTTAGTGATCAGTTGCAGAACCCCGGCAACCACAGTTAATGATTTCAGAATACATTTTAGATCTTTTCACCATAAAAAACAAGTAGGTGAGGTGATGGATTTGTTGATTACCTTGATTTAATCTCTCTACAACATATATTATATACATACATACATATATATATATATATATATATATATATATATAACATGTTATATATATATATATAACATGTTATATATATGTATATATATGTTATATGTGTGTACACACACACACACACACACACACACAAAACATCATGTTGTCCCCATAAATCTTATAGTTATTATAAGTCAGTTAAGAGAAGAATGCAAGTAATAAAAGAAAGCCAAGATAAAATTATATGGAGGGGAAGTGGATGATGCAATATCTAGACCACAGTAAATCTTTTGTTGTTGTCTGAAGGGCCTTGTCTCATTTGCACATAGTAACTATAGTACCTTGTGTACTGTGGCTTGTGTGTATATAGTAGAGGCTCAATAAATGTTATTTATTAATGTTTATTGCAGTGCTTCTGAAAACACACTTTTTTTTTTTTTTTAAAGGTTTTTGCCGTAGGGAGTATGCACTCCCCAGAGACAGAGAGAGAGAGGACACAAAGTGAGAAATCACCCCCTAGTGGGTGGCCATGTTGCAATCTCTTCTCCTCCATTGTCCTTCTGGGATTTTGGGGGCATGAATGCACACATGCATGGTGTGATTTTCAAACCATCAGGTCCAGGACTCAAACCACAATCTGCCAACTGGGAGTCCAATGCCTTTACCTCCATGCTACTTGCTGGCTCTTTTAAACATGCCTTAAGAGGGGACCAGCAGATGGGAGAATGGCTTTGTCGCTGGATTCCCATGTAGTTGACCGCGGTTCGAATCCCAGACCCAGTGACTTAAACTCATGCTGGGTGCGTGTGCGTGCGTGCCCAAGATCCTGAGAGGAGAATGGAGGAGAAGGGATTGCCGCCTGGCCATACCCCCTCGGGGGTGATTTCTCGCTTTCTGTCTTTCTGTCTGTCTCTGGCTTTCTGGCGAGCACACACGCCCTATATCAAAAACCTCTCCCCAAAAGAGAAAAGAAAGCATATGGTATTTAAAACTTACTGCTTGGCCAGCAGGTGGCATGGTGGTGAAGGTGCTGGACTCCCACATGACACACCACAGTTCGAGTCCTGACCTGGCAGTGTGCTTTCTCACTTTCTCCCCCCTCTTTCTGTCTGTCTCTTTCTGGTGAATTTAATAATAATAACAATAACAATAACAATAATAATAAATAAAATTAAGTAATTTTTTGAGAGGTTTTTGCTATAGGGCCCATGCGCTTGCCAGAAAGACAGAGAGAGACAGAGAGATAGAAAGTAAGAAATCACCCCCCAGGGGGGATGGCTATGCCGCAATCCCTTCTCCTCCATTCTCCTCTTGGGATCTTGGGCACGCATGTACACACACCTGGCGTGAGTTTAAACCACGGGGTCAGGGACACGAACCGTGGTCAGCTACATGGGAGTCCAGCGACATAGCCATTACACTAACTGCTAGTCCCAAATTAAGTAATTCTTTAAAAAATAAAATAAAACTGCGTGTCATTCATTTCATTAGATTGACTTATGATATGGATATATTATCTCATCACGTGTGATTGTGTTTTACAATAATTGGTTTTGACTAGAATTGAGCGTCATGTGGGTTTACTTTTGTTAGGCTGGAATCCACCTCTTTACCTTTAATGCGACACACCTAACACCCCAGCAAATACAACTGGGGCATTCTGTGATGTGTATATTTAGTTTTTTCATGTTTAACTAAGAGGATTAGAAGACATTGATGCAGTATTTTCTTTTCAGCATGGTCCTAATACCTTGATGGGGAGGGCTGAATGGAGTGCGGGAGTCTGTGGTCAAAGTTCACAAGCCTCCAAGTCCCTTGGAAAGTTGAAATGTGCTTCTGTGCCTGGCGCTGGGCTGACTTCACTAGGAGGAAGTTTCTGACAACCTAGAGAACTCCCAGGGACTATTTAAAGATACAGGTTTGGATTGATGAGAGCTAAAATAAAACATTGCAGCCATGGTATACCAACTTTTCGCTTACTTCTCCCAACCCCTTGGAAACTTGACCAGGCCGAGTTCTGTTCTCGAGAGGCCTGAAGGAGCTGGGTGGGTCGGAGACACAGGTGTGTGGGAGGCACCTTCAGCAAACGCACAATTGCCAGGTACACCTCTGTGCCTTTTACCTGGTGGGTAAACAGAAAGCAGGATGTACTTATCTGAATGGTGACAACAATTGTAAACACGCAGTCACAAAGGTCAGCATTCTGGTTTCAGATGGGCCAGCATGGGGCTTGGGAGATGGTGCTTAGGAGTGCGTGCTGTGTAGGTGTGTCGGGAACCAGATGAAAAGTGTGACAAGGGCTTGCTGAGCTGTCAGGCCAAGGCTCTCCAGGTACATCAGGAAAGGAAAGAAGCTCAGAGCCTTTCAGATGGGTACACTGAGACCTAGTGGACAGGAATGTATATTTGAATAACAGCAAAAGTTAACCCTTACCACTGTCACTGGTATGCCAGACATTGGGTTAAATACTTTCTCTCTTTGATCTCATGTAATCTCTTCCACCACTCTTTGTGGTAGGTACCAAAATTATACCCCTTCTTCAGATGAGGAAACGGAGTGTCAGAGAGTCCAATTACTTCTTCAAGGTCATGGAACTAAGAGCAGCCAGAGCTCAGGGATAGAAACAGGTCTACCTGTTTGAGCCACTCTTTGTCCCACTGTACCTTGGGCCACCTCCACAGAGCAGTCTTGGTTTTGGCCCAGCTGGCCTCTTACGGAACCCAGTCATCGACTAAGCAAAATCCCACACACGTGTGTGCGGAATTTCTCGTTGCTGTGTAACAAATGATCATAAAGCCAGTAGTTGACAACAATGCATAGATATTAACACAGTCTCCATGGATCTAGGCACGACTTAATTGACTCCTTCCTTTTGCTCAGGATCTCACAAGTCCATATCGAGGTCAACTAGGCTTGTGACCTCCTCTGATGCCCAGGGTCCTTTCTTCTTTTTAGAAAGATTTTTTTGCTGTAGAGCGTGTGTGCTCAACCAACAGACAGAGAGAGACAGAGACAGGAAGCAAGAAATCACTCCCCTCCCGCCCAAGGAAGGATGGCCACGCTGCAGTCCCTTCTCTCTTCTCCTCTCAGGATCTTGGGCACACATGCAAGCCCATGCCCCAGCATGAGTTGTAAGTTTCCAGGTCTAGGACTCTACTCACAGTCGACTACGTGGGAGTCAGTATAACCACTGTGCCACGTGCAGGTTCCATTCAGGGTTCTTTCTAAACTCACTGATGTTGGCGGAATTCAGTTCATACCATTCTAGGAATGAAGCTTCAGGCTCACGGAGACCACTCACAGTTTCCCGCCGCGTCATCTTCCCTACAACATGGTCATTGGCTTCTTCAAAGCCGACAGAAGTATCTCTGGCCTCAGTGAGCAGCTATGCCTCTCTTTCACAGGGTCGCCTGATTAGGCCAGGCCCACTGAGAACACGCTCTTGATCAACTCAGAATCAACTGATTCAGGACTTTAATCACACCTGCGAAATCCCTTCGGCCATGAAGTATAATATAATCAAAGACATGACACACTGTCCTACTCACAGGTCCTGTTCGTAATGCAAGGCTGCAGGTCACTGGAGCTCATCTGAGTATTCTGATTACCAGTTGTCACTATGAACAGATTGTCCTTCAGCTTCCTAGAGGGGCAGAGGGCAGGAAGCAGGACTCTGGCGTTGCTGTGGTGTGAGGACGAGAGGAGCCGGGAAGCAGTATTTGGAACTGACTTCACGGACCTCTCTCTTCAGAGCCTGCTCCTGCCATGTTTAGGCAGGAGGGGATCTGAACGAGGTCGTGTATCCTTTCTGTGCCTTAGTTTCCTCATCTGTGTGCTGCAGATAAGATGCTTTTTAGCATTCTGTGACAATAAATGAAATAGTCAGTATAAAGCAGATCAGAAGTACAGAGCTGGCTTATTTTCATGTGGTTGCTGAACACACGTGCTTTTGAGGTATCATTTGAGGGAATCCACATTGTTAGGGTGAACGCAATGGATAGCAGTGTGGAAATCATATTATGCATTGCAACACAACTTACTTACCTATAGAAAGAGAGGCAGGGTGATATAGTAGGAGAAAGAATATTCTGGAAAGTTCAGGAATCCTGTCAGATCAATTTTGCCAGTGGTTCTCAGCTTGGATTACTACTGTTTTGTAAAATGCAAGTTTCTTCTCTGTAAAGTTGGGCATTGGAAAAGGATATTCTCAATGACCAAAAAGTAACTGAGCTATTTCATTAGTTCTGTGCCAAAATTAAAACTTTATAGACCTGTATCCCTCACTGGAAAGAGACCAAAAGAAACTGAGTTGGCCAACTAGTGGACTTTGCACCTGTGTCTTTCCTTCCAGTGCAGTGATGGGCATGTCCCTTACCGTTGAAACTCTCTTTTGTGTCCTTCTATGTGGTGACTTTTATAGCGCTCTTCATGTGGCCTTTGGGTGGCCTTTGGGTCTTTGGGTGGACAAACAGAAATGAGCAGAATTCAGACTTTCTTTGTGTATCCTCCTCACAATCACAAGTTCTTCCTCCACCCCAGCATGTGAACTAGTAGCTGCCAGTTTAGTTTCTGTGGATTATGGTCAACGTCTCGACAAAAGGTCAGTAAACTGCAGCGCGAATGATACCCACTTGTGGCACGTACCTGCAGGCTTGGAAAGAGCACATAATCTCCCAGATAAGTCTATCTTATGTAGAAGTATTGCCATTTTACATTTGGGGAGGCTGATATTCAAATAGATTCAATAATTTGCTGCATGTCTGAGTGGCAAAGGAGGGATTGGAATCCAGGTATGGTACCTGTTAAAGCCTGTGAGGGTTTTTTTTTTTTTAATTTTTAAATTTTTAATTTGCTAGAGGGTTTATATGTTCACCAGAGAAAGACAGAAGGGAAGTGAGAAAGCAGCCCTCAGAGGGAGTGGTCACACTATCATCCCTGCTCCTTCACTTCTCCTTTCGGGACTTTGGGCACACAAGCACACATGCACGGTGTGGTTTTCCAAGCCCCCAGGTCCAGGACTCAGACTTGGAAGTCCGCCGTGTGGGATCTAGCTGCCTCAGTCACCACGTCACCGGCTGGCCCAGGCTGGTGCTCTGTACCGGCAAGGTGAGCAGCTTGGAAAATGGCTAGTAATTTTAAAAGCTCCCATTATACCTTTTCTTTCTCTTTCTGGTCTTTCAAATAATTAACAACCCAGAATCGTCCCCAAAAGCTCGAGTGGAAAGATAGAAGCACTTCGGCTGGCTGCAGAGGGCCAGTATCTACCCTAAGGGTATGAAAAGAGAAAAGAGAGGCCGCTATGAGGGTGATGCCACCATGCCAGTTCTCAGGGTCAAACCAGAAGAAAATATATTATACACAGCATTTCTAAACTGCTTGTAGTAAAGATTCATAACTGGAAAATAAGCATGTGACAGTTCTTCGTTTGAGTATGAATTTAACTCATTAATTTAAATCATAGTGCTTTTTTTAATAAAGAGGAGAAACTAATAATCATAAGCAATGGCTCTTGTAGAGAATGTAGAAAGATGTTAGAAATTTGTGCTTTGGGAAGTTGGAGGATGTACTTATAGTTAAGGATTAATTTTCACTCAGAGAGATCAAAAAGGTCTCGATGAGTAAGATAAGTATCGAGTTTCAGGGTGGTTGTACTTTTTTTTCCCCTCCTGCCAGACAGTCTGAAACTTATCTCAAGTATCATGGTAAAGAGAGAAGTGGCGGGTAGACACAAAAATGTAATAGATATATTTTTGGGGTAGAATATGAACTGCCTTTCTGAATGCATATCAGAAGGGGAATTTATTCCAGTTGAGTAGGTTTAATGATATAATTTTACCATATTAAATCATAATTGCTCTTTAAAAGAAAATAGAGATGCATGCATTCCCACTGCCAGGGTATCCCACTCCAACCAAACAGCATCCTCCCAGCACTTGTTGAGCTCTCCATAAAGGCACTCAGAGCCCGTCTGTAATTTCCTCTTGAAGATCCGGTGGGGAGAGAGGACAGGACACTAGTCTGAGAAACAGAGTCCGCATCAGGCACTCGCCATGGCTTTGGCAAAACCATTTCCTGCTAGTAGATTGCCACCCTGAAGCTTACGAATAGGTGGCACCTCTGCCTGTATGGATCTAAATTATTTTAGGAAGTTATATTATGTATCAAGATGTTCCGGATACATAGATTAGTCAGGAACTAAATAATTTACATTGTTATGGATGTGGATAATTATTAGAGTAAATAGTAATGCTTCAGCAATGAAGTGATTTCCAATCTCTTTGCATTCCTTTCTTCCTACCATTAAAATAATGGGGGAGCAGCAGGTGGTATAGTGGCTAAGGTGCTGGACTCCCATGTGTTGAACCATGGTTCAAATCCCAGACCTGGCAGCTTGAAACTCAGGCCAAGCACGTGTGCATGTGTGCCCAAAATTGCAAGAGGAGACTCGAGGAGAAGGGAATGCAGTGTGGCCATCTCTGCTGGGGGGCGGGGACGATTTTTCACTTTTTAATCTCTGTCTCTCTAGAGATGGCACACGGCCTGTAGCAAAAATTTCTCAAAAAAAAATGGTAGGGGTTAGATGCGAAGAAGGAAAAAGAAAAAAGAAATATGCATTGGTTACATATTTGGATGGAAACATGATCAGAGTTCAAATAATGAATTTTGTTTTAATAGAATCTAATTTTACACCATGAACTGAAGTAAATGGAGGCAGAATTCATCTATGAATTTATCACCTGTACCTGAGAGTGTGACCTTCCTTGTCTGTCCTTTGTATAGCACACCAAATAATACTCAGCTTATTTGATGGATAAAAGGTAAAAATGTAGTATTTAAAAACATATGATCTCTTAAAATATAATACTTGATACATCAAAAAGAACATGCCGTATTTCAGTGACGCCTCTGCAAGCCCTTTAGTAATAAGGCAATACTAAAGCAGCAGTGCAGTCACTCCAGGTAACATGCGGTACTTTCCGGTTTCATGTCTTCCAAGGGGTATTCCACTTTTGCAGAAGTCGAAATGAAAAACAGTGGTCAGCCCCATGGCCCAATGGATAAAAAGGACCAAATCCCATATGACTGACTGTTCTTGGAATCCTGGTCCCAGCAGCTTGAAAATACCGAGTGCCTGTGCGTGCATGCTCAGTCTTGACAGGATGGAGAAATGGAGGAAAAGGGATTGCGGCGTGACCACCTCGTTGTGGGAGGGTGCTCTGTCCTCTGCCTCTCTCTCTCTGGCTCTCTGACTCTCACTGGTGCACACATGCACCTTTTAGAAATTAAAAGAAAAAAAAAAAAAAAAAACCACGTGATGCACCTTAAATACAATGTCCACTTGTTTGTAAGTTATAAATCACACTGTAGCAAGGATCCTTGAGCACACTCACGTTCATTCTGAAATCACTCACTGTTTCCCGCTTGTAGCCCCTTGCGTAGATTATGCAGGTAAGTAACTTCTGAATTTTGAGTTGATTGTTGCTTTGGTCTATAAACATATTTAGTCTCTTTTCTACTAAACACTGAACTCCCTTAGCATACAGGCTCTCTCCGTCCTCTGCTGCTCTATCTTTTCCATGACAGAGAACCTGCCCCAATAAATGGTGGATAATCATTATTGACTAACTGCATAAGCAGATTGTCTGACAGAGCCAGTTTGTCTTTTCCCTTCAGGGTCTGGGTTCAGCACTAGTTCCTGGAGGAAATCTCTGACCTCCTGAACTAGAAGTTATCTTGCCTCCCTTTGAACTCTCACGGCATTTTATCGTTCCTCCTGTTGCTGTAGACATGCCACCGTCTTCTAGTGAGAGCTCTGTTGCCGTGTCTGCCCTCCTGCCCAACTGGCCAGGGCAGAATTTCTGTTCACGAGGGTTTGTCCATCTTTCCAGCACCTGGAATCACAATAAAAAGGTAACAGTAGACGCAGTTATATCTGATGCTTTCTTCACAGGTATTGTCACCAAAATTTTCTAAATTAAATAGTTTCAGGATTAAAACTATTTCCATTTACTTGATGAAGAAACTGAGGCTCATGCTCATGATCACTTAGGCCATAAACATCCATCAAGAGAAGGAAGGCAGTGCTGTACTGACGTTATTTTGCTTTGGTAGCCCTTAGATTTTCCCTATCATTCAAGGCCTTACACTTATCTTTGGGTATGTAGTTTACAAATAAATGGGGGGAAAAATTATAAGAAAAACCAAGTAAGTGTGAGTTGTGAGATTGGACTATTTATTTATTTAAAGAGGCAGGGTCTTATTATCTTACTCAGGCTGATCTTTTTTTTTTTTAGAGAGGTTTTCGCTCTAGGGTGCGTGCGCTCGCCAGACAGAGAGAGACATAGAGACAGAAAGTGAGAAATCACCCCCCAGGGGGGATGGTCACGCCGCAGTCCCTTCTCCTCCATTCTCCTCTCGGGATCTTGGGCACGCACACACACACGCCCGGCGTGAGTTTTAAGCCACCGGGTCCGGGATGCAAACCGCGGTCGACTATGTGGGAGTCCAGCGACATAGCCATTACGCTAACTGCTGGTTCCCGACTCAGGCTGATCTTGAACTCTTAATTTTCCTGTCCCAGCTTCCTAAGAAGCCAGAACTCCAGGCATGTACCACGGCATCCAGCCAGACAACTTTCTAAAAAAATTCTTGAGAGAGCCGTATTTTCTTTCATAGTATCTGCCTAATTTTCTATTGCATTTTATTTCCTTATTGATTTATTAGAGCTTTTCAGATACTACACACACCGGCCTTCTTTCTAGGTTCTTACGTACAAATATTTCCAAGCATTGCAGTGATCTTTCGATGCCTTTGCTATGATATTGTTCCCATGTTCGCTTTTTAAAAAGATTTATTTAGTTCTATTTGTTATTTTTAATTTGATCAGAGAGAGGCAGAGAGAGAGAGAGAGAGAAAGGGAAAGCGGGAAAGCAAATCTCCAGGTCCAGGACTGGAACTGCAGTCAACTATGCGAGAATATAGTGCCTTTAACCACCATACCACCTGCTGCCCCACCCATATTCACTTTTAGTGTAACTTTGTTGGTCAACTGTTTTTTTGTGATTCCTGAATTTTTTTGTGATTGTGTTCAAACATGCATTCCTACTTTGTAGATAACAGTAGTTCCTTTTTTTTCTTTTTTACAATTATTTTTAAAATAAACGTGCACAGAGCTAGGATCTTAGAAGAACCTTTCTACCTTGGCACAATGACTTCTTTCTTTTGTTTGTTTAACCAACGTGTCAATTAAGTCACTGTTATAGACGGAGATGAACAGGACTAGGAAATGCTCCTGGATTCGGGAAAGTTGCAGTCGAGTAGAGAGAGAGAAATGTCACACAAGCAGGTACATTTCTAAGCGTGGTCGTGGTATTGCTGAGAGGACATTGAAACAGCACGATGGGGGGATTGATGGTGGCGAGGTTGTTACCGCTGAGGTGGTAAGATTTCCGGGACAGCTGCAGGTGGCCAGCTGCGTTTAGATATAAGGAAAGGCATCCCTAACAGAAGGAACAGCCCTGAGGTGGGAGGGGGATTCCGAACGCCTGAGCAGCAGGACCACAGCGCTTGTGAGGGACAGTGACATGAGATGAAGGCAGAGAGGAAGGTGGGGACATGATCCCACCTTTGAAAGCCGTGCTTTGGAATTTGGCTTTTATTCTAAGTGCGGTGGGAAGCTTTTGCGGCATACGATCTGATGTGCACTTTGAAAAGATCCCTCCAGCTGCTGTGCAGAGGAGAGATTTTGGGGCGGCAAGAAGGGAAGCGCAGAGAGGTTCAGGAAGGAAAAATGTGCCCCCTGGCTGTCTCCCCGGAATGTGGCCAGTAGACCCAAAGTTAAACTAAGGCCTGGCTGAGTGGGGTGTGGTTGCTGCAGCTGGAAGACTGAGCCGTTCACGCATCCAGATTAAATGCTAGTCTGAACCTGGAGCAGAGGGCCTTTGTGCCGGGACTGTTCAAAGGGAAACTGGACAGGTGGCCACCTTGCCCACTCAGTGCCAGCAAGTAGCACAGGCTCGCAGGTGATGGATGGCTTTACATTGTTCCTTGCGCAGCGCGCAGAGGTGGGACGACAGCACAGGCCCTGGGGACCACAGAGGAGTCTGTGGGCCTCTCTCGCATTTTGTCTTCCCCGTGGTGTTCCAGCCAAGGCGTTCACTCTCTGTTCCAGCCGTGTTGCTGCCTGGAAATCTCGCTATTGTTACTTCCGCTCCTGGTCACAGTCCCGGTATTGATGCTTTTACACATTTTAAACTCCAGGTATCTGAATGGTGGGGAAAAAAATGAGACAATGAGAATAATTTGTAAAGCACAGTGAAGGTTTCTTTTTTTATTTTTAAGAATTGAAAGCATGTGAGTACATGCAATGGATGTTTATTATCCTGCCTTTCATGAAGATCCACATTTTCCTTTTTTGCTTAATCAGCATTTTATTTTATGTTCCTTTAAAAAAAAAAAAAAAAAAAATACATGATTCTTCTTCTTGATTTCCTAATCTCGAGAGACAGCAGTATCCCTTGCAAATACCGAGAGTGAGATGGCCCTATGTGTGTGTTTTCTAAGTGTTGATTTTCCAAGACATCCTCACGAAAAGGGCTAGTATTGCGAAGTCATTTTTTAATATAAGGAGGTCCATGTTTGGGCATTGAAATTAATTTCCCTTATCTCGCCATACAAATAGCCACCCTGGTTGCTTTGATTTATTACCTGGGATGGTTCAGTGGCACTAAAAACAGAGGACGGGAAGACATCACCTTTCCGTGGCATCATTAGTCACAGCATTAAAAGCATCACAGAAGGGACCGCTTCGCCCAAGCCCCCACTGCACTGTAACACCCTGTTCTTTTCCAGTGTGCTCAAGACACTGGGCCGGCCATGGCTCCAGGTGGCATTTTTCATCTCCTAGTAGGCCTTGCCGTCCAGCCGTTCTTTCTGTCTTCCTCCCTAGCGTAATGTAAAAGAACTTTCTAAAAATAAAAATACAAGCCCTGATTGAAGATACACTACAGACTGGGAGAACATATTTCTATATCACATCTCCAACAGGAACTTGTATGTAGAATATAGAAAGAACCCTTAAAACGACAGTAAAAATCAAATAAACAAAAACACTCAATTAAAAAACATGCAGAAGACGTGAACTGAAATTTTACCAAAGATCTAGAAGGCAAATACATGTATAAAAAGTGGTTCCTGGGACCAGCAGATGGCGTACTGGTTATGTCATTGAAGTCCTACATGGCCGACTGTGGTTTGAATCCTGGACCCAGTGGCTTGAAACTCACACTGGGTGCATGTGCGTGTGTGCCCAAGATCCCAGGAGAAGAATGGAGAAGGAGGGAACCAGCAGTTAGCGTAATGGCTATGTCGCTGGCCTCCCACGTAGTCGACCGCGGTTCGCGTCTTGGACCCGATGGCTTACAACTCATGCCGGGCGCGTGTGTGTGCGTGCCCAAGATCCCGAGAGGAGAATGGAGGAGAAGGGATTGCGGCGTGACCATCCCCCCTGGGGGGTGATTTCTTGCTTTCTGTCTCTATGTCTCTGTCTGTCTGGCGAGCGCATGCGCCCTATAGCGAAAAAAAAAAAAACCTCTCCCAAAAAAAGAAAAAAAAAGAAAGAATGGAGAAGGAAGGATTGTGGTGTGGCCATCACTCCTGGGGAGTGATTTCTCACTTTCCCTCTCACTGTCTCTGCCTCTCTCTGTCTCTTTGCAAGCACATGCACCCTAAGGCAAAAACACTTACCAAAAAAAAAAGGAAGAAAAGAAAAAAGAAAAGTGATTCCTTGTCATTAAAATTTGGGAAATGCGAATTAAAGCCATGGTGAAAGGGAAGGGGAAAGTAAGACCAGGGATGAGAGAGAGAGCTGTACAGCACACCCACTGAAATGGCTAAAATACAAGCCACTGGCAACTAAGAGCAGGTAAGGATGAGGAGCCAGTGAAGCTTCCTGCATTGCTGATGGGAATGTAAAACGGTGCCCTCCTTTTGGAAAACAATTGGGCAGTTTCTTTGAAAAAATGAAACGTACTTGCCTAGCCTGGTGGCACAGTCAGTAACATACTGAACTGCAGTGGTGGAAACCACCGGTCTCTGGCCCGGTCAACCTGAAACATGCAGGGATGGGGTGGGGGTTATGGTCGACCAGACTCTGTGGAAGGTGCATTTCTCTCGTGTGCATACTCTATCATGAATGAATTAATTTATTTATTATAAATTGTTAAGGGTACCTATACTTATCAGTTAGAAGGAAAAGCAAAATGTATTTCCCAATGGAATGTGGTGATGCCACAATCTCTTCTCCTCCATTTTTCCATCCCGTTGGAATTTTGTACACACATACACACATACTCAACATGTTTTTTAAGTTGCTAAGACCAGGATTCAAACCAGATCCTGTAACCACTAAGCCATGGGGCCACCCCGTGAATAAAACTTTTTCTTAAAACTTCAAACAGAGGGACTGTCAGGTAGCATGGTGGTTAAGGGTACTGGACTCCCACATGTCTGACTGCGGTTCGAGTCCCAGACCTGGCAGCTTGCTTTCTCACTTTCCCTCTCTCTCTCTCTCTTTCTCTCTCTGTCCCTCTCTGGTCAAATTAAAATAAATAGGTAAAGTTAAATAAGTATTTAAAAAAATAAGTAACTAAATAAAGTTAAATAAAATAATTTTTAGGGTGAAAAAAACTTCTAACAGAATTACACATACATATAAGACCCAGCACTTAGTACTTCTGGATGTTTATTAGAAAAACGAAGATGTATGTTCACACAAAAACTTACGTGTAAATGTTCATAGAAGCTTACGTTATAGTCCTCTCAAACTAGAAACCGCCCGAACCTGCTCCCAAGGGTGAGTGGATGAACAAACTGTGGTACCTCGGGCCAGTGGAGTAATTCTAAGCCAGCATTAGGTATGAGCTGTTGACACGCCTGGCACTGCAGAACAGTCTCAGTGATGTTACGGCTGTAAAGAAGCCAGTCTCTAACGATGACAGGCTTGAGGACTCTACGTACGATCCCATCTGTATCATGGTCTGGAAAAGGCACGACCAGGGTAACCGAGACGGAATCAAAATCTCATTTACATGACGCTTTTGAGACAACATAGGCGTAGTGGCAGACTCAGTCTGTGGTTGCCAGGGGTGAGAGGTGGAGCGAGGGTGTGACTGATGGGATGGCCGGAGTTGAGGGTGCCAGAGCTGCCCTGTATCGGGGTTGTGCCGGCCATTTTACCAGCCAATAAATGCAGTAACAGTTCAGGCTGTGTATGACCCCACTCTGAAAAGCCAACGTGGAAGTCCAAGCTCCTTCAAAGCCCCCTGGCCCATTTTTCAAGTCCCCAACACTCATGGTGACTCTTGAATTTCTACTTGGGGACATACTCGTGCTTTTGCCCAGACCCTCCCCTGTCCCCTTCTCTGCAAACCCTCCTCACCTGGCCAATGGGAGGGGCATCTCTCACAGCTCAGGTACGATGGCTTTACCAGTTGCTATAGGATCGCTGTGTCCGAACACCCAGCCGCGAATGTTCCACGCCCTCACTGGGTGCTCAGCACGCTGTCCTGGTCTCCTGGGCATCCATCCGCCTTGAATGCTAGGTCGGAAGTCTGGGGAGAAGGATGCCACTGCTCACCAGCCAGGGTGCCTGGAAGGCCCACAGAGCTTCCTCCTTCCTTCCCTGTCTGCCCTCGCCCGTGACCCTCCTGCGGGAGTGCCTTATCTTTTCATGCTCTTTCAGCCGGGCAGTTCTCTTTGCTGCTTTTCCCCAAACTACTTGTTAACAAGCCATAAACCAAGGTTTTAAGATCTCTATACTTTTTTTCCCTTCACGTAAAACGACATGGCAAAAGCATGGCTGTGGAGGGGTTTTCTCACTTTTCCATCAGCGATTAGATGTGTTTTATAGTGTCCTGTGAAAAGACATTAGTTGTAAAATTCTTATCATAAATAGATTTTCATGTATTTACTGTTCCCTGTCTTTCACATTCTCTTGGGGGTGGGGGAAGAACAGACATCCTGCCAAAAAAAAAAATAAGAGAAATCAACATATCCTGTAATCCATAGCAATAGTAAACGTAATAGTAATAATAACAATGAATGGCACTTATGGGGGTTAGTAGAAGGTGTGGTGACTAAGGTACTGGACTCCTCCACATGGCCAACTGTGGTTCTAGTCCCAGACCCACAGCTTGAAAATCACACTGGGTATGTGTGCGTGCATGCCCGAAGTCCCAAGAGGAGAATGGAGGAGAAGGGACTGTGGTATGGCCATCCCTCCTGGGAAGTTATTCCTCACTTTTCCTCCCTCTGTTTCTCTTCAGTGAGCACACACACCCTGTGGGAAAAAACCTTTAACAAGAAAAAATATGGCACTTGTAAAGTGCCAGACACTGTCTTAAGGAGTACTTTACATTTTTTAAATCACTCACTCCTCACACAACCTTAGGGGGAAGAACTATAGTCACTTCCACTTTACTCACAGGAAAATGGTGGTGCAGAATTTTCCAAAGTTAAGAGTGGAGCCAGGATTTGAACCCTGGACCTCTGACTCTGTCTTCATAGGACTGTGCAACAAAAGGTGGAAGGTGGAAGGAAGGTGCAGTATAGCCTTCCTCACCAGGGACACATGCTGACTTCTTTTCACTTCTTCCCAGGAAAGTATCCCCACCCCCTTGCGTGGCTGCCAGGAAGACCCAGAATGGTTTAGGATGTTCTTCTCTTCTCTAGCCAAGGATGGTTCCACATTTATGTCTTAATCTTTATGAGAATAGGTCATTGGAATAATGGGGAAAAGAAGCTAAAAATCAAAATGGCTCAGGAGAAAAACTGTACAAAATTAAAAGTAGATCTGCTGGGCTAGCTAGAGGCATGATGGTTAAGGAGACGGGTTCCCCCCCCCCCCCCAAAAAAAAAAAAAAAAAAGGGACCAGCACTTGGCATAATGGCTATGTCGCTGGACTCCCATATAGTCGACCACAGTTTGAATCCAGGACCTAGTGTCTTAAACTCATGCCGGGCGCATGTGCGTGCATGCCAGGATACCAAGAGGAGAATGGAGGAGAAGGGATTGCACCCTGGGGGGTGATTTCTCGCTTTCTTTTTGTCTCTGTCTTTCTAGCGAGCGAGCGTATGTACCCTATGGCAAACCCCGTCCCCCCTACCCCACCCCCCAAAAAAGGAGACTGGTTCCCACATGACTGACTGCACAGTTTGAGTCCCAAACCTGGTGGCTTGGAAAATAAAGCCAGGCACATGTGCCTCAAAAGTATGTGAGCCCTAAAAACGTGTGTGCCCAAAATCCCAACAAGGAGAACCAGAAGAGAAGGGATTGTGGTGTGGCCATCCCTTATGGAGAGTACTTTCTCACTTTGTCTCTCTCTCACTGTCTGGAGAGTGCATGCTGTCTGGCAAAATTTTTTAAAAATTAAAAAAAAATAGGTCTGGCCCCAATGGGACACACTGCTGAGGCTCTGTGTTCTATAGGCTGGATCACGTGGAAGGCCTGGGTTAGAGTCCAAGTCCGGTCTAAAGGCCAGGTGCAGTGGTGTTCACCTGTCACCCCAGAGACTTGTAATTCCTGGGGCAGGAAGACCACCAGCTCAAGGCTGGCCTGGGCAACATAGTTAGGCTCTGTCTTACAAAATATTAAAAAATAATTAATTGGAAAAAAAAAAAAAAGTCAGGTGTAGAGGTTTGTACCTGGGCTCCCAACTGGGAGACAGAGACAGAAGGAGCATGCCATGGTAAAATTTTTTTTGTCGGGGAACCAGCAGTTAGCGTAATGGCTATGTCGCTGGACTCCCACGTAGTCAACCGCAGTTCGCGTCCCGGACCCGGTGGCTTAAAACTCACACCGGGAGCGTGTGCGTGCATGCCCAAGATCCTGAGAGGAGAATGGAGGAGAAGGGATTGCGGTATGACCATCCCCCCTGGGGGGTGATTTCTCGCTTTCTGTCTCTCTGTCTCTCTCTGTCTGTCTGGTGAGCACACGCGCCCTATAGAGAAAACCTCTCCAAAAAAAAAAAAAAAAAAAAATTTTTTTTGTCAGAGAGCGCATATGCGCACCAGAGAGAGACAAGGAAAAGAATCTTCCAGTTGGGTGTAACACTGCATCCCTTCTCAGTTTGGAGCATGCTCTTGGAATGTCAAGCCACTGGAACTGGAATAACAATCCATGTGGCATTCCCTTACCAGGAGTCACTTAGTAAGACCCTTGGGGGATTTAGCGTAATGCATGTCGCTGGACTTAGTCGAATGATTTTGCAAGCCAAGAGGAGAATGGAGGAGAAGGGATTGCGGCGTGGCCAATTTCTGCTTTCTATCTCTCTGTCTCTCTCTGTCTGTCTGGCGAATATACAAAAACCTCTCCAAAAAAAGCCCTACGTTGATGTAAAACACTAAAGCATGAAATGTCGCTGGACTCCCACGTGTCGCATCGGCTCCACTTGCGTGCCCACCCAGAGAGTCTACAATCTCTCTGTCTCTCTCTGTCTGTCTGGCCGCACGCGCCCTAGTAAAAAAAGACCCTACGTTGGAAAAAACACTAAAGCATGATAGATCTGTTTCCAAAGGGTTTTTTTTTGGAGAGGTTTTTGCTATAGGACTAAAGCAAGAAAAGAGACAAAAGCCTAGATCCCTTCTCCTCCATTCTCCTCTCAGTCTTGGGCTTTTTAAGTCCACGCTTACGTCCAAGGGTTTTTTTACCTACGTACTCCTCTAAGACGTCTCTTCCCCCCCCCCGCCACCTATTCGTAATCGTTATTTTTTTATTTGTTTGTTTTAGGGCTTTTGTCTTACGGTGCTTGTGCTCACCAGAGCAAGACAGTGAGAGGGAAAGTGAGAAATCACCCCCAGGGTGGATGGTCACACTGCAATTCCTTCTCTTCCATTGTCCTCCCAGGATTCTGGGCATGCACGCAGATACCCAGTGTGAGTTTCAAGCCACCTGGTCCTAGGACTCAAACCACTTTTGGCCATGTGAGAGTCCAGTGTCTTAACCATTTCCCAACCTGCCGGCCTCTGTTATTATTACTACTAGTACTGCTACTCCTACTGCTGCTGGCACTGCCACTGCCTTTTCCCAGGAGAGGAAAATGAGGCCAGGAAGGGAGAAGCAAGTGGCATGTGGGCCCAGTCGGACGGGAATGCAAGCTCAGCCCTCCTCTTTCTCCTCCTTCCCATTCAACTTCTTATTCATTAAGAACCCTTCTGTAAACCTTAGACTCAGGCAACACGATTTCATCTCTTTTTCTCCATGTATTAGTTTTCTTTTGCTGCAGAACAAATTGCCACAAATTGAGCAGCTTAAGTGGTGTAGATGAGAAGGCCAGTGCAGTGTGGCCGGGTTCTTGGCTCAGAGTATCAGAAGACTGTAACCAGGGTGTTCACTGGACTGAGTTCTTGTCTAGAAGCTCTGGGGAAGAATCTGTTTCCAAGTTTGTAGGGGTTGGATGGAGAATCTTGTTCCTTATCATTGCAGGACTGGGTTCCCTGACCCCTTGCTGGCTGTCTGCTGGGGCTGCTCTCAGCTTTGGGGGGCTGCCCACGTGTCTTGCCAGATGGCCTCCTCCATCATGAAGCCAGCAGCAGCACGTTAAGTGTTTCTGTGCTTCGAGTCTCTGACTTCCCCACCTCGCATCTCTAGGGAGGTTGAAAGGGCTTGTGTGGTTCTGCGAAGCCCACCCAGATCATCTCCCTACCTGGAGGAGAGCAATTTTAGATTTACTTATAGTTGAAGGGGGGAAAAGTTCTTCGCATCAACACCTGATTTGTATTTAATCAACTGTGTGAAGGAAAGGAATGTAGGGGGTCATCTTAAAATTCTGGCTACCCCATTATGTTAAAGAATTTAGAAAGGTAAAGACAGCAACCAGGGCCAAGTCCAAGGGAGGTATTTGACTTTTCATCGTAATTTCATAAATCGATGCTTTGAGAACTATTTATTTTTTTTGCCAGTGTGTCACATTTTGTACTTATTAGGTCATTGGATTTAAAGCATATTTATAGCCTGTGTACTTCTGTTCGTCCTAAAAGGACTGCAGAAGAATAAAGTAGACATAGTGTTAATTGTTCAACCCAATTCAGTGAGTTCATTTTTTTATCCTTTGTGAGAGAGAGGGAAAGAGAGACGTTCTTGTTTTTTTCTTGCCCTGAAGTTTATTTATTTATTTCTTCCACAAGAGACAGGCTCCCCTCAAAAGATCCTTAAGTCACAGTTAACCTCTAGCCCCAGCCAGTCCAAATTGCAGTCACGTACAGGTGCCTGGAGTACTCAGAGAGGTCCTAGAGTGTGAATCCAGGGCCTCTTCCTGTGGGTTTGATTGAGCTGCTTCGGTGCCACCCGCACATCCCAAGACAGGCATTTGTCACAAGGTCTGGCTGTGTTACAGTCCTGCCTTAGTGTCTTAGTTTGCTAGGGTTTCAGATGGGCACAACCGAGGCTGGCCTGAGAACTGAACCTGGGCCTCCTCTAGCCTTCACCAAAGCTGTAGCACTTGTAGATAGAGTGTTTCTGGAGCATTTCATTTTAGCATTTTTTCCCTCAGCCTCTCAGCTCTCTCGAACATTCCCTTCTGCTAGTTGGCCATTTGACTCCTTGTCTACTTTTCATTTCATCTTAAATATCACCTCCTTGTGGAAGGATTTGTGTGTGTATGTGTGAACAATGAAAAGCATTTAATGAGTATTTATAGACCAACAAGAATATGACATATTAATAAGAGAATTCAGCTTGGTTAAACATTTAACTGAGAAATGACTACGACATGTCAGGTACTGTGTGAGGAAATGTAAGTTAAGGGGAAAAAAATCGATGTACTTCTACCTCAGCCTGTATATTCCTAATTGCAGATATTAAAATGTGAACCATCTAATTAACAAGATACGGTATTTTTGTTAATAAGAACGTTCAATGCTAGCAAATGAGGTTGGCCTTCTTACACACTTAATCTTGGAGTTTGTACGACATTTTTGGAAGCAATTTGGCATCAGCATTTTTTTTTTTTTCTTTTAGCTATAGGGCGTGTGCTCTCTATGGAGAGATACAGAGAAAGAGAAGCAGAGAGAGGGAAAGTGAGGACTCACCCCCCCGGGGGGGATGGCCACACCACAGTACCTCCTCCTCCATTCTCCTCCTGGGGTTTCAGGCACACATGTACACACACTGTATGATTTTGAAGTCACCTGATCTGGGACTTCAAATACGGTCAGCCATGTGGGAGTTGAGCACCTCAATCACCTCACCACCTGCTGGCACTGAAGTTTTTTTTGTTTTTGTTTTTGTTTTATGTTTTGTTTGTATGTTGGTTTTTTTAGTAAGGTCTCTGTTTTTTTTAGTAAGGCTTCCTTTGTGACAGCCACCCTAATTATTTCTAGGTTTGTCAATTGCCCGTGTCTTCACTCGAACATTCACTAGTGTGAACTGTTGGGATGGGAGGGGTGAGGCTTGCCTCATGGCCCCCAGAGACCCAGTGCCTAGACTGTGCTGAGCCCCAAGGTGACATCAGAAATGACTGTGTAATTTATCTGTAAATAGAAGGTGCAGTTCTGGTGCCTGTAGAATGGTGAACTCCAGCATTTGTTTTGAAAGGTTTTTAGAGTGGTGGAACCAAGTGAATCATTCAGTCACTGCTAACGCATTTATTGCTTGAAAGCACCTGATTGACAGTTATGGAGCTCTTAAAAGAAAGAGAAGACTTTACAAATGGTTGTGCCCAACAGGAACAGTTTCTATGTTGTCCTTAAAACCTGCAGGGCCACCAGGTAGGAGATGCCATGAGCCTCCAAGTCATGGACTGGTCACAAGTTATATTCTGATCAAAATTCGTTGCTCATTTTTGTTTAACTGTCTTTTTGTTTGTTTGTTTGTTTTTTTTTTAAACCAGAAGGTGCATATGTTTGCACAAGAGCAAGAGAGAGAAAGCACTTCCCCAGTGGGGCCCAGTAAAGCCCACTCTCCATCTCATTAGGATCCTGGGTACCTACTCAGCCTGTTTTTCAAACTGCCAGGTTCAGACTCAGACCCTGACTAGCTATGTGGGTTCCAGCTTCCTCTGCATAGCACTTAACCACTGTGCTGGGACTGGTCCTGTTGGCAGTTTTTTAATGCCTAATGCCCCAACACATACATATCCTTTTTTCCCTCCCTCCCAGACCTTTGACTTTTTTTTTTTTTTTTTTTTTTTTTTTTGCTATAGGATGCATGCGCTCACCAGAGAGAGAGAGAGAGAATCACCCCTCCCCTCCCCAGGGTAGATGGCCTTGCCACCACCATCCCTTCTCCTCCATTCTCCTCTTGCAGTTTTGAGCATGCATATACACACACGCATGCACATGCGCCTGGCATGTTTTAATCCACTGGGTCCAAGACTCAAACTGTGGTCAACTACGTGGGAGTCCAGCAACATAACTGTTACACCATCTGCTGGTCCCCCTCCCAGCTCTCTTTTAAACAGCCTCTCTACCTGTTTTTGCTTAAGCTTCACCTTTACCTCCAAACAGTCATCGTCATTGAAAACCCACTTAGAAGCTGTTTGATCACTTAGGTCAAACCTTTTTTCCCTCTTCTGTAAAATGGGCATGAAAATTTCCACCTTGAAAGGTCATTGGAAGGGTGGGGAAAAAAGTGAATGAAATACCTGACAGACTCTGACACACTGGATAAATGCTTTTTTTGCACTACGATTAAATTTATTGGGTTGTTGGAAAAGTCATGACACATTGTGTATAGAAAAACATAGGAAAATATGTCTTGATGTCTTTTCCAATGACCCAATATTGTTTTAAGCGTTGCCCTGAAAATCTAGTGTGGAATGGAAATATTCATCTTAACAACACATAGTTTTGGAAAGTTATTTTGAAAAAGTGACAGTAGATCATTTGACTTTTATCATTGTATCCTAGTTTCAAATTTTCATATTAAAATATATATTTCATATGCAAGGATACTGAAGATAGTTTATTTCCCCTCCCCGCCATGATTCAAAAGGCATTTTGGAACCTGTATTGCCTCTGGGTTTTGATTTTGAACTTCAGTTATCATTTCATTATAGCTGTCTAGAAGTCCTGGTTTCTGTCAAGTCTGGAAGGCAACTGTACTTGTTCATTATTTCCTGTTTCTTTTCTTTGCTTTTTCTTTTTTAGTTTTTTGCTATAGGACTTGTGTGCGCACGAGAGAGAGAGAGAGAGAGGGGGGGGAGAAGAGAAAGAGAGAAGAGAGGGAAAGAGAGAAAGTGCTCCTCAGGGGGGACTGCCATGCCTCAATCCCCCCCCCCCCTTTTTTTTTTTTCAGAATTTCAGACATGCACATGCATATACTCAGTGTGCTTTTCAAGCTGCTGGGTCTGGGATAGGAGCATGCAGCTGGCCATGTGGGATCCAGCACCTTCCCCACCACGCCACCTGCTGGCCCTCCCATTTCTTAATATGTGATGTAAAAGTAGTCTGCTTCAGTAACCACAGGCGGGGGCCTCTGCCTGCCCATTTCTCTCTGATTGCATTCACTGGCGTGGGGACTCCCTGACTTGTGCTGGGAGCAGTGCCAGGCAGGAATCCAGGAGTGGGGTGCGTGGGATTCTGAAGTACTCCTTTCTAATAAGTACCAAAAGTTGCTCAAAAATGGATCAGACTGTTACCCCACTTCTGATGAGACCGTTGTAGGGAGTAACAAGGGCAGCATAGGTCAATTATTTATTTATTTTTAAAATCACTGCAAATGAACATATTCAGTGAATTTTCAAGGCAGTGCTTCTCAAGCAAATATGGAGGTGGGGAAATGAGGCAACCTCTGCTGCCATATGTATTGTGGGTGCCCTTTCTACGCTGGAGGCTGTATTCCCATCTTTGTATTTTTCAAATAATTATTTTATTTAACTTTATTTATTTTTTATTTTGACCAGGGAGGGACAGAGTGAGAGTAAGAGAGGGAGAGAAAGTTAGAGAGCAAACTGCCAGGTCTGAGACTCGAACCATGGTCAGCCTTGTGGGAATATAACTCCCTGAACCACCACACCACACCTGCCAGCTCCACTGGAGGCTGCATTCTTATCTTTTCATTTATTTCATGGAGTGTGATTTGGCCAAGTCAATGTGTTGGATTACAGGGGTATTGAGAGTCTGGATTCTGATCTCATTCCAGCAGCAACCAGAACAGGGCCTCCGGAGCAGGGGGTCTGAAACGCTGCTTTGACCCTGAATAGCTGGAAGACCTAGACAGTTGCCTCCGTATCGCTGTGTGTGCCCCAGTTTCCCTTCCGGTAAAATGGAGCTATTCATTTCTTATCGGAAGGTTGTAATAAGAAAAGGAAAGTTCCTGTAGCTGTGGGGAAAAAAATATTTTCCACACCATGGACATGCTTTCCTTTTTATTTTTCTTTTAACCCCAATTAATATGCAACATCAGGATGGCATTTTCAGAGTGGTTGGCATCAGTTCATCATATTTCTAGGTGAAGTATGTGAAAGTGATTATAGGTAATAAATATCTTTTTTTTTTTTAAACTTATTGCAGAGGCAGTTTTTCCACTGTTAATGAGGGTAATTTGACTTGGTTGAAGGATTGCAGTTCTTAAGAATTAATGCAGTAATCCAATTCAAAGATTTAAAGAGATCTAAGATTTTTCACAGGTCGCGTGCTAGTGAATGTGCTCCTATCACATAGCGGCTAATGGACTTGAACGCCAGTCTGTCATTTACTGCTCCCTCACCGCATAGCAGCTTTGCCCTTGGTAGTGCGTCTACTTTCCAAGCATTGCAGGTTATTTAGAAAGTGTGGTATATTTGTAACACTTTTGAGAGATAGTATCCTATTTCCCACAGCCCCCTAATTACTATAAAAACTGGGGTTATCTTTCTTAATTACATGTTTGAATCCTAATCTGCTAAGGTCTGAGGAATACCAGCCTCCGAGGAGCTGCCTTCTCGCCTTTCTTTTTCAGAGGAGGGCCTTTTCTTTTTCTAAACGTATTTTTAAAAACTAATTCATGTATCATTGTATTCGTACATATAGGTTAATTCACGAGAATACAAAGGTTACGTGCATCGCATTCAGAACTTCCCATTTTTGATAATGATGTATTATTAACAGCGAACAATATTTTGTAAAGGCTTATTTGTAAGGGATGTCGGAAATGCTCTTATTTCCCGATCCCATTATGTTCCTAAATATTAAGAATCCCATTTTGAGGCAATTAGAAGCGTTCACGTCGCTCCACGTGGGTTCTCCAGGCAGCGTCACCATTCTGCGCACACAAGAACCTTTGTTCTTCAATTAGAGAAAAGGACTAGAGCTCATTAATTGTAGTTCCAAGTGGGGTCTGCTCGAACATGGAGGCAATAATACATTACGAGGAGAGATCCAGCCTCCATCTGGGAGGCTCTCTGGAGTTCAGAGAAGTGTGAGAAGATAAATAAATAGCAGTGGGTCCTCGTAGGGCCATCCTTAAACCCTGAACTGTCCTTGAGGGCCTGGCTGGCTGCTCATCCATTTTACAACCACAAAGCAGTCCATACTTATGGGAGGAGAGAAGGGCCAGAGGCATTACTTGTTTAAAAATCTAGAACTTTGCTGTATGATCTTGGAGGGAAAAAAAAGAAAAAGAAAAAAAACCCTCAGAAATCTTTGGGGGTTTTGATCAGTTAGTGGTCACCATCCAGGTGCACTGAGATATTATTGAAAGTGGGCGAATTGCTGGCAAAGGTGAGAGAAGACAGATCTCCCGATGTCCTTGAGGCTGAGCTCCACTGCAGGCTGCATCTGAGCAGTAGCACGAGTTTGAAAAGCTGGGATTCTCAACCTGAATCGGCAAAGTCTTCGACCGCATCCGTTATCAGCCAAGAGCCATAACTTGCACATCAGGAGTCATCATTTCTCCAGCCTCTAGGACACTTCATGCGTCAAATGTTCCTAGAAATATTAATAGTGTAAACGGTGGCCCCGTCTCACTGGTTGGTCGAGGTTCCAGGTGATATGGTGGTAAAATACAGTGGTCTGTGAGACTGAGCCTCCTAAAAGTTTCCAGTCTTCTACCCTGAGACTTCTTTGAGAGCACCAGGGTCCCATCCCGTCAGGAGCTGCCTGAGATGGGACACGGGAGCAGTATCAAGACTTTATGGGGTATGCTGTTTCACAGTCTCTCTTGAGGGTCGGAAGCAGAGAAATGAGCGACTTGAAGGAAACATCTTGGTCTGCATGGATGATATGGTTTGGCTGAGCTGACAGGAAGTGCTGAAATAAAGTCCTCTGAAGAATATAGAGTAGAATGTCAGATGAGGGGTCAGCAGGTGGTGGTGAAGGTGCTGGGCCAACCATGGCTTAGTCCCAAACCTGGCAGCTTGCTTTGACCCTCTCTCTCTCTCTCTCTCTCACTCTCACTCTCTCACTCTCACTCTGTCTCTCTCTGGTGAGCACCTATGGCAAATTAGAGAATAATAATAATAAATAACATTAAATGAATAACTTAAAAAAAAAAAAAGAAGAAGGGAAGCCAGAGATGGGAAGTTAGAGCTATTCATGTGCGGATCCATTTTCTTCTGTCTGAGAAGAGTGTCCAGTCAAGTAACCAGCTCTGTGAAGAAACAGGGCTCGCAGCCAGTAGGTGAGTCTGAGGTCCTCTCCCACCAACTCACCCACCAGCTCCCTCCTCATTTCTTGCCTTCTCTTTCCATCCCTGCCAAAGGATAAATTGCCCTCATCCCACTAATGCTCATCGAAGACATTATTAACAAAAGGGAGGGCTTCCCAAAGGAACCGAGATCTCTAAGAGGAGACCCGACACCCTTCCACTGATCGTGGTGTGGGTCAGATGGGGCAATATGACAACAAATACTATTTCCCTGGAATAGTCTGCCATTCAAAGAGACATGGTGCGCTGGCAAAGTTATATATATATATGTATGTGTGTGTGTGTGTATGTGTGTGTGTGTATATATATATATATATATATATATATATATATATATATATATACATATTTTTCCCACCAGTCATCTTTTTTTAATGTTGTATTTCTCCAAGAAAGAAAAATAGATTTTAAAATGTAAAAACCTGTTCTGCAATTGAGTATGCAAAAATCTCATTGCAGTATTTATTCCAAACCTGCTCTCATAATGTTCAGTCAAGGAGAAAACAGCAAAAAACAGTTGTTGATGGACTTAGCACAGAACTGGATTAAATAAGCATTAGTCTACTGAAGCTGATTACAGGAATATGAAAATGCAGTATCTTAATGGTACATATTTTTATGTGGCAGCTCAGTTGCCTTTCATTTTGCAGCTAATATGTCTATTCTTATGAGTCATTTACTTCTTTAATTACCTTTTGCAGGCAAGGCACCATGGTATATTAATGTGAATGATTTTTACTGCCAGTTTATCATACAATGCCCCAGAAGTTGAAAGGCGTAATTGACTTGGAAGAACAGCTCATGAAGGAAACAATATTTAGTTGACAGTTTTCCTTGTACTCTCTGTTGACGTTTATGAGTTTACACTATGCTAAAGGAGTAATAAACACAATTTTCTTTCAATAACAGGAAAGGGTAGCTTCTAAAATACATTTGTGGAAAACACATTTGTTCATTTCTTGAATAATATGAAAATAACACATTTCCAGTGATAAGACCTCTCAGATTGCCAATTGAATTAAACCCTTGAAGGTGCATTTATAACCTGTCTCAGAGCATTAGGAGATATTAGGGTTTCTGTGATTGAATCGATTTAATGAATATTTAAATTAGATACAGATTTGGATAAATCATATTGAAATCTAGGTGTTAGGATGAGACTGTTTGGTTGTGTCCTTTTAGCTTCCTGGAGAAGAGAAGGCAGGAAGGGAGCTTGGGAATTGGGATTTGTGGGCAGGAAGGTTTTTCTTTCTCCTAAGGGAGGGAAAGATTGACAGTGCATTTTGGGAAAATGTAAAAGGAAAGCAGGGCAGATACAACTCCTTATAAGGTCTGCCCTTTCAACAGTTAAAATAAAGAGTTGGGTGGGTTGTTGCTGTCTTGGCATCCCAAATGGTGCCTTTAGTCGACTTGGGCAGTTTTAGCTGTCACGTCCACACCCGTCTGGCCTTGGGGCTGGTTCACTGGCCCCAGGCAGGCTCTGGTTTGGCACAGTGGTTTAGAGGGAGTTAAACTTTTCACAGTTTTCTGGATTGTTTGCAGTGCAGTCCTGTGCAACATAATGAAAGTTTTCTAGCCATCTGTTGTTAAGCTGGTGGTGAGCAAGGCCGGTATATCCAAACAAAGTTCTGGCCTGCTGTAAACTGAACCTGTCAGTTTAGCATAGTTTTGCTGACCCCTCCGACTAACAGGGCAGCCCTTCGTACCAGGCACTCCCTGCTTGGAGCTTTCAAAGGGGAACTATTTTGGGGTTAGGGGGTGGGAGCCTGTTTACTTTTTCCCTCTGTGTTCCTCCCGCTGGTTTAGACTAGTTTATACTTAATCTTTAAATGGATAGATGGATACCGATCCCCCCACCTCCTTTTTCAGAGGGGGGCATTACATCTTAACAGGGGATTGTAACTTATAGAGCAAGGAAAAGAGTATTGGGGCTGGCAGGTGGTGTGGTAGTTAAGGTACTGGACTCCCACTGGTTGACTGGGGTTCAAGTCCCGGACCTGGCAGCTCGCTTTTTCACTTTTTCCTTCTCTTGCTTGTTCTCTCTGTCTCTTTGGACAAATTAGAAGTAAATAATAATCACAAATAAGATAAATCAAGAAATAATCATTTAAAAAGTATCAAGGTGAAAGTGTTTACAAGTGTGTGTAAGGTGGTTCTTTCAAAGGCTGTTCAATGCAATTTTTTGAAAAAGATTGCCTTTTTTTTTCATTTATTTATTTACTTACTTACTCACTTACTTATTTTATTTTGACCAGAGAGGGACAGAGCGAGCGAATGAGAGAGAGAGAGAGAGCGCGCAAGAGCGAGCAAGCCTCTAAGTCGGGATTTGAATCACAGTTGGCCATGTGGGAGTCCAGCGCCCTTAACCGCCAGGCCACCTGCAGGCCCCTCAATGCAGTTTTATTATTGATTGTATTCATGATACTGCACATGTATACATGCATCAGAGAGAGAGAGGAGCACCCTCCACAGAGTCTGGTCATACCACAGTCCCCTTCCTCCAGTCCTCAATCTTGGGTACTCAGGCCCAGTGTGTCTCAGACTGACCCAGCCAGGGACTCGAACCACGTCATCATGGGGGACCCAGCTGCTCTTGAGTAGCTCATGACCACTGCACCACAGACAGTTATTTTTGTTTCATTATTTTTGCCTTTGGCCTTTGGGGACAAATGGTGCAAGTCAGGAAGTCCCTAAAGTTACTATTTAGCTTATAGAATTAGAGTCATTTTTATGGCTTTAGGGGCTTCACTGTGGCACAGCCGACGCTCTTCCAGGCAGACCCACAGGGAAGGCTGCCGGTTCCATACAGAGACCTCTCTGGGTGTGCCTGGCGTGTGTGTCCCCGTGACGTCAGGCTAGCTGGGACTGGGAGGAGATCCTGGTGTGGGGACTGCGTTGGGAGTGTGCTCGCTCACCCATTCTCTCTCTCTCGCACTCATGGAATAAGTAAACGACTTAAATTTTTTCCCCCATGACTTTTAAAGGACTTCTCCTTCCCTTTCTTCTGGATTTGTATTCCATCCTCAGAAGGTAACATGCACCTCGGTAACTGAGCAGAACAGCAGGTAGACCGCGCTCCCTGTGTCTGGGGCGTTCCTGGTTCCTTGGGTCTCATTTACAAGGTGTAAACTATTCCTTTAAATTGCCTAGGTTAACCTCAAAATGATCTGATCATTGTTTTGTGGCATTTCCTCCTTCTGTAATAAATGTTTAATTCTTATGTTCTGTTTATAACTCTTCCCTTCACCGGGTACGAAATATTGCTGTACATTCAGATCCATGGGATATGTATTGTTAATGACACCTTGAAGGTGCCATTACATCTTCACCTTGGCCTGCTGTCATGTGTTTCTGTCCAGTGTTTTTCTTTTTCTTTCTTTTTTTCTTTTCTTTCTCCTCCTCCTCCTCCCCCTTTCTTCTTCTTCTTCTTTTTTTTTTGTTTGTTTTTTAATTTGCTAGAGGGCACATACACTCAGCAAAGAGAGTGAGTGAGAAAGCACCCCCCCAAGGGGATAGCAACACCTTTCTCCTACATTTTCCTCTTGTGATTTTGCTCAGGTGTGCCCACCCCAGTCCCCCTTGTCTACTGCCCCTATAAAAAGAATGTAAACCTTGTGGACAGGTTGGAGATTAGAGCGCTAGCTCCTTCATGCCCGCAGCCTAAGAAAAGTTATGAAGTTCTCTTATTTCTTCAAGTGCTATTTCACTTCCGGCTTCTGTTTTTTCCACCAGAGACCCACCTGTCCAGGGTTGGTTGCATTTGTACTTTGTTAAGAGAGGGCCAGGGGAGTCATCATCAAAGCTCTGTGTCCCTTGCCAGTCACTAACATATCCAGGGAGAATATTGGCTGTCACTGAATAACTACTTCAGCCCCTTTGGAGACCTCCTTAGTCCCTTAGAGCGAGAAGCAGACTTTGTCACCAGGTGACAAAGAAAAAAGACACTGAGAGGAAGCACGTATGGCTAAAGCTCCAGGGTGAAAGGGTTTGGGCTCCACTGTGACTGCAATCCAGGAATGTACAAGGGTCAGGAATTCGTAAATGGGAGTGGGGGAACCAAAGAAGCAAAGGAATAAGCAAGGAGATGCCAGGCTTCCCCTTTAAGGGACAAGGAGTTTTCCAGTAGTGAAAAATATGCAATTTAAAATTTAAATGAATGCACTTACTTGGAAATACCATAGAGTCACAATCTGTTTGTAAGGTGACTGACATATAAAGTGCTTTTTTGTTTTAAAATGTAAAATAAAAAAAAATGTATTCGGGGTAGAGTTTCGGGTGTAAATGTCAGGTGCAGTGTAACATGTACTCCCTTCCAGAGTCAAGTAAATAACCTTGGTATTTAGGACACTGCCTTTTAGAACATGAAATTGTATTTTGTTGTGTGTCCTTTCTTCCTTTTTTTTTTTTTTTTTTCTTTAAAGGAGGACTACATTAAGAGGTCACCTATTAGCTGTGTTTTTGCTGTCTTAAACTGGGCCCTTCTGTCTATTAAAATCAAACCACTGTGTAAACATTCCAGTGTTGTTCTTGGTCTCTACAATGGCCACGGGGATCAGGTTTCACCTGCCTACACATCTTCAAGCAATTAGAGCAATTAGCGTGAAGCCATTTCACATTCAGGGATTCAAGGTCTATGGTGACATTCAAGTCCAGGAGAAGGTCTGAAAGAGAAAAGCAGGAAGAGGCCTGGAGCTGACTACCATTCCATGGCCCTGAGCACACAATTTCTCTTTTAAAAATGGTAGCTCTTTAATGATGTTATTATGAGGTTTTAAATGACATATCAGAAGTTGTTTATATCAAAAAAACCCAACAGTCATTTAATTATACTAATGAAGGTCTTTATACATGGTAGATTTTTTTTTTTTTTTAAAGACTTTTAATGGCCATGAGAAATAGTGTTGCAGTTTGTTTACGTTCTCTTGGTAGGGGTAGCATTCTTTGTAGAGAAAGTATGTATTTTATCATGTATAAGGGAATTTGCATTTCGCTTTTCATGGTAAACTTCCCTGTTTTGGGTAAAAGTAACAATTACAGCAACATGGAATGTGTAGTTGGGAGATATTTGGAGGAAGTGTTGAAAACAGCTATTTTTTTTTTTTAAGAATTTTTTTTATGGTTGCAGAACAGCAGTGGGGACTTTAACAGATTGAACTCGTACCGTTTAAAGAAAAATAAGCAACTTTTTAGCACTTTTTCAATAGCTGTATAGGCATGACAGAAGGTGACTTTTAAAAACCAGTCTTAGAACTGGGTAGGGTTTTTGCTTTGTTTGTTTTGTTTGTTTGTTTTTGCATTTGTAACTTAGTTACCCCGGGATCTTGTTTGAACAAGGCAAACCCTAAACTGATTACAGCTTTGTGAATTGGTTAGTACATTTTTTTAATCTATATTTTACTGTCGGTCTATTATGCAAAAAAATAAAGTGTATGTGTGTGTGTGTGTGTGTGTGTGTGTAGGGGGCACATTCATTTTAAAAATCCAAACATGCTGCAAAAGAAGATCTTCCTCTGCAGTCCCAGAGGGCGTTCGCAATCAGGAATAACCGCAGGCTAAATTATAACGTGGAATTCTGTGGCCCTTTAACCTGATGCCGCCTGTTCACGTTCAGTGTTTGTTAACAAACAGCTCTAAGTACAAAACTGTTAGGAGAATTACTTTTTCATTCTATGCACTGACTTTAATTAAAGTAAGAGGCTTTTATTTAGGGGAAAAAAAGATCATGTGCCTCTGAGAAAGTTCTTGCGATGATTCCTTTGTGGAACTGCCCTGGTTGGCCTCAAAGCTACTAGGTGCTGAGCCATTCCGAACACATCTATCTGTGTGACTGAGGCTGGAACATTTGTTTGTTCAGTTACTAGCCATGTTAGGGAACAGGGCTGCTTGGAGCTCTCCAGCCCCAGCTGGACCTACTGAGAGCTCTCCTAGGGAGGGATGGTTTTCCTGCTAGCCCTCTTTCAAGGTGCCCAGGCTCCTGTGTCTTTTGATGCTGCCTCAGGGACCAGATGCAGGGGATGCCAATAAAATGTGGCATGTCAAACCCTGAGCAAGGTAAGAGGCTGTCTTTCCCCCTGCCCCTGGGGATGGATTGCTAGGACATCATTCGCCTGGTCTCTAACTGGACCAGCTGAGTTAGAGAGGAAAAATTGCATTGGCCCCTCCACCCCGCCTCGAAGTGCAGAAGCAGGATGGAGGCAGCCTGGGGCTCCGCAGGACGGTGAGGCAGTAAACCAGCTCTTCCCCATTCTTCCCCCTAGCCTAGTCCTCTGTTTCTATGATCTGCCTTTTGAACTGTTTTTGTGGCTGATCAGTTCCACCTAATATGTCTCTTGATTTCTGCTATTGTAATACTCAGGCGACATGCTGTTCTCTTCATTTTTATAAGCTTTAGATGCTTCTGCCTGTCACATTCTGGCGGTTTATCTTCAGCGTCTGGATTTGCTTTCAGACTTGAATGTCTATCAAGCTGCCGTTGCTTTGAATGTGAGATCAAAAGAAGATGAATTCCAGTAAAAAATTTCCTTCTATGAAGAAAAGATTGGGGCCTATGTAAACAGCGCAGTGACGGCTCCCAATGAGTTATTTTAGCCGAGTATTAGCACCTGGATGACAGACAGGCCAGCATTCCACGCTGCCTGACAAATCAGTGGCTTCCGTGGCAGAACATTGCCCCCAACAACAATACATTTTCAGAGGGAATCCTTTTCTTCCTCCTTTTTCTTTTCTTCTTCTTTTTTTTTTTTTTTTAATTGAATATGGCTGTTCAAGTCTTCATCCTATTTTTCAAGCTGCCTTGCTACGCCTTCAGCAGTTTACTTTTCTCTCCGGCATCTGTCAACTTCCTTGGGTGACAGGAGACAGGACTTTGATAATTAGTTTGGGGCGGGTTAAGGAGTGTTCCAGTAGGCAAGCAGGGCAGCTTGAGATTAAACTGGTAGTTTGGTGGATTGCAGACGAGGAAGATCTAAAGAATCAGTAGCTAAAGCAAGATCAAGGGCATACCCTTGGAATGTGGGACATTGTGTTCTTTAAAAACACATGTGACAGAATCCTCTACAGTCTGCAAAAATCTGAATTTTCTTTCTTTCTTCTTTCTTTTTCTTTTTCTTTTCAAGCATCCTGCCTATGTAAATATCATCACAGAAATATCTCAAGAGCAGGTCTCCCGAAACCTTGTTGGTGTGCGTTAGCCTGCGTGAAGGAGCTGTGTTTGGCTAGGGCTTGGTCTTGCAAGGGCACCCTTGGTGTGCTGTGTTCCTGCTTGCAGACCCGGGCTGATCTCGATACGTGTTGCATTCACAGATTTCTTTACGTGTGCCACTTTGAAAATTACCTGCAAGCTCCAACTGATCTTTCAACTTTGAAAGTGAAGAATTACTTGAGGAATTCTTGTGGTTTCTTTGTCATTTAGTGAGAGCCCAGCCAGCTACCGTGGAGGCAAACCTCCCCGAGGTTGCCTTCAAAGGGCAATGTTCCAGTGTGTTTTCTCCTCCAGTGCGTGCTTCAGCCGCTCAGCACTTCCTGTTTATTCAAACATCTTTTTTACCACTCGGCAACCCCCGCTTCACAGAAACAGCCAGAACCCATCTACATCAAGAAGACGGAAATCCAAAGGCACACAGTGAGAGCTCACGCGTCAAACTCTTCATTTTCTCTGTAAGTGTCCAGAGAAAAAGAAACATTTTGGCTGGGTTAAACTTTTAAACTAGGGATCCATTCTTGGGCAGACATTCTCTGCAGGGCAAAACATAAGATGATCCAACTTGTTTACTGCTTTTGCTCACCCCCCCCTCCCCCTCATCAAAGGCGTTTTTTTCTTTCTCGAGATTTGAGAGGACCGGTTTGTGCTAACTCCGTGTTAATTCACTCTTGCTTTCAAATGTGTCTTTGGATAGAATCAGCTAAGGAAGCAGCCGGCTGTTGTCAGGAGTTTTCTAGGCTAGACCTAGGTTAGAGTTGCTCGCTGCTTATTGTGACATTGTTTACTGTTGCCGCCTTGTTCTTTCTGTTATCACATGTAGTCCGAGACTGGGGATGGTGGTGCCTGTGTAATTCTGCGTCGACAGAGAATTGTCCTCTGATGTTTGCATCATGACACCGTCATCATCTGTGAATCGGTCTTGATGATATTTGTACCAATTTCATGCCAATAAAAGTCAGACTGCTGAAACACGCACGGTCATAATCTCGTTCGTATTACTATTGTTTAAACAGAGGAGGCTGCAAAAGGGAAAAAAAAAAAAAAAGCCTGCTTCACTTTCCGTGCTGGTGGTTAACTTTGTTGTAGGAAGGCTCCTTTCCAGATTTTCATTGTGGATGGTTATTAGGTGAGGGAAAGCTCTCAGACTCAGAGCTGCTGCTTGGCTGGGTGTGGAGAGCTGCCTCTTTTGCTGAAATGAGTTTTTAAACACACGGGTTCGCAGTTTTAAAAAATGTTCCATCCCTTCCTGTCTGTAGTCTTCCCTTTCGTCTCTTCTTCCATCCTTTCACATCCCCAAAACCCTGACCCCCAACTTCGGTGTAGTAGGTAAACCAGGTATTAATTTTTTTCAAACTGTGTACCGGTCAGGTAATAGACAGGAAACGGAAAATCAGCTCTTTTGATCTTGAGAGAACTGTTAATACTCTGAACCTTGTTTGTTAATCCGCAGACTAAATATTCTTCCATTTTCATGTCTAAAACAGAATCTATTTAAAACTGGAGAAAAATATGTTCTAGCGTCTTCTAAACCTCCAATGGAAGATACATTTAAATAATAAGGCAGATAAGTTTATGTGTGTATTGCTATGACCGTGATGGCTTTTTTAATGCCCAGAAGTTGTTGCAAGAAAAAAAAAAAATCATGTTTGTGACTACTTTAAGGACAATTTGTTTAACAGTAGGAGTAATTGCAGGGAAAATGGAAAGAGTGACTGGAGGTATTTACTCAGATGTTAGTGTAGGTGTGGGGGCCGAGCGCTCAGTGTGGGAACAGTGGCTGCTTTTCTTGGTATCTCCGTCTATTTGATGACCATCAAATTTCCCAGCTCGCTGGTTTTGTTTTTTCTGGATGACATGTTTGATTATTTATCAGAAGGGGAAGGGAGTAGCTGAAGCAAATAAACATGTGACCAAGATCTGTTTTGTTTTCCACTCAGAAAGCCATGCCCTTTAACAGATATACAGAAAATAATAAACGCATTGTTTTATGATAAAAGGAAATTATACATGTCCCTTTTTTTTTTTTTTTTTTTAAATAAGGCAAAGGAGTTAACCCTTATGGCTCAGGAACCTTTTTGTCTTCTGAGAATTTGCCAGGCTTTTTACTGAGAATTAATCCATTGTGGTGTATGGTTTTATGGGACAGGATTCCCAGGATTAGTTGTTCAGTAGTTTGGCTTTTCTAGAGACTTGACTTAGTTATGCCTGCCTCAGTGTTTCTGCTTTATGGTGTGTGAGCGTGAGTGTGTGTGTGAGTATGTGTGTGTGTATCAGTGTGTGTGTATGTGTGTGTGTATGTGTGTGTGTCAGTGTATGTATGTGAGTATGTGTGAGTATGTGTGTGTCAGTGTGTGTATGTGAGTGTGTGTGAGTATGTGTGTGTGTCAGTGTGTGTATGTGTCAGTGTGTGTGTTTGTGGGAGTATGTGTGTGTGTGTTTTAAGCAATGATACCATTGGACAATCAGTAGCTCTTACATGTTTGTTGAAGGCTATGTTCTAATTTTAGGTCTAAACATGAGTAGATTAGCTAGAGGAAAGCTATACCAGAGTTTCTGTGGCCAGAGTACAAACAACATAATTTATTAGTGACCAACATTTTGTTCCTCCCTTTTTTTTTTTTTTTTTCTTTTTTTTTGGAGAGGTTTTTGCTATTAGGGCGCGTGCGCTCACCAGACAGACAGAGAGAGACAGAGAGATAGAAAGCAGGAAATCACCCCCCAGGGGGGATGGCCACGCCGCAATCCCTTCTCCTCCATTCTCCTCTCGGGATCTTGGGCACGCACGCACACGCGCCCGGCGTGAGTTTAAGCCGCCGGGTCTGGGACTCGAACCGCGGTCGACTACGTGGGAGTCCAGCGACATAGCCATTACGCTAACTGCTGGTCCCTTGTTCCTCCCTTTTAAGGTGTCAGGCAGGTGCTCCACTACAGAGTCTATGTGTAGATCTGCGTACCTCAGAGATACCTGCTAGTTAATGTCAGGTGTGTGTTTCATGATGTTCAGGGTTGTCATGTCAAATCCTGTCCTCCAGGGGCTGGATGGAAGTCTCAAATCTACATTAAATGTAGACTTTAAAACAAGCAAACTAGGGACCAGCAGTTAGTGTAATGGCTATGTCACTGGACTCCCACGTAGTCGACCACGGTTCAAGTCCCGGACCTGGTGGCTTAAACTCATGCCGGGCGCGTGTGCATGAGTGCCCAAGATCCCAAGAGGAAAATGGAGGAGAAGGGATTGTGGCGTGGCCATCCCCCCTGGGGGGTGATTTCTTGCTTTCTGTCTTTCTGTCTCTCTCTGTCTTTCTGGAGAGTGCACGTGCCCAATAGCAGAAAAACCTCTCCAAAAAAAGAGGAAAAAAAAACAAAACAAGCAAACTAAAATTTACCTTTATTTTTTCCTTGTAATTCTCAGGTGGGGTTTGCGTGGCTGTGTGCAGACACTCTTCATATATAGACTGTAGCTGACTATGTGCCCACACTGGAACATTCTTTTAGAACTAGAGCATGATTTTCTGTAGGGGCTTCTTCACTTACCCACATCCTGAAAAAATGAGGTGCCTGACTGTAACACAGTGCCTGACCCTGCCGTATCCAGCTCTGTAAATCACAGCTGAGAATCCGTCTCGTTGCCTATACTGTTTTGGAATGTGAATTGAAAATATGCACACAGAGGGATTCCCTCTTCATTGACTATATAAGGGAACGGTGAGCGGACACTCCACAGTGCCCCTGCTCTGCTTGGAACTGGGAGGCAGCTTTGCTCTGGACAGGACAAGATGGAAACAGTAGCCTTTCTGCCTCCTCTGTTGTCATTTTGGGTGACTCTCTGAAAAGGCAGTTGGGTTGGATAATCATACTTTGTACTTATACAGAGCCCTTTGTCTGCCGAAATCAAAGTGCCTGACTAATGTTAACTCGTTAATACCAGAACACCCTTGGGACATAGGGAGGCTGCAAAGATTATCCCACTTTTGAGGTGGGAAAATGGCCTGTTGTTAAAAGAGTTTACAATTTCCGGGTGTGTCTCTGTTTAATGCCCAGGCTAGACCTGGAAGGGGTATGATCTAGATGCCATGAAAAGCGTTTTTCCTGTGACATAGTCAGCGCTGACCACAAGCTGTCTCATGAGAAAGTGTTTTACCATGAAGAAACTGGACTGGAAAATACAACTAGTGCATGATGGTGATGGTGATGGGAGGGAGGAGACCGTGAAGACCAGCCGTGCTTAATTTCAATCTCTTCAGGATCAAAGTTAGGATACATTTTTTAAAGATACAGCTTGAGCTGCAGATTCTGATTTTTGTTTTGTTTCATTTTAACTCAATATGATGTTGGCAATCTAACTTCCACCAAAATCTAGTTAGTTTGTTCTTTGCAGAGAAACAGACACTACTTATGGCCATGCAAAGTATATAAATCAGGAGTTGCTCTATATCTGCATTCTTTGGGGGTAAAAGAAGTGGAATGTTCCATCAACCCTCGATAGCCCTGTGTGAATCTTCAACTGTGGTTTCACTTGGGTCTCCTTCCTATGGTTACTAAACACAGTGGAAAGTTTAGTCACGTGCAGGGGCCAGCAGGTGGCGCGGTGGTTAAAGCACTGAATCCCACATGGCCAACTTCCTGGTTTGAGTTCTGGGCCTGGTTGCTTGAAAACCAGGCACATTTGCCTGCATACTCCAAAATCCCAAAAGGAGCGTGGAGGAAAATAATTGCTGTGTGACCGTCCTCCTGGTGGGGAGGGTGTGAGTCCCCACTTCCCCACCCCCCTTCTCTAGTTAGAGCATGTGCCCTGTGGCAAAAATCTATAAAAAATTAGATGTCATTTGCTGTTCTGAGTTTTTTGTTAAAAGCTTTTCCAGAAGACTGTAGAGTAGGCTGGTGATGCTTGGGTTGTTTGGTTCATAATACTGTTTGTTTTTTGGGACCTGTATATAGAAACTAGATTGGAGAGAGAAAAAAAAAATCTCTTTTCAAATTGTGATTTTACTTTCAAAAAAGTAATTTTCAAAAGACCATTAATAGAGGTCAGCAAGTGGTGTAGTCGTAGTGTAGCTGGACTCTCACATGGCCAACTAAGGTTGGAGCCCCAGACCCAGTGGTAGAAAATCATACCGGGCACATGTGCATGTGTGCCCAAAGTCCCAGGAGGAAAATGGAGGAGAAGGGATTGCAGTTGGACCATCCTTCTTGGGGGGTGATTTCTTGCTTTCCCTTTCACTGTCTCTCTTTGATAATCTTTGGTGAGTACATGCACATATGGCAAAAAACTTGAAAATTTTTCTTAAAAATTAAAAATACCATAAATAATAATTCTAGCTTTAGGAAAATTAGTTTTCTTAAGCATACCCCTAAATGTTGACAGTGTGTCACATATAGGTGATGGTATAACCCTTGATTATTAAATTACTTTCCTAATTTGTTTTTACATTTTTTCATGTCTTCTAACATGAACTTATATTTTCATAAACAATAATTATTATTATTTTTTAAAATATTATTTATTTAACTTTATTTATTCATTCATTTCATTTTAATTTGACCAGAGAGAGGCACAGAGAGAGAGAGACAGAGAGAGAGGGAAAGGGAGAAAGGAAGCCACCAGGTCCGGGACTCGAACCGCGGTCGGCCATGTGGTAGTGGCCAGCACCTTAACCACCACGCCACCTGCTGGTCCCCTTTTTTTATTTTTTATTTATTTTTTTTAAAGATTATTTATTTAACTTTATTTATTCATTCATTTCATTTTAATATAAACAATAATTATTTATAAAGCACTTTTAAAAATCACTTAAGTACTTATTGAGTGTCAGATTCTAGCCTACATACGTTATATGTAGTAATTATGACATAGGTACTGGTATTTCCTCCTGTTCTTTTTTTTTTTTTTTTTTTTTCTTTTTTTTGGGAGAGAGATTTTTGCTATAGGGCATATGCTCTCACCAGAAAGACAGACAGAAAGCGAGAAATTACCCTCCAGGGGGATGGTCACACTGCAATCCCTTCTCCTCCATTCTCCTCTTGGTAGTTTGGGCACATATGCACACACACCCCGTGTGAGTTTCAGGCCGACAGGTCCGGACTCAAACTGCAGTCGAATAGGTGAGAGTCCAGTGCCTTAACCACCATACCCCTGCCAGCTCCTTTCCTTCTATTCTTACTGATAAAGAAACAAAAGCACAGAGAGGTTAAGTGATTTATCTAGGATCACACAGCTGATTAATGGTAGAGCTGGCCTTGAAATCCAAGGCACAATGACTGATGGTCAGTTATCTACCATGTATGCTGCTTTGTTAGAAATACATTAATATTTTTAAAGCAAACTTCTACTTCTTTGGCATTGCCATGAGTCTCTCAAGGTAAGTAAATCCCCCAAGTTCCCCCAAAAATCCTTATTTCTTCATGCTTAGAGACTCAAGTTTCACCTTATGCTAAACTGTGGTTTATGAAAGTTCCAAAAACCATTGTCACTCTTTGAGTACAACTCCACCAGCTCAACTGTGCAGGAAGGGATTCTAGTTATTTGACCAAACCAATCCAATCTGCTTTTCTTTTGCTATATATTGTTTCTACTATAAGTCTATAGTCTTTAAAATATATATATATATGTATATGTATATATATATATACATATACATATATATATGTGTATGTGTGTGTATTTATAAATTTTTGCTATAGGGCACATGCATTCATGGGGAGACAGAGAGATAGAAAACAAGAAATCACACCCCCTCCCCCAAGGGAGATGACCACTCCTCAATCCCTTCTCCTCCCTTCTTCCTTCAGGATTGTGTGCACACACTCCCAGCATGAGTTTCAACCTCTAGGTCCCAGACTCAAACCCTAGTCCACCATGTGTCAGTCCCGCACCTTAGCCACTATGCCACCTGCTGGCCCCAAGGATACGATCTTTTTAAAAGTTCAATGCAAAGTTATCTTTGAGTGGGACTTATATTATGAATATATTATTCTAAAATACCTAACTTTTTCTTTACAGATTGGTCATTTCAAGCAAGTAGTTAGAATCCCATGTGACTGGGAGAGTTCCAAATCCGTGGATTGGTGTTAGCAGCCATTTTTGGTTGTGTGATTCTTGAAGGCCAGTGAGGGAATCCTATCTGGACTGTGTAACCTTGGGCACTTTCTGTGAAGCATCTTTTCATATAAAGCAGTTTAGTACCAATCCAGATACGCAGGAGGCATTTGGGGTTCCTTTGTCTTTTCTTCGTCATTAGCAGCAGCATCAGTGATGTCTTTTCCTCTTACTCAGTACTTGTCCTCTTAGGCAGCCACTCCCACTGCGCTGTTCTCAAAATCAAGGCAATACAGGGACCAGCAGGTGGCATAATGGTTACATTGCTGGACTCCCACGTAGGCGACCATGGTTCGAGTCCCGGACTCTACGACTTGAAACCCACACCAAGCATGTGCGCATGCGTGCTCATGATCCTGCGAGGAAAATGGAGGTGAAGGGATTGCAGTGTGGCCATCTCTTTGGGGAGTGATTTCTCACGTTTTGCCTCTCTGTCTCTGTCTTTCCAACGAGCGCACACGCCCTATAGCAAAAATCTCTCCAAACAAACAAACAACAAATGAAGGGAATACATTGGTTTCAGGTTTGGTGAGTGTCAGAATGAGCCTTAATGAGCTCAAATGCCTTTGCCTATGGAAAAAGCCAGGACTCAGCTGTAAATCAAATGCAGCCGCAAGCAAATCATGTGACCCTTCTTCTCCATTTGTTTTTTTTTTTGTTTTTTTTTTTTTTTTTTTAATAGCGCTTCTATAAAGAGGACAACCAATGGTTTGAGATCACTGAGAAAAAAGCCTTTGCTGTCCGCCAAAATATATCCTGGTATGAATGGGGCAAGGCGCTGTATGTGATAGTAATAGTTTCCATTTACTAAATAACTCTCACATACCAGGAACTGTGCTCAGGACTTCACAGGCGTATTTCCACAATCTGTACAGTTTAACCTCTTGGGTCCTGTGTTTCCTAATCACTTAACTGGGTCTGATAAACTCACAGAACTGTGACAATCAAGTGAGACTGTCCCGTTTGGTACTTGTCTGGTAATAAACACTCAGAATTGCAACTTTTTAATCATCTTCCTTCCATGGACCAGAGACCCGGACAGTTTAAGAATGTAGTAATCTAACATCCCCCCACCACCAAAAACATAGTCACGATAGCAAGGTGTGATAGCAGAGTGGAAGAGTCTGCAGTGGGTTAGAAGCGGGTTAGGAGGCTGACTGCGCCTGAGAGCCTTGCCAAGTGGACTGAGTGAGGAAGATCTGACTTAGATGAAGAACCGAAGGTAGCCTGTGAGGTGCAGGTGTTCAGAGGCGTGAACCATGGCTGAACTTGGGTGACATCATATGTGGGGGAGGAGGGGAGGATCTATGCTCTGTTAGCTCTTAGCTCCATCTTGCCGTTATCTGCTTTCTGGAAAATTTTTGAAAGAAAAAAATCCAACATTGGCTCAGCTGAACCCAGGAACAGGGGACTTCCCAACCGAACTCCCAGAAGATAGAAGAATCAAGGGATGATGATGACAGCATTCGTATTCCAAGGGAAAATGGATGAGTTCAAATAGCCAGAGAGGTGAAAACAGTGGACCAGCAGGTGGCATGGTAGTGAAGATGCTAGACTCCCACGTGGCCGACTGCAGTTCAAGTCCTGAACTGGGCAGCTTGCCTTCTCTTTCTCTTTCTGGTCAAATTTAAAATAAATTAATAATTTAATTTAGTAAATTAAAAAAAGAAAAGAAAACAGTGAGAGGGCACAGGGCAAGCTGGGCTTTATGAGTCCCTTCCTGTCGCCTCCTTGGAGTTGGCCATTATGGCAGTGAGAACATAGAATGCTGCCACCAGGGTTTAAAAGCAGCGCAGGTCCCTTGGGTCCGGAGATAACAGCGAACACTGCTTGAAGGAACTGGACTGTGAACAGAGAGTTTAGGGAATGGGAGAATTTCTGTGGAGAAGATATCTGTACCCCTTGGGCAGAGAACACAGATGGCAAAATTGCCGGCGTAGCCGTGGCCGACAGAGTCCTAGGAAAGGGAAGATTTGGTTAAGAAAAACAGAAACTGATCTGTGTGGGGGAAAGAAGGCAGCTCACATGAGCAGGTGCAGCGCCATGAATGGCCTCTCCCTTCCTTGTGGAGGCAAGGTGACCCACAGTCATTCATTCAACTTTGGCTCTCGGGCTGCCAAGCCTGCTGTGAAGGCTACCACTGTCATCCCTGGCCTAAGCAGTGACCTTGGTACAGGGTGCGTATCGAATTCTCTTGAGACAATGTTTGTTTGTTTTTGTTTTGCTGTTCTAGCTGCTTCCTAGACCTGTAACCTTGGGCACACCCCCACACTTCACAATCTCTGTTTTAACACTGAAAATCAGAAATGGAAAACTTTCCCCTACCTCCCGTAAGAGACATTGGGAGTAAGAAATAATAAGTGTCAAGCAGCTAAGGAGCCCAGGTTACGCGTTTACAGTGCGAGTACATAGAAACAATTCAGGACACTCCATCTGTTTCATCTTCGTATCTTAAATGCAGGGAAGTTACTACACTTCACTTGCCCCTGTGTTTCTAGGTGCTCCTTATTTCCAAAATTGTTGTCTAGGTGTAATCTTTGCCATTTGCAGTAATGGCTTTAAGATGTATAAATTATTGAAAAATATTAGGGTCCCTCCTCCCCATTCCGAGAAACTGGGCAAGAGTGGGTAGGTTCCACATTTTGGATTGTGGGATTGTTAGTCTTTTTTGGGCCTTTCCTGAATTCCTGTCTCAACTAGCTTCCTTCCTTCCTTCCTTCCTTCCTTCCTTCCTTCCTTCCTTCCTTCCTCTCTCTCTCTCTCTCTCTCTCTCTCTCTCTCTCTTTCTTTATTTGTTTTTTTTGGGGGGGGGTTTGTTTGTTTGTTTTTTGTTTTGTTTTGGTCTACTATCTCTGCTGGAATTTTTATTCTAAGTTGTTTTCTCTCTTTGCCCACATTTTAAATAAGAAGAGGAAGGTATTTCATGAAGCACTGCTTTCAGAGATAATACTTGTCTCCTCGGGCCTTTGAGTATACATGACTTATACTAAAGAATAAAGGAAATATAGCATCCTCTTGGTGTGAGCAGGAAATGGGTTTGGTGTTACTGGGAAAATCATGGGAAATCATCTATTATTTTCAGCATAATTCGAGCCAGATCCCTCCGCAAACTTTAAAACTAGCAAGTCTCACTTCAAAGTAAGAAAAGATGTGAATGTGAATTATTCATAATGTGAGTTGCTGGACTGTCCCTTCATAAAAGGCAGTTGCAGGAAACGGGGGGTTCATACAGTAATTTCATAGGTTCCCTTGATTCATTTATTGTTACGTTTGACCTCGTATTTTCTACCTTAGGAACTTGGACAAAGACTGGGCCAGCGGATGTGTTTTAAAACACAACTAGCTTTAAACTGAGGAAACAGTTTGATAGAACATCCCACTGAACCTTTTAGACGTTTTCTAATAAACTTGATTCCTGTTTTACTTTACTGCCGTGCGAACATCGCCTACAGCCCTAGTGCCCAAGGCTGTGATCTTGTCAATGCTCAGGAGCTAAACAGGCTCAGGCTTGGACACTGCTGGCATGGAATCCCTCCAAAGACAACTCAGGTGCCGGAGACTCGGTGCTGGTGACTCAGCGTCTGGCACTGGCTCCAGTAAGGAGCAGCCGGCCAGTGCCACAACAAGGTGGTTATAGGGCCCTGTGTTAATGGGAGTAGGAGTATGATGGTGGTGGTTTTTCGTTTTGTTTTGTTTTGTTTTTTCCTTAAGAGACTTCAAACAGACTTCCTGACTGTTTGTAGCCATTAAACTTACTTCACCCGATTTTGCAAGATCATAACTACCCTTTTTTCTTGTCTCATGAAAATTCCTGTCCTTCACCTTTTCTGGCAGGAAGTGTCCTCTAGGTGCCTTCCAAATAAAAAAAGGTTACTCATGATTGCAAATGAATATAGGGCTTGCTGACCCCCTTCTGCTACCCTGACCCCCTTCTGCTTCCCAGCTTTCCTTTGGGGGTGGGGCTGGTGGCAGAAAGCCGCCTCCTAGCTTGAGCCTTCCGGTCTGCCTTGACAGCCCTGTTTCCTGCTGCTGCATAGGCTGGTGTTTGAGCTCCTGGCACCAACCATGGCACATCATGGCATGGGCAAAAGGCTCGCTTGGCTGAGTGTTTCTGTTCTCCCTCATCCCGATTCTTCTGAAAAGTAAAGGGACAAATGAGTACTGTTGGTCATCTTTCCTCCCAAGCAAATACGCTCTAATTAATTATTGATATTTTAAAAAAGAACAAAAGCTACAACTTCTGGTCTACCTAGGCTCATGTCTTCATAGTATTTGTTAAATTTCATGGTAAAAATGAGGAACATGCATAGTATGTGTGTAGCTTAAAGTCTACCCCACCAGCCCAGCACAACGGTGCACGCCGGCTGATGCTGTGTCTCTAGAGGCTGTGGCAGGAGGATGGTGACACAGTGGGACCCTGTCCCAAAAAAATCACTTACAGGGGTCAGGTGGATTGACAACGGTAAAATGCAGCACCTTGCAGGACTGACCCATGAGGGAAGGTTCTGAGTTTGTGTCTGGAGACCTCCTTGAACATGCTAGGCACATGGGCACATGCATGTCTATGCTGGGGGTGGATCACAGCATTTGAGACTCTGTTGAAGATATTGTGTCTCTGTCTCTTCCTCGCTTTTGAAAACAAAACAAAACAAAAACAACTTTGAAAACAACAGTATCTTTTAGCATTTTTATTTATTTATAAAGTTTTTAAAACAGATAACTATATGAAATCATTTCAGTAAGTAGATGTAAAGCCTAGCATGGGAGTCGATGTGGGAAGAGGTGTAGGCAGGTGTGGGTTGTTGAAGTGGTCCAGGTGGTTGAGGGGATGCTTTATCGTAGCCTTAACTCTCCCACCCACACACAGGGGGTGATACTGCGTGTGACCTCTTGATTGTATTTCCTTCTACAGTAAGGACAGTGATGAGGATAGGGAACTTTGACTTTCCTTTTTTCTGTCCCTTTTGATTTTAACTTGAATGTGTAATGTTGAAATGATGTACAGCTAGAGTTGTCTCAGCTCCAGTTTTTCCCCAGATTCTTTTTAAGTTTTGCTGAAGAGTGCATGAGATCATTGGAGAGAGACGGAGAGAGGAAGGAGAGAGACAGAGAGAGGAAGGAGAGAGACGGAGAGAGGAAGGAGAGAGATGGAAAGAAGAAGGAGAGAGACGGAGAGAGGAAGGAGAGAGACGGAGAGAGGAAGGAGAGAGGAAGGAGAGAGACGGAGAGAGGAAGGAGAGAGACGGAGAAGGTAGGTGAGAAATCACACCCAGGGGAAATGGCTACACCACAGTCCCTCCTCCTCCATTCTTCTCTTGGGATTTTGAGCACACGTACATAGGCACCTGGCATGTTTCTCTAGCTGCAAGGTCCAGAAATGGAATTGTTCCATCAGCTTTGTGGGATCCAGCTGCCTTCACCACCATGGCACCAGCTGGCCCCCACGTCCATCTTAATTCTGTTTCGTAAACTTGTTTGCAAAGACTATGGAACGTATTAAGAAATCTACACAAGATGCCTACCTAAATATCAGCTGTTATTGAATGTCCTGAAAGCCTCGGAGTCTTTTCCCAGCTGTCAGAACTCAGCACAGATGATGCCACATTGAATAGTTCCCTCGTAGGTCATTGATTCAAATCCAGTGTCCCAGAGGCTTTGCTCTGGGGCCCATCTGCTTTTGGGAGTGGACTCAGGTGAATTGACTACCAGCAAATGCAGAGTCCACACCCTGGTAATAGCCTAGAGTAAACCCAGCAGCTCCTGATACAAAACCCCTAAAACCCCTATACAGGCTCTTTAATGAATGGCTGTTACCTCCTCTAAGTTTTTTTTTCTTTGGAGAGGTTTTTTCGCTATAGGGCGCGTGCGCTCGCCAGACAGACAGAGAGAGACAGACAGAAAGCGAGAAATCACCCCCCAGGGGGGATGGCCATGCCGCAATCCCTTCTCCTCCATTCTCCACTCGGGATTTTGGGCACGCACGCACACGCGCCCGGCGTGAATTTAAGCCACCGGGTCCAGGACTCGAACCATGGTTGACTACATGGGAGTCCAGTGACATAGCCATTACGCCAACTGCTGGTCTCCCCACCTTTTTTTTTTTTTTCTTTTTGATTGCCCCGTAAACGTGCTTCCCGTCCTGCACTGGAGTGACTGTGTCCACAGCAAGGAGATGACAGAGTAGCCCTGTGTCCTTAGTCCTGGGGCCCTGCTACTTCCTAGAGATGAGCACTTGTGCTAATGTAGTAGTCGGTTACTGGGGCTGAGCCATGACAGCAGATTAGCTTGGGGGAAGAGGTCTCTGGGGGGGTGCTCCCAGTGTAAGTAGAGGATGAGAATGAAGGCGACAGTGAGACTTCTTTCCCTCTGAGCTGTCCGTTCTGCTTTCCTCTCACCCCCATATGTGCCGTGACTGCCGATTAACCCATGAAATTATCTGAGAAACAGGTTCAGTGTGAAGGGGTGGGAGAGTAAGGGAGAAAAGTTAGAGGAAGGGTGGCTGGCTCACACCAACTCTGACAGCTGGAAAAGGGGCAACTTCTCAGAGAGACAGGAAATAACCAGGTCTCCCCACTGCCCAGTAAGGCACTTGCTGTCTTCATTCCGGGGGTCCTTAGGATTTCACTGTGATCTGAGCCATTATACATTACCCATGGGAGATACGCAGGCTAAGTTTGTTTCAAGTTTTATATACTTTCATATAGAGGGGGTCAAGCTTGTCTTTTGTTTTCATGTCTCAGTTCCTTTTCAGAAAATCAAAACTGAGTTTGTGCTTTAAGAACAGCTATTTAGGAGACCAGTACCTGGCGTGCTGCTTAAGGCACTGGACTTCCACATAGCCGACCACAGTTCGAATTTCAGACCTGACAGCTTGCATTCTCACTTTCCCTGTCTCTGTCTCTCTCTGGTTGAATATAAAACAAATAATAAATAAATATTAAATAATTATTTTTAAAAATAAGAATTAGGGGCCAGACCATGGCACAGCAGTAAAATTCAAGGTGCAGGTCTGAAGACCACCCTGAGTAGGCCATCCTCATACCTGACCCAGGGTGAGTTGAGGTCTAGGAGTGTGAATCACAATGGAAAGACCCTAATGAGAGTTCTCTTCTCCCCCCGACTCCAAGATATAACTAACATTAAAAAAAATTAAAAACAGAATATGCCAGCTAACTTAACAATGTCCTTACTTCTTACTAGCTAAACTCTAGAATTAGTTTGGGGGACTGATTGAAAGATATGTTTATATAAAATTCTGTCGAGTGAACTTTTTTAGAATCTCAAAATACAGATAGTTGGAAAACTTTTCCTGGAAAGCTCCCCATAGGAAATAGTTCAGACTTTGAGGGCCATGCAGTGTCTGCTCGAAGTCCTAGACTGTTCTATAACTCAAAGGCAGCCATAGACCTTGTTGAGAGTGACTGAGCTGGACTGTGTCCTAATGTGATTTTCTTTGTGAATACTACAGGTTGAGTTTTATATAATTTTCACATGTCATAAGATAGATATATTTTTGGTCAACTGTATATTTATTTGAAAGAATTATTTTATTTAACTTTATTATTATTATTTTAATATGACCAGAGAGAGAGAGAGACACACACACACACACACACACACATACACACACACAATGAAAGCCTCCAGGTACAGGACTTGAACCATGGCTGGCCATGTGGGAGTCCAGTGCCCTTAACCACCACACCATCTGCCGGCCCCATTCAGTCAACTGTTTAAACCCATTCTTATCTCCTGGGCTGAGCAAGACAGATGCTGGACCAAATTGGTCCAGGAGTTATAGATTGCCAACCAGTGACCAAAAACTTTCCAGTTAAGTCATATTTTGCAAAAAAACCCTGTGTGTCAGTGCATATCACAGACCTCGTCATGTAGCGTATTATGCGAAATAATTTTATAAAGGTTTTATCTACTACCAGCTTGCTTTATGTATGTGTGTGTGCTTGCTTAAACTGTATTTTATGTAAACTTGTAGATGTTTCTTGAAATATGGTAAACATGTTTTGGAGCACCGGCTACCTTAATAAACATGCTAAACATAGGATTACCTAGCCCCCAAAATATAAGCACCTGCTATGAACTCGAGATGTAAATAGCTCAAAAGTTGTAAACATGCTTATGTAAAACGTAATTTGTAAGTCACAGATGGCTCTTATTTACTAAGGATGTGAAGGCTCTGATGAGAATGAAATCATCTTGAACTGATAGAATGGAAGGTGTGTCTAAAACGCCCAGGGTCCCATCCCAGTCATCATGGGAACCTGGCCTGCAAAACCAGCAGCCGAGCACCAACCTTGCCGGGGCTCTCTGAATAGTCAGAGCTGACTGTGGACACAGCATACCCCAGCGGGCATCTCCAACTGCCCTGAAGATGAGGCCACAGATGGGAGCCAAGGCGGGGAGGGAAGACTAGCCCATCCACAGGGGGAGGCCATGCATGCCTGCGTCCCTTTCCTCCTTAGCCCACAGAGACATTCATTCAACTCGTGGAAGGAAAATAAATGCAACCGTCAAGAGCTGGGCTCGAAGTGCCTGGTTTTATCAGTCGGCTCTGCTCTAAGACGTCCTTGAGCTGAATCTTGATTGTAACCCAAGCCTAGCATTCAGACCCAGCACCAGGGGATGCCGTGCCAGGCCATTGTCACTTCTGGTATGAAGGAAGTGTTGACTTGCCCAGCCCAGGAACTGCCACCCAGAGTAGGTCTCCAGAGATGGGACTGGGCCTTTCAAGTTATTTACATTAGCCGTGGGTCTGGAATTGGAGTCCGAGTTGATCATTGCTTCTTCAAAGAGAAGTTCTTTCGTTCATTTGTATCCTGTCTGCTGTCTCTCTCTCTCTTTCTCCTTCTACCATTCTACTTCCACCCTCTCTGCCTCTCTCATGTGTACACACACACACACACACACACACACACTTCATTAGTCCATATCCAAAGGGTTTAATTTTATCTTCAATGGCATTTCTCTAATTGTGATTGAGATAACAGTGAGGAAAATGAGGAAAACCCAGCCTTACTCCTGAGTTTTATTGGACTAAAGTTAGTGCCTAGATTTTAGGCAGTGGAGTTGGAAATGAAGGACATTAATCTGGTTTTGATGCTTGTAACAGGTGAAAATGGCTGTTAGGTCATTGTGATTGAGACATGGTCAACATGAATCTCTGGTGCAGCTTCCAAAAGAGACTCTATCAGTCATTCCAACATTTTTACTTATCAGAAGTGAATGTGGGGCCGGCAGGTGGCATAGTGGTTAAAGTGCTGGACTCCCACAAGTCAACCTCGGTTCAAGTCCCAGACCTGGTAGCTTGAAACTCACACTTGGGTACATGTTCATGCATGCCCAAAATCCCAGGAGGAGAATGGAGGAGAAGGAATTGCAACATGGCCATCCTTCTTGGGGGATGATTTCTCACTGTCCCTATGTTCTGTTTCTCTGGTGAATGCATGTGCTCTCTGGCAAAAAAAAAAAAAAAAAAAAAAAAGAATGTGTTATAAAGCATGTTTTACTTCCTACTAATGCTAGATACCAGAGATTTGTATTATAATACTTGAAAACATAGTCTTGTACACCGAGATTTATTGTTCTTTTTTTGGGTGTATGACAATTTAACATCTAGACAACAGTGATTTATATATCATAGAAAATTAGAAAAGAAACACCCTTTTATGGTTGATTTCAAAGCACCTGATAAATTCTAATCATGAGGTTTTAAAACTCTGTTGAAGGGACCAGCAGATGGCATAATGCTTATGTTACTAGATTCCCATACAGTTGACTGCAGTTCGAGTCCCATACTTAGCACCTAAAAACTCACACCATGTGTGTGTGTGTGTGTGTGTGTGTGTGCATGTCCAAGATCCTGGGAGGAGAAGGGATTGTGGCATGGCCATCCTCCCTAGAGAGTGATTTCTTGCTTTCTGTCTCTCTGTCTCTGTCTCTCTCTCTCCAGTAAGTGCATATGTCCTAGAGCAAAAATCTCTCTTTAAAAAAAAAATTTCTATTCTTTCACTTCTAAGAGCATAATCATATGAGAATAGCTATGCATATGAATATTTTTGGAGGTTTTTCTTTTTGCTATAGGGTTCATGCGCTCGCCAGGAAGACAGAGAGAGACGAGAGACAGAAAGAGAGAAATCACCCCCCCTGCCCCGGGGAGGATGGCCACGCCACAATCCCTTCTCCATTCTCTTCTCAGGATCTTGGACACATATGCACATGCACCCGTCATGAGTTTAAGCCACCAGGTCCGGGACTCGAACTGTGGTTAACTGGGGGGGGGGGGGGGGGAGGGGATTCCAGTGACATAGCCATTACGCCAACTGCTGGTCCCAATATTTTTCTTAAAGACACTCAGTAACTTACCTCTTGTTCAAATAAGGAGTTAACTGTATAGCTTTGCTGAGACTTGGTTATTTTAAAATGGAATACTTTTGGCCAGTACATAGCATTGTACTTAAGGCATTGGACTCTTACATGGCCATCAGCAGTTTAAGGCCTGGACCTGGCGGCTTGCCTTTTCATTTTCCCTCTCTCTCTGTCTCTCTGATCACATTGAAAAATAATAATAAATACAATTGGATAAATAATGATTTTTAAAAATACATAAGAAAAATAAAAATGGAGTATCATATTGGTGAAGCACACTGTTATGTTTGGTCTTTATGACTTCGTTTTACCTGGCTTACCCTGTTTTAGTGGTCCTGTATGGATCTTTCTCCTCCTCCCCTTCGTAGTCTTTTCTCCACTGTCTTCTCCACTGGCATCTTCAGGCTATTGGTCTGCCTCTCCAACTAGCAGCCAGACCTCTTCCTGGCCAGCCTTCCTACTCAGGCAACTCTGACGGTATTGCTTAGAATATATCATGGCTGAATTTCCTACATTAAAAAGCTATACAACCTTCCTGGGAAGTAGCTCGGGAACATGGACCATAGGAGCAGAGGCTTTTGCTCCGGCGGGCACCTTGCAAAGGGGACTATTTTTCTTATATGATAAAAATGAAATCTTCACTCTGCCCACTTTTACACCTACGCATGTACCAAGCGTCTCCAAGGAGACAAGGAAACCTGGAGTCCAGTGATGGTGGGTCCTCTACCCAGACAGCAGGCTGGAGTCGCAGGCAACTCTCCCAGGCGTCTTGGCTTCCAGATGCCCTCTCCAACAGCCTCTTTTTTCTAGGCTCTTCCAGGCAGCCTTGCTCACGTATGTCTGTCCCTGCACAGATGAAATAACCCCTGCTCAACATCTGTAGGGCTGGTGTGAGTTCAGAAGGCAGCAGGTCTCCCTGGGACAGCAGGGCTGGACACGGTGGCGAGTGGGATAGGAGGGCTTCACTTGCTCCAGATCTGTTCTCCGTCCCCCATTTATCTGCGCTCCTGTTTCTTTGTGCCTCTTAAACACTCAACCTTGCAAAGTATCTGAAATACTCTTGGATACCGTGGTGCGGTTACAGCTCAGGGGGCAAGCCGGCTCTCTTCACGGCACGTGGTCTGCTCCTGCAGACTGGTTTGAGCTGTCTGTGCACAGACAAGCCCTCTCCACTTCTGTGCTTTCTTCTGACTTCCTTGCCCAGGAACCACCCAGCCATCCTACCTCCCCCCACTTCACTTTGTCACTGTAACTTTATTTTTTGTAACTATACACATTATTTTCTTTTTTCTTTTTTTTTTTGAGAGGTTTTTGCTATAGGGTGTGTGCACTCAACAGAGACAGAGAGACAGAAATCACGCCCCCCGGGGGGGGGATGACCATGCCATAATTCTTTCTCCTCCATTCTCCTCTCGGGATCTTGGGCACACACGCACACGTGCCTGGCGTGAGTTTAAGCCACTGGGTCTGGGACTCGAACTGCCATCAACTACATGGGAGTCCAGTGACAGAGCCATTACACTAACTGCTGGTCCCCACATTATTTTCTTATTTAAATAAAGTATCTGTTCCTCTTTAAGGAACACACTACCATCATAATAAGTCCTTTATGTTCCATTTCTTCATTTTTTAATGTTTTTCCAGAGGGCATAGGCCTTCTACAGAGATAGGGAGAGGGAGAGGAAGAAAGCACCCTACCATAAGGCATGGTCCTGCTGATCCCTTCTCCATTTCTCCGTCCTTTTGGGATTTGGGGCACACGCGCATGTGCGTGCACATACCTGGTGCATGTCTCTAATTTCTGGGGCAGGGACACAAGCCACACAATTGCTCTGTGGGATCCTGCTGTTGTAACCCCCAGAGCATGGGCTGCCACTTGGTGCTCCCATTCTAAGACGAGAGTCAGGTCCTGTTGACGCATTTGTCTATACGTGCCTCTTCTTGAAGGCACCTGTAATTGGTTGCCATGTGGAAATGGGTTTTGATGTACTCTTCCAGAAATCTCATTTGTCTCTAAACTCTGAGCACGTCGTTTAACGAGCTTTCCTGACATCTCCCACGTGTCCCTTCGTGGTCCTTGGCCACTGTGACAGCTCCGTGTGACTTCTCCAGCACAGTGCCTGCAGATGTCAGGCTCCTGTGTCAGCTCCTTTTGCCCTCTTTGGAAAGCTGTGGCTAGTCATTGATCCTGTTCTTAATTCTGTTTCTTAGAGATTTTTGCTATAAGGCACGTGCGCTCACCTGAGAGACAGAGAGACAGAGACAGAAAGCGAGAAATCACCTCCCCACCCGGGGAGCGGGATGGCCACACCGCAATCCCTCCATCCTCCTCTTGGGATTTTGGCACGCACGCACACGTACCTGGTGTGAGTTTAAGCCACTCTGCCCAGGACTAAAACTACGGTCGACTACGTGGGAGTCCAGCACCCTCGCCATTACGTCTTCTGCTGGTTCCCTTCATTCTGTTCTTAATTCCTTTTAGACAGTGAATGTCTTCATGACGGTTTATTGATCATCTTTTATTTTTTTACTGGAATTGCTCCAAATAATTGGTCATATAGTCAACACTTTGGAAGACACTCCGGTGTTCCTCTTGCTTTCGCTTAGTTCATACCACCTCTTCAGTTTATACCTTGAAATAAAAACCGGCCCGTATCATAAGCTGGGTACAGTTCTTTGTATCAGATGTTGTTTTGTTCACAAGTACATCATGTACCCTTTGAAAGGATTTGAGGTTGTGTGTCCCATCTATTTTTTTTTTTTTTGGAGAGATTTTTGCTATAGGGCGTGTGCGCTCGCCAGACAGACAGAGACATAGAGACAGAAAGCGAGAAATCACCCCCCAGGGGGGATGGCCACGCCGCAATCCCTTCTCCTCCATTCTCCTCTCGGGATCTTGGGCATGCACGCACACACGCCCGGCCTGAGTTCTAAGCCACCGGGTCCGGGACGCGAACCACGGTTGACTACGTGGGAGTCCAGTGACATAGCCATTATGCTAACTGCTGGTTCCCTGTCCCATCTATTTTGATTTTCATTTCCAAATAACCTCATCTTACAGTAGACAAAAAACACAAGGATTTGTTCTTTTTGTGGTCTGGCACTTAGTTCTTCCCCTTAATTTGGGTTCAGCAAAGGTAGCTGTGCTACCTTCAACTTAACCTCTTAAGTTTCCCTAAGAAAAAGTCGGGGGGGGGGGGGAATGTAGATGCCTCCAAAATGGGCCCATTGTTACCTCTTAAGTTTCTGTCTTGGCCCTGATTCTTCCTGGGCCCTCCTGCCATCCTTCTTCAAATTCCCAATCCTTCATACTCCCAAGTTTTATGGCAAGTTCTTTTGTTACCATACAGTCCTTGTACATAGCTGTGTACTGATTTATTCAGAATACTTCCTCAGCATCTTAGCCATTTGCCATTACTCGTGTTGGAAACATTCAAAATCCTTTCTTTTAGATACTTTAAGTTATATGGCAAGTCATTGCTCTCTCTTTTCTTGCTACTCTGTAGCACTAGAAATTGTGCAATTTTATTTCTGCTAATCAGCATCTCTCCGTCTCCCAGCCTACTCCATCCTTCCCAGCCTCTAGCCGTCATTCCTCATTCCTCTGTCTCTGAAAGTCCATTTTTTAAATTTCCACACATGAGGGGAGACCGTGTGGTTTTTGTCTTTCTGTATCTGACTTTTTTCACTTAACATAAGATCTTCCAGGCTCACTCTTTTAGCATCAAATGACAGGATTTCATCCTTTTTAATGGCTGAATAGTATTCCATGTGTGTGTGTGTGTGTGTGTGTGTGTGTGTGTGTGCGCGCGCGCGCACCACACTATCCTTATCCATTCATCACTTACACATGATTTGGCTGTTGAGAAGAGTGCTGTAATAAACATTGGGGTGCACATGTCCTTGTAATATACTGGTTTACTTTCCTTTGGGCTTGTGGGATTGCTGGATCCTACAGATGTTCTATATGGGGCTTGTTTATAATGGCTGTCCCAACGATATACCTGCCAACAGTGTAACAGAGTTACAGCAGAGTTTCGGTAGGAATAAACTGTCTAGATGCATTGCTATGTCTGAAGAATCATGGTTGAGATTAGCCAATATCAAAGAAAATGTAAACAAATTCTGGAAAGTTTCCCAACTTAGACTGCTTGGGAGTTTTGATTGCTGTTTCATTTGCGAGGAAATGTGGAACAGCAGGATCCAGCTCAGAAGTGCCGTCTGTGGAGTCCTTCGTGGGCAGGAGCCTCTGAACCTACGTAGTGATGCGACTGGTTTTCTTCCGTGTGTCTCTCCAGGCACTGCAGGTGGCAAGACAGCTCCTCCTTCAGCAGCAACAGCAGCAGCAACAGCAGCAGCAGCAGCAGCAAGTTAGTGGATTAAAATCTCCCAAGAGGAATGACAAACAACCAGCTCTTCAGGTAACAATTCCCCCTTTCAAAACAAAAGTGATGTTATACTTTTTGGGATAACTGATAAGCAGTTCAGAAGCGGATGGTGTTGAGAATGGCAAGTCGTGTAAGAAAGTCTTGTGGAAGTGCGTTTTAGTTTATCAGCAGAGTATGACATTTGGGGAAAAATGTTTCATCAAAACTTTTGTTGCGGAAGTAGGAAAATCTACTAACCAGTGTATGTGACAGGAGACTAGGGAGTTGGAGGTGTTGGCTGGCTTACCAGGCAGCGTGGGTTACCTATGAGAAAAACTTGTAGATAAGTCGTTGTGTGCTGATGGGTGTAGAAATGGGATACACACACACACACACACACACACACTCTCACCTTACTTTAGTGCAGTGGTTCTTAATGGGAAGAGGTTTTGTACACCCGAGGGGACCATGGGCAATGTCTGGAGACATTTTTGGTTGGCACAACTAAGCTGGCAGTGGGTGCTGCTAACATCGGGGAGGTGCAGTCCAGGAATGCTGCCGCACACCTGCACAGGACAGCTCCCTACCGAGCAGCTATTCAGCAGCCCAAAGTGTTAGCAGTGTCAAAAACCTTGATTAGGCCTGAAGAGGATGTGGCGCTTTTAATATGGGACCTACTCATTACTGTAATACACACCCTGAATCTTCATGGATGTTTTCATACTGTTTATGCACGATGAATTTTAAAAAAAAGAAGTGTACTATTTTTCTGTTAAGATAATAAAAGAAAGATGGTCTAGCAACTTCTCATTTCAGGCCTATCGAGGTCAAAAGGTTAACAGAGTAGGAGAAGCAATGAGTTTATAAAAATACCATTCAGATTTTTGACTTAGAGGAGAACATCGGAAGAGACATTTCAAAGAAACCTGACTCAAGGGGCTGATGCTCACGTCCAATTTAGGACCCTTGCACATGTGAGGTGGCTCAAACTATTTTCGTGGCTGAGGGCTGGCAACTCCCAGATGATGGCTGACGATGGACTTCTTGCCCTGACGGTTTGAGAGCAGAGTATGTGAACTGATGGGTATAACTTGGTGCCCATTAATTTGAGCAAGAGGCCCACCTGAATGCTAGCTGGTGTTGACTTTTCACAGGTCAGGGTAAACCACCATCAGTTCCCAAATTATTCTACGATGATCCAACTGACCTTGGGTGAAAAGTTCTAGTTCTTCTACGTCTCCTTGTGAAATGATCACTCTTCAGGGAAAGTTCAGCACTGGCGTGACACTTGATGGGAGGAGCAGAATGCTAATGTGCCTTGTTGACGAACACGTTTGAAAACAGTTATTTGGTCAATCGTCACCAGTCTGCGTGCCTTTTCCAGTGTGTGCATGCAGGGGACATTTTTAATGATGTACGGTGCCATGGAGGGTCCGTGTCAGGTGCTATAAGAAGTGCTTTGTTGTGGAGATGTCTTAAGAACAGCTCTGGAGGATGAAATATGACTGTGTTGACCTTTCAGCTGTGAGCTTATTTGTCAGGATTCAAATAAGTTGAAAGGATCAAACTGAACAGTTTCCGTAGTCAGACTGGGAATTGTGTTGCAGAGGTCAGCAGTGAAGGCCACATTGTGGATTCTATAACATAGCCAATTGTTGGTACATATTAAAGTACTGGGGCATCTCCTGCAGATAGAGACACAATTAAAATTCTAATTTATTAATGTATACAGGGAGCTAGCCCAGCCTGTCACTCAGTGATTCAAATGACTGTCCATTCTTTTTGCCTCTCTCATGAAGCTCTCACAGCCTTAAAAATACGGTGAGGCCTCTTGAATTTATCAGCGCTCCAGTGCATTGGAAAAATGACAATATATTATTGGGGAGAAAGTCTTACACGTAGTAGAGCTTCGGTTAGAAATAATAAAAAAAAAATACACACATACACAATCTGTCTGATCACAGTACTCGTCAGTATTGAATATCATTTGTCATTTTTTTATACCAGACTGATTTTCCCTCATACTTGCTTTTTTTTTTTTTTTTTTTTCAAACATATGGCATTCTTAGGTAACTTCTTTCCAATTTGAACGAAGTTCCTTTAGGGCTAAATATATGAATAGAAGTCAAGTTTCAGGGGATTTCCTTCTGAGGACTCTTTTTCTTCTTGCCTCTTGTAAGGTTTCTAGCCACCATGCTGAAGAGTATGATACAGAGGGCCTCGTTTTTCTTGGCAAGGACAGTGTCAAAAGCAGCCTCTAACACATTCTGCTGAGCACTGCAGTCTGTATAAAAAGTGGGGGGGGGGGGGGGGGAGAAGGGGCAATCTCGGATGCTGGTTTTGCTAAAGATGTCTTGAGTCCCTTCCTACCCTCTAAGTGGGAGAGTTGACAAGCAGAGAATTTCGACCAGCTTTAGGAGTTGGCTGGGAAAATAAAAAGAGTTGGTTGATGGGGGTTGTGCGTGTGTGTGTGCGTGCGCACGCGCACATGTGTGTGTATGCCTATCACACACGACTGCTGAGTGCCTCCTCAGCTGCCTGGTAGGGTCATGCAAATTCTGCAAGTTTTATTAGGTTGGCTGGCCTTCCCCAAACAGAAAGGATAAATTACTAACCTAGGCCACATGCTGTATTACCTCGTTATAAAAATACGTCTATAGACTTGGCACTTCACAGAAGGAATAACCTTCGCATTTCGATGTCTCTTGCCGTGCCGCGTCCTCGCCGGGGCATCTCAGTCGGCATTGCTCTGAATGAAAGGGAAATCCTACAGCCAACCTGAACAGGGCTCACCTCTGATCTTCTTACCCTTCACAACTACGCAGAGAGTCCTGGTTTAGCAAATTTCAGATCTTCTGCATAGAGAAAGGCTTGACAGGGAAGAAGGATTTGATCCACTGATAGCTTGAGGGGAAGAAAAAAAAAAAAACAAGAAACCCAAATCCCCAAATATACTGCGACTCACATTTTAAGCATATCTCACACTTCTCTGCTTTATGTTTGGCAGCGGGCTCTAGTTTCACAGGCTGATGATACAAACAAAAGAAAATGGAAAGTTAGAGGAGGCTATAAGCGGTTACTCGATCGAGATCATACCGTGTAGTCCAACATCACCATTTGGACTAATTTCAGGGAGACGAGTAAATAAGAGAGTCATGGCGCTCTGTGCCGCTCCACATGCGGAACCCTGTCTGGGCCGGCCGCGTGCTTTGGTGATGTTGTCATTTATTGATGAAGGCATTCATTGGGGAGAGATCGCGCTTCTAAAGTTCCTGAGAAATATTCTTAGGAACCTAAATTGCCTTTTTACTTAGTCTATTAATTTGCTTTGCAAATTTTTTTATGAATGATATGAGTGAAAATGGAAAATTGGCCCCATCGTAAATTCAGATTCAGAATGATCTGAATTAATTACATGCAACTTGGTGAACGTCTCTAGAACAGCCACAGCGTGTGCTGGGACCCACAGGACACGCAATTGCCGAGGATCCAGACCTTGCCTTCAGGATGCTTATGAGTTACAGGAGAATTAACAAGGTTTTGGTGCAAAAAGAAAATTATAGGGGAATAAAAATAGTAGGCTTTCTTTTATAAATATTTATATACTTCTGAAGATTGCTTAAACAAGTGAAATAAATGCTTAACGGTGCAGGTGTGCTCATAACCTCAAAAATGTGTAACTTTACTGGCTGAAGATTAATTTGTGAGTAGATGAGCAATTTTATTGATCAAATTTTGGAACTTTGACCACCGTTTCTGGGTAGTAATTCATTGCAGTTCTTTAAGCATTTTAGTTGTTGGCACGAGTACATAAACTGGAAGGAAATCAAATGACACATTTTCTCCTAAGAAAGTAAAAGTACATGTGTATTCTGGCAGCGTTCATGTTAGGAAAGAAAGTAACCCTTGTGTGTTTCCTACAGTGGAAAGCTGACCACATTTTCAGGCCATCTATAAAGAATTTGAACTTGAAGCCAGTCATCCGATAGCTTTCCCTTTTGCCCAGCCCCTGCCTTCCAAGGTTATGTCATGTGCAAGCCCCTCCAGAGGCCATGGCACGCAAGAGAGAATAGTGAAGGCACTGGGAGGCAGCTTTTTAGTCCATGGAAGCTCGGGACCGAGATGAGGATCCCTGCTCTAAGTGGAGGAGCTTAAAATACGAGATTCAGCAGGTGTTTTAAACATTTTTATTTGCAGTTATAGAAAACGTGCCTTAGACAGCATCTTTGCTTTGCCTTAATGCCATATAGAATCTTGGTACCTTTTATCATGTCCATGTTAAGCACTAAGGAATAGAGTGGTAAGAAGAAACCTTTAAAGGAAACTACAATGTTATTGACATGGAATAGTTTTGAAAGACTGACCCTTGAAAAATATCCCTATGCGCTGAATAAGTAAGGTGAATAATTCAGGAAGGGGAGAGAAATTATTATTATTATTATTATTTTTAATGTTCCCTGGCATTATAAATTGATAGGAAGTGTTGAAATTTGGGGGTCTTTTAAGATACCATTGTTATCACATGACTGGTCAATCCCAAAAACCTAAAAATAAGTCTTAAAAATTAAAATTGAGACATCATTACCCTTACACAAAATGATGGTTAAAAAATATTTAAGCTTGGGGCCAACAGGTGATGTAGTGGTTAAGGCTACTACACGGTTGACCATGGTTCGAATCTCAGACACTGCAGCTTGAGACTCACGTTGGGTGTGTGTATGCCAAAAGTTCATAGAGGAGAATGGAGGAGAAGGGATTGCAGCATGGCCATCCCCCCTGGGGGGCGATTTCTCTCTTTCTGTCTCCCTAACCCTCTGTCTCGCTGGCCAGCACTTGTGCCCTGTAACAATAATTTCCTCTCACCAGAAGTATTTAGGGCTTTCAGATTACACACACTATTTAAAATAAACATGATAGGGACCAGCAGGTGGCGCGATGGTTAAGGTGCTGGATTCCCAAATGGTCGACCATGCTTCAAATCCTGAACCCAGCAGTTTGAAAATCACACCAAGCATATGTGCATGTGTGTCCAAAATCCCAAGAGAAAATGGAAGAGAAGGGACTGTGGTGTGGCCATCCCACCTAGGAGATGATTTTCAATTTACCTCTCTCTGTCTCTCTCTCTCTCTCTGTCTGTCTCTCTGGCAAGCGCATGTGCCCTTTGGCAAAAACCTAGATAAAAGAAAACGATAGAAATGGTGACCTCTCCACCTGGAAGACTGCACTTATACACAGAATTTGCATTCAGTTTTAGGAGTTGTGTAAATGTCCAGAAGTTCATGTTGAGGCCCAGGTTCATACTCTTTGCTCTAAAAAAATTTTTTCCTAAAATTATTGGGTTGTCAGAAAAGTCATGACATCTTTTTCTATGCAAAAATGTGCCATGACTTTTCTGACAACCCAATAATATGTTTGCCTTTGCCTCCAAAATTCGGATGTGAGTTGTAATATAATGAGTTAGCTCTTTTTGGATATTTCATCTTCACCTATATAGGGGGTGACCCTGTGTCCCAGCCTGTCCGGGACAGTCCCCGTCTATGCCTATCGACTGGGGTTTTTAGTTAAATTTTCCCACTCTTGGTCCAGCTGTGGTGGTAAAGGGAAAACTGCAGCTTCTAAGCCTCACAGAAAACCAGGATTAGGATCTTGGGTTGCTACGAACCATACCGTCCATGTGCATAGATACCAGTGTAGACTCTTAACTAGTTGGAAGCCTGGGAGATGGGAGACTCAGAGGGCAGAGCTATCCTGTTGAGAGTGCCTGTCTTTCTCTCCCATAAAATAAATCTTAACAACATAATAATTCTTACTCGCAAAAGTATCTCAGTTTGGACATATAATTAATGATTTGATCACTTATGTTGCTTATATCTAGGCATTAAAGTGCAAATGTAATGCTAATGTGTCGTATGTAATCATGTATAGAGGCAGTGGGCATTAGTTAACACGAGGCAGCTCCATACCTACTCAGCAACAATAGTCCCCAAACTTTTTGGCACCAGGGACCAGTTTCATGGAAGACAACTGGTCCATGGACTGGGGTGGTTGGGGGGATCGTTTCAGGATGATTCAAGTGCATTACATTTATTGAGCACTTTATTAGCATTGCATTGTAATACATAATACAGTATTTGCAGCTGCTCCCCAGTGCTAGCATCACCGCCTCAGTTCCACCTGAGATCATTAGGCATTAGATGCTCTTAAGAAGCACGCAACCTAGGGACCAGCAGTTAGCATAATGGCTATGTCACTGGACTGCCATGTAGGTGACCACCGTTCAAGTCTCGGATCCAGTGTCTTAAACTCACGCTGGGTGCGTGTGCGTGCGTGCCCAGGATCCCGAGAGGAGAATGGAGGAGAAGGGATTGCGGCATCGCCATCCCCCCGGGGTGTGATTTCTCGCTTTGTGTCTCCCTGTCTCTCTCTGTCTCTCTGGCGAGCGCACGCGCCCTATAGCAAAAACCTCTCGAAAAAAGGAAAAAAAAAAAAGAAGCACGCAACCTAGATTCCTCACATGTGCATTCACCACAGGAGAGTGTAGTGCTGCCACTGATCTGAGAGGAGGCAGGACTTAAGCAGTAAGGCCAGCCATGGGGAAAGGGCTGTAAATGCAGATGAAGCTTCGCTCACTTGCCCGCCCGCTTACCTTCTGCTATGTGGCCCAGTTCCTAACAGGCCACGGACTGGTCCTAGGGATTAGGTGTTGGGTACCTCTGCACTATGGTATATGCCCTGTCCTTATCCCATTTTATGGATGAGAAAAATGAAAACCTAGAGAAGTGAAGTGCACACAGGCAGTACCAGCATCAGGATGGGATACCAGGTGTCTTTGAACCACAAATAATCAATATGCCAGCGAGAGGGTGAGTATTGCCCCTTCTCTGTGTATGTACTCAGTATGTACTTTGTGTCATGTGTTCTATAAATAAGGAAATTACCATATTATCTATATTATAACAAAAATCAAACCAGACCAACAAAATCCAATTTCACTGTAAATATCTGGACTTGAATTAAGAGAACTCAAATCTCCATAATTACCCTGATTATAGCTGTGTGTGTGTGTGTGTGTGTGTGTGTGTGTGTGTAAGGAGTGGCGAGCAACACCAGAGAAAAGGCATTTCTTTTTCTCAAGCCTGAAGTGCTCTTCTGAGCTTCCATGTGTTAGAACATGGAATAGTGTGTTCTAATCATTGTTGGGGCTAGGAGGTGGAGAGGGCCAGGGGAAAAAAACATACTTGACTGGTCAAAAATGTGTAAATTGCTGACAAAATGACACATGTAATTAAGAGTGCTCCTACCATTTTACCTTGTGGTTTACACCTCCAGTGTTGAAAAAGAGAGTGACTCCCACCTCGCTAATTACCATTATCACTGAAATGCTAGGGTTGGAGTCATTAGTTCCATGTGCATTTAATTAGAGGAAGGCTGAAATTGGATTTAACTTATTACTTTTTCATGGATCACTTTCTTGTCATCACTTCAAATTGGATTGCAGCCCCAGGTAACTAATTATGAGAGCCACAGGATCAAGAGTGAAAAAAAAGGTAATTAGGAATAACACTGTCGGACCCTTGCTGGTTGTCCACTTGTGCTTCGGGAAAAGAAAAAGCCCACGAGCCATGTTGTGTAGTATTACAGATTAGGGAGTTAGAGGTATGTACGATTGCTAGGCATCGTGGGAGTCTGTCACCACCCGTAGTGGCTTCTGTGATATACAGCTGAGCTGAAGATGTCAAATCAACGTGGTTCCACAATCAGCTCCTTAATACCTAGATTAAACTTGTAAAAAGCAACAGATTGGTTAGAGGTATGAAGCATCTCAACAACTGTGTAGTCTGGGGGCCTCACATATATGATTACAACAAAGCTGTCAAGATGCCTCTGAGCCAAAGTACAGAATATTTTAAGCACAGGGAGTTCAGATTTAATGAACGTATTAATGTTCCAGAAGCATCATTCATATCTGACAGGAAGACATATCAGTCAGCACAACAGTAAGTTTAGGGTTTATACATCAGGAATTTTCGTCAAAATTTTCAGCATCTTAGAAGGTTCTGACCGTGTACGATACTTCTGGTCTACCTCAAATGTTGTAGATAGGCTTCTTCAGGTTCTGCTTCTCCTTCTACCCACATGAAAAATACTTCGAAGTAAATTATATTGTTTCCATGTGCAGAGCAGAATTTAGAACTGCAAGCAATCAATTTTATTGACATCATCTGAAAAATGTTGATGACAGTTGGAGGATGTGAAAGGATTGGATTTTTAAAGTCCCAGTATTAAGTGTGGTGTATGCATGCGTGCGCACGCGCGTGCGCGCGCACACACACGTAATCTCACTACCTAAAGTTCTAAGAGACTCTCCTAAAAAGGGATTCTTCTCAATGAAAAGGAGAAACACTCCACTTTCACAAGTCATCATAGTGTAATGAGAAGTCTGATCTCAAGTCGGTTAGTTGCTTAGAAGGGGAAAAAATGCCTCTTGGTTTCCCATAGAACTGAATCACTAAGCAAAGATGGCTAGAATTTCCTTGAGTTGTTTAAAATTGGTTTTAATGTTCTGTTAATGTAAGCAAATAATCATGAATCACGTTGGGTGACTTTCAGACTGGTGTGAGCCAGGCTTGCTCATTATTCTCCACTACAAGGGAGTATAGACCCTGATGTGTCTACTTGACAAAGGCCACTGCATTATTATTCACAAAAGTGATAAAATATCATTCCTGGAATTATGAGTCTTTTTTCCTGAGTGAACCATCTAAGCAAAATCTCAAGAACCAAAATAGTCATCATGAAGTCTAATGGAGAAAATTAAAGCTGTTTTTTCTTTTTTTTCTGAACATCTTAAGTTGATTTAGAATTTTTGTACACAATATTCGTCTGTGGTTGAAAGGGGGCACACTGAGGTCAAGTGATGTAGTGTTTTCCATTTTTCCATATGAGTCTCACAGTGTGTGATAAAAGCAAACTCCTTTATTTTGTAAGTCTGCAAGAATTTCTGATGAAGTGCAGAGGTCACGTTCCCTGTCAATTTGAGTAGCCAGCATTTTCTAACTACTGTTTTTTCTTCCTTTTTGCATGTCTTTTCTTCCCTGCCCCCACCTTGCTATAAACCGTGGCACTTTTCTGACACATACACAGTGAAGTCCTCCAATCTGAAACTCATTAACACACAACACTGGCCCCTGTCCAGTGGTTAGAAAATGTCCTGAAGCCTAGAATAACAGCATTTGGTGCAGCACCATGGACCAGAAGTGACAATGGAGGTAATCGCGCTCCCCTGGCATCCTTCCCGGTCAGGAAAGCCAGCTGACCGTGCAACACAGTGAGGCAGAGGTCATGCATACGGGATGGGCTCCAAAAGTTTGGTCCTTGGAGAAATACACTTCTAAACTTACAAGGTGGTATCTCCCCCATCCCACGCTTATTATTTCTGTTGGGTTGGAGTTATTTATCAACACTAGTTGCAGTAACACGAAAGCAAGCCTCTTTAGAGAAATAAATTGAAACCCAATTTCTACAGGGTAATATCTTTCACCTTTATAACGATTAAGTATTGTAGGAACTATGGTTTTAATTTATTAATTTATTCACTTATGCATGCATGCATTCATTCAAACTTGATTCATTGAATTTCACTATATCCCGGTCATGTGACCAGATCAATCCCTGCCCTAATATTAGAAAAATGATAGGGGCCAGCAGGTGATGTGGTTGTTAATGCACTGGATTCCCACACGGCAGACCACCCCAGTGAGTACATATGCCCTATAACAAATTTAAATAATAATAAGTGACCAGCAGGTGGCATAGTGTTTAAGGATCTAGATTCCCATGTGGCCCACCATGGTTCGAGTCCCGGATCCGGTGGCTTGAAGTTCATGCCAGGCGTGTATACATGTTCATCCAAAGTCCCAAGAGGGAAATGGAGGAGAAGGGATTGCGGCGTGGCCATCATCCCAGGGGGTATTTTCTTGTTTTCCCTCTTGCTCTCTCTGTGGTGAGCACATGCACCCAATACCAAAATCTCTCTCTCAAAATAAATAAATAAATAAATAAATAAAATATTTAGTAAAAAAAGAAAAATGGCAGAATTCACTATGGGTCAGGTTAATTTAATGAGCCAGATTTTCAAATAGGAATTGGAGTCTAAGGAAGAGTACAGTAATAATATTAAATAGCAAGTACTAATATAGTATTTTCTAAGAGCCAACTACTGTGCAACTACTGTACGGGGTTATTACTCCATTACTACTCCCATTTCACAGATGAGAAAAGTAGGGCCTAGAGAAGTGAGCTTGCCCAAGGCCATTTACTGACAAGTGGCAGAACTGAGATTCTAGCCCATCCAGTCTGGCTCAAGAATTCCTATTTTATCTCTTACAATCCTTTGCTTCTCATTGTGCGACTGCCCGGGCCCAGCAAAAGAAAAGGAATCAAAATTGCTGATACCTAATGCTTTTCCCTACCCACGAGGCCACACTGTCTCCTAATTTGGACATCTGTGTATGGGCATATTGGAAAAATAGTGCCTGTAATTGAAATATGCCCTTTCTAAAGGGAAATGACGCTTGGGAAAGAGAAGAAGGACGGGTATTACTCAAAGCCTGCAGACAGCTCTGCAAGTAATTGTGTAAAGGCAACCGTTGAAATTGAGAAGCAGTTTGGACACTCTACAGTTGGGGAGATTTGTGTACTGATGTAATTACGGTAGTTGTGAGCTGATGTCATGCCTAGTAACTGTTTTTGTATTGCTTGGGTCTTTGTTACTGAGTGGTGACATCATGAGCCAACTATTATAAACATAGCATGGCTGTAGCATGCTTGTGTAACAAAAGATCGGGAACTTTTATTAAGTTTGTTTTCCTTGTCATATTGTAAAAATTTATTATGTGTACTGTGTATATTAGAAACAGATTTGGGTAATTCTGTCTAAATGAAGTCATCCCGGCTATTTCCAGACTGTCTGTTTTTGGTTGTGAATAATTTTCATACATCAGATGGTTGTCATATTTAGTCGCTCTCAAATTTTTAAAGAGACCACATCCCATTTTGAAATGTTGGTGGACTTCAGCCGTCTAGCTGTTGGGATTGTTTGAGTTTGAAATTATTGCCTGGTAAATTATGGGGACTGAATGGGAGTCATTTCTGAAGGTCTTGGGTTGCTGCCTCCTATTCATAGTGCCCCCTCGTCATTGCAAGAATAGATTTTTAACTCCTTCGGTAGTAGAATGTCGAGCTGCCAGGGCATAATTGGGCAAAGAGTGCTGCCCTTGTCTTTTCACGTTACTTCCCAGGGAAGAACTTTGGTAAACATTCGAGCAGACAGAGCCCCACGTTTATTGGCGTTCATGGTAATTGTGGATTTTAAACGGGTAGTTCAAAAACTTTGGGCAACTCAATTCTTCCCAGCCATTCTCCTCTAACTCCTCCTTTTGCTGCCAAGCTTTTTGAACCAGAATCTTCTGCCTGCTATTTCAGCTTGTTTTTTGTTTTTATTTAAACCAGCCACTTTCCTTCTTAAAATCTTACCCCTGCCCCACCCTGCTCACCTGGCTTTTCTTCTCATCATTCATCTTGAATTTTATTGACACTAGATTCCCTAGTCACATCTCCACCCTTACTCCAACCCATCTGACCTCTAAGGGGCAAATGTCGCTTTGTCTAACACATCTTTTTAGAAACTGGCGCCTGGTAAAATGTTTCAAATCAATGGCCCCTGGCCTCCATGCCATTCTTTTCCTGTCTCCACGTCTCTTCTAGAATTCAGGGTCGTTCTTTCCTTAAGTTCAGTGCGTCTGTGCTGTTGCTTCTTGTGGTACGTCTACACCCCTGACTCCAAACCTGCTTGTTCTGCTCTTAACTGCCTCCCCGTGGTGCACTCTCAGCTCACCCTCTCCTCAGTGTCAGCATCTCCAGTCCAGCAGGTCACTTTTGTCCCCAAGCTTTACTAGTCAGATTCACTTGAGTCACCCCTCACTTAGTTTCCTTCATCCTCACCACGTTGTTCGTCATCAGGTCTGCTCTTCTCATTTTTCCTTCCACTCGTATCTTTCTGTTCCTTTCTCTGTTTCCCCTGCTGCCACGTCATGCTAGAGTTATCCTTTCAGGTGCCACGTGCCTGGATCTTGGCAGAGACTTTGCCCAGTCCCCTTCAAGTGTCTTCTGTCCTGCGTACACATCTCGCATCCTACCTGCTGCTCTAGCCTCTGCCGGAACGCCGGGTGGGTCACTCTGCCACTCCCAATGCTCGGTGGCCCACTTTATCCATCGTTCCAAGTCACGTTCTGCTGCCCTCAACTAGCGTTTAGGATTCTGGCTTTGAGAAGAAGGTTATAGCCTTTTTCCAGGGGAGGGGGGGAAGAGTCATGAGTTAATAGCCATAATTCCCTTGGTAAGACTTTTAGCACAGTCTATTTAATAGTATTTCAGGGCCACCCAAGAGGCACAGCACAAGGTAACATGATGCCACACAGGCAGGTCCTGGGTTCAGGTCTCGAGGCCTCCCTGGGCACGCCTGGTTCATGTGCATGTGCCAGTGGTCTTAGCTGGCTGAGCCTGGAGCAGTTCACAGAGTGAAGACTCTGTTGGGGCTGCCTGTCTCTCTTTCCCCTGTCTCTGTGTCTGTCTCTCTCATTCCCTCTCTCCATCCTCTCCCTTCTTGTCTCTTTCTCATGGAAAACAGAGAATTAGTTCAGAGTCACCAAGATCCAGAGTTACAGGTACCTCCTGCTCTGTTGCCTACTGTTTAGAAATTACACAGTAATTAAACTGTGTTGGCATTGAATTCCAAGAGAATACCTTCCTCTGCTTTCTTCAGAAAGAAATTCACAGCCACATGATTTAAAGTATTTCCCTATTTCCTTTTTTTATTTATTTTTTAAGGTTATTGCTATAGGGTATGTGCACTCACGCAAGAGAGACATAGAGAGGGAAAGTGAGAAATCACTCTCCATGGGGGATGGCCATGTTGGAGTCCCTTCTCCTCCATCCTCCTCTCAGGATTTTGGGCACACACACACACACACACACACACACACACGTTCCTGGTGTGATTTTCAAGCCACCTGGTCTGGAACCTGAACTATAGTCAGCTAGCCTCTTATATGGGAGTCCAGCATCTTGATCACCATGCCACCTGCTGGCCCCAGTGTTTCCCTCTTTCTATATTCCCGGATGTATGATTCTGTGCTGCTTTTTCTTTGGCGTCTACTGGTGCTGCCTGGTAGCTTCCTTCTGATCTCCTCCGGCCATAGGAGCACATAGCAGGCTAAGTGCTTGCTCCCTTGTTGCAAATGGAAATGCTGCTTCATCAGACCTAATGAAACAGCTTTTAATAAGACATCAGTGAAATTATATCTGGTTTGTTCTTTATTCGATAGCATAAATGGATTGTTATTTATTCTAGAAACATAATTAAAAGTCTGAATACATAGAATTATACAGAGCAAAGAAGTTCTGTTGTGTCTGCAAACTTTTGGTGTTATATGGCTCAGCCTAGAGTGCTAAAAGGGCTCTGGACGGAGGATATGCTCAGTAGGACAGTAATTGATTAGCCATGTCTGCCATGGGCACTGGAGTTGGGAGTGACAGTATATGTGCTATCTTTTTGGCCAAGCTTGACATAGGCTTATCTTGGGTAGTCTATGCTGATCATGCATCATAGTGAGATACTTGGGATTGTTTTTTCTTGGAAGCCTGATAGGTCTGGTGATAACTATTAAAATATTACCCAAAATTAAACATGTGTTTTGTGGTTTTTCTATAACCTTATGTGAGACTGAGCAAATTGTGTTCTTTAGCACAAACTACATGATCACCTCTAAGGTATGATGTATCCTTTTAAGCTATGGGATGGTTGGAGCCAGCAGGTGGTGTAGTGCTTAACATAGCTGACAGTAGTTCTAGTCCCAGACCCAGCAGCTTGTAGCTCACATCAGTCATGTGGGTTTGCATACCCAAAATCTCAAGAGGAGAATGAAGAAGAAGGGATTATGGCATGATTCCCCCCCCCCGGCAGGGAGGGTGATTTCTCACTGTCTCTTTCTCTGTCTCTCTCTCTGTCTATCCAGTGACCACATATGCCCTATAGCAAATAATCTCTCTTTTAAAAAGCTATTGGGGACCAGCAGTTGGTGTAGTGGCTATGTCCCTGGACTCCCATGTAGTCATCCATGGTTTGAGTCCCAGACCCAGTGACTTCAACTCACGCTGTGTGCGTGTGCGTGCGTGCCCAAGATGCTGAGAGGAGACGGGAGGAGAAGGGATTGCGGCGTGGCCATCCCCCCGGGGGGTGATCTCTGTCTCTCTGTCTTTCTGGTGAGCACACGTGCCCTATAGCAAAAAAAAAAACTCAAAAAAAAAAAAAAAAAAGAAGCTGTTGGATGGTTCACCTGCACTGCCGCATGATCTCAGCAGGCTGGGTGTGTTCGGGAGATTCCGTGTCAGTGTGCGGGGAGAGGCAGCATGGCGTTGGGATTTAGCAGCGTGGCTTCTGGTGTCAGGCTGCCAGGTAAGTCCTGGTACTCCCCTTCCTCCTGTGTGACCTTGGAAAGTAGCTTGATCTCCTGTTGCCATTGTCTCATTTAGAGAGTGTGGCTAGTAACCTCACCTACCTGAAGGCAATTGTGAAGATTAAATGATTAATACGTGAAAGATGCCTGCACAGTGCTTGAGATGTAGTAAATTCTCAGGAAAGTTAGCTCTCCTCATTGTTGTATAAACACTTTATGTAAAGGGAAAATGAGTATGTATTAAACCTCAAATTTTATTTATATATATAGATAAATAACTTTATATATAAAATGACTATATACATATATATGTGTGTGTGTATATAACTTTTTAAAAAAAGTTTTTGCAATAGGGTGCATGCACTTACTGGAGTGAGAGGCAAAGTGAGAAATCATCCTCCAGGGGGTGAGGGAGATAGCTATGCCACAATCACTTCTCCATTTTCCTCCTGGCATCTTGGGCACACACAGACACGTGCCAGTGTGAATCCAGCACTTTAACCATTATACCACCAGCTAGTCCTCAATTTATTTATGTGTGTGTATATACACACACACACACACACACACACATATATGTGTGTATATATACACACACACATACACACCACACAATTTTATTTTAATTAATTAAGTTATTTATTTATTTATTTTGATTTGACTTGACCAGAGAGGGACCAGGGGTTGGGGGGAGAAAGTCAGAAAGCGAGCCACCAGGTCTGGGACTCAAACTGCTGTCAGCCACGTGGAAGTCCAGTGCGTCTACCCACCATGCCTCCTGCTGGCTCCACTCCAAATTATATTTAATTGGCTTGGTATTGGTCCCTATTTAAGTGGAGGTTTTTGCAATGTAATGGGGGCTATCCTTTTGCTTGTAGCCAACGTGCGGGTAACCAGGTGTGATGGGCAGGCTCCTCACGTGTAAACAGGGGAGGTTGGGGAGATCGTGGCCCCTGGCTGTGCTGTTACAAAGAGTAGCTGAGTGGACGTGTGGCATGAGTGTAGAAAGGCTGCAGTAACTGCTTACTAATGGTTAGCAGCTGCCATCCTCTCTGCTACTGCTGTCAGCATTACTGCTACAGAGCATGATTTTCCTAAATTTGTCATTTTAGACATAAATGCGGGTCATGCTCATCTAAGAATTCCACCCCGGTCTCTGTTTTGTTCTTTTCTTCAGGAATTTTGTATGAATTCATGTGAGACAGTCTTAACAGCCAAGGAACTCATCCCTGATCTCAAAGCTTGGAGCTGTGGCATTCTGCACCGTGCTTGGCACAAAGCAGGCAATGCAGATTTACTGTATTTCTTTTAGCAGTGAGTTAGTGAATAAGTGGACGATGAATGAATGATGAGTGAAATACCTAAGTCTAAAAGAAGCAAACAAAAATTGATACTGCTTTGACTGAAGAGGCTACAAACAGGTCTCCAGTTTATAAACTTCTGTGTGCATTTCAAGACCATAAACACAGCATTAAAAGAATCCAATATCACTCCTGCCTAAAGCTTTCATTGAGGTGATGAAATGAATTTTGCCAGGTATAGAGCAAAAATCAGAGAACTCCCAGAGTCTGGTTAGACTGCCCTACTGCCCTGTGCTTGCCTTGGTACATTTCCTGATCTGTTTAAGGTATAATATTAATGGCATAGAACTTTAATTCATAAGCTTAGAAAATTAGAGGAGACCAAAGGCATAATACAGAAATGTATTTGGTGTCAAGATTAAGTTCAATGAAGCATAGCGAAGATGGAAGAGATTATTAAATATACTTGGAGAGAGGAGGAAAATATACCTAAATCTCTCATTTTGAAAGGAATTGGTTTACTTGATTATTTGCAACAGTATCACACTCAGAAAAATCTAAGACAAATGAAAGCAAAACAGAATTTAATTGAGCTATTATTTTGCAGACTTTGGCTTGGTTTCAGACAGTCTAATCAAATTGTGCTTTGCTCAAATAACTAATGTTAAATGCAGCCTACCAGCAGATGTTTAAAAAGAGTCTAATTGGAAAATCTACATCCTGGATTTAGTCTGTCTCGCTGGAAAAAATAGCTTCAAATTTGTATTTTCGAGGACGACACCCACTGGCAAGCATTTCCAGAAAAGATAAAGTTTTCTTCAAGGATGCTCAGTGCTTGGGTGGAATTGTCTTGAATAGTCAAAGGTGGCACTCTAGAAATTACATTTCTTGGAAATTCTCCAGCTCAGTGCCATGTGCAGCTCTACAGAGAAATCTCCTTTATCATATTACGTCACCAGAGCCCTGTTACAGTCCCTGGATCGTGTCAGGGGCCCGTGTGCCGTAATTTATAATGAGCCCCTGCAAGTCATGCAAGGCACATACTGATTGATGACATTTAAAGGCACTGTCAAGACGGCTAGGTAATGAAGTTGACCTTCCCCCGTCGTTGTCTCAGTTTCAAGTTTGTGTATATAAACGATTTCACTCGCCATGTTTGCTTAGAAGTTTTCATTCTGTCTACAATAGGAATTTTGTTTCCTTCCTTTGTACCAGGGGTCAGGAAACTTTCCCTTTAAAGGACCAGGTACTGAATATTTTGGTTTTCTGGGCTACACTGCTTAACTTTTCTGCTATCATTCAAAAACAGCTGTGAGCAGCACCAAACTGAATAAACGTGGCTCTATTCAAATTAAAAATTTACTTGTGGATCCTGAGCTACAAATGTCATTTAATTTTCACACAGTATTGAAATCTTTTTTTAAAAGAATTATTTAGTTTATTATTATTAATTTGATCAGAAAGAAAGAGAGAGAGAGAGGGAAATTGAGAAAGTAAGCTGCCAGGTCAGGGACCAGAACCCCAGTTGCCCATGTGGTAGTCTGGCACCTTAACCACAATGCCACCTGCTAGCCCCAGAAATATTCTTCTTTTAGGTTTTGCTTTTTTCCCCCCTTTTTTTCTTAGGTTTTTGCCATAGGAGTGTATGTACTTGCCAGAGAGAGACAGTGAGAAGGAAAGTGAGAAATCACCCCCCGGAGGGCATGGCCATGCTGCAGGTCCTTTACTTCCATTTTCCTCCTGGGATTTGGGTCGTGTATGCACACATGCCTAACATAATTTTCAAAGCACCAGGTCAGGATCTCAAACCATAGTTGGCCATGTTGGAGTCCAGTGCCTTAACCACCATACCATCTGCTGGCTCTGCTTTGTTGTCTTTAAGTTTATTTATTTATTTATTTTTGCATGAAAGAGGCAGATGGAAAGAGAGAGAAAGAGGGAGTACCTCCAGCCAGTTCTTCATGCCATGATCCAAACTCAGCCATCCTGGATCAGGTAACATATCTGTGCACACTGAGCATGTGCAGTAGACCTTGAGGTGTGAACCCTAGAGCTTTTCCAGGTGCTCTCTGCATTGCAGAGCATTGCATTACCAGTGTACCTCTGTGGCTTGCCCTGGGGCTCTCTCTGTGTGTGTGTGTGTGTGTGTGTGTGTGTGTGTGTGTGTGTGTGTAACTATTGGGTTGTCAGAAAACTCATGACATGTTTTTTCTATTTTTCTATATAAAAAATATGTCTTGACTTTTCTGACCATCCAGTATTTAAGAACACAAAAAGGATTGTTAGCATGCGAACCATACAAACACAGGCAGTGGGCCCGATTTGGGCTGTAGTTTGCTGACCTCTGCTTTAGATGACTGGATATTATCATGCAGGTTGTATGTTGAACAAAGTTGCCTGAATCAGGAAGCTAGTGAGTACTGAAATCTAGCTATTGCTTTCCACGCCATCCTCCCTTGTGTGGGACTTGGGCTCTGTCTGCGGGAGGAAGAGGCATCTTTTTCTCACTTGTACAGAAGTGCTGCCCAACAACCCTGCCTTTACTTCTTGGTCTGGAATCTGCCAACACATTGAGGTAGATATAATGGCGGAACTGCTAATGTGTTGGATCATTTGAGATCCAGGGAAACAGCCTTAGGTGGGATAGATACTACTCATCCATAATGTGAACTCATGTGAAATTGAGGAGGTCATCCTTCCAAGACTCTTTACCCCCTTCTACTAGGATAGTTTCATAAATGCCTGATTTTATTCCATTAAAATATTTTACTGCTGTCTACCGGGTCAGTCTCTTACTAGTAAAATAACTATGTGATGTCTGAGATGCAAATAGCTCAGCCTTGAATCCGTGATGTAATGGCACCGCTTCCACATGGACCCCTTCTGCAGTGCCTAGTCACGTGCTTATGTGATTTCTTCCCATTATTTGCATTTGAACTCAAGCACGTCTAATTTCAGTGAAGTGACTTACCTCGTCAGTCTTAGTTTCTTATCTATAAATGACTAGTCAGTGGTGCTCAAGCCTGACAGTTCATCAGAATTAATATAATTATCATCTTCAAAATCTGGGCATCAAAGTGTTTGAACATTATAGGTAGGTTCCTGAACTCTTCTACTAAATGAGAATCTTGTGATGGGACCCACACAAGGGTATATTTAAAAACTTTCATAAGTGCTGTTCATGCATCCTCATGGTTCATGACCACTTGTCAGGTGGGAGCTAAATTCCTTTGCAACTTAAAATCTCAGGGTCTGCCATTCCCGAGGCTCCTTCTAGGGTGGTAGAATGAATTGTCCTACCTCATCTCACCAAATGCAAGCGATCTGTCATCATCAGAAGATGTTAGGGAATCCAAGGTCAGGAGTGTTCGTTTTTGACCTTGGGCAGATTTGTCCAAGATGTGGAACAAACAGGAAGAAGGCCCATACACTAGGGAAGAATTAAGTAGGCCACCTACTTCATTATCTCGGAGTCTGCTTGAGAAGACCAGGGAGTGTCAAAGGTCTGTCTTAAGGTTTGACATGTGCGGCTCATCTTCTTTCCTCTATACACGTGTTCATTTCTGCTTTGGACTGGATCTCTTTATCACATTGTTCCAGCATGTGCCCATTTTTACGCTATTTCTAGACTAGCCAAAATTGGGAAATACTGTAAGTCTCATAAGATCCCTAACCTGATTTCCTGCCAAAGGCATTTGAATACCTTTCAGGTAAATACCTTTTCAGCCCATGGCTCGGTATCTTACCTGGTTTCTAGGTCTGACCATCTACATCATTTAAGAACTGAAATATTGGTGCCAACAGGTGGCATGGTAGTTAGGGTGCTAGACTCCCACAGGGCCAACGGGGGTTCAAGTCCCAGCCCTGATGGCTTCCTTTCTCACTTTCTCTCTCTCGTGTGTGTGCCCTATTGCACATTTAAAATAATAATAATAATAATAAATTAAATATTAATTTTTTAAAAGAACTGAAATGTTACTTAAATGTAGACTGTGTGTTTATTCAGTACATATCATATGCTAGTGTCATATAACCAAATACTTCGCTCTGCTCATTTTTCGAAATGTGGAAGCAAAAGACTACCCTTGTGAAGGCAAAATGATACACTGGGGCTGTTAACTTTTTGCCTGTGTTACCAAAAAATAAAAGTCCCTTCCTTCTGTTACTGACCTAGAATTTTAATTTTTACGCTATTACGTGATGAAGGCTTGGGCAAAACCATCTCACGGCAGCATGGTCCATAAGGTCTGCCTGGCATTGAGGGCGATTTTCCTATAAGGTGACCCCAGCTGTGTGAGGACTGAATGCCCACCATCTAGCAGCACGCAACCAATCAAAAAATTTTTAACACAATTTACCAATTGGAGTTCTGCAAAAGACAGATTACATTTTTTGACTTATGAACAGCAGGTCAGACATTTCAAAGAAAATTTAGAGAGCAGTAATTTTGAACATGTATACAGATGAATTTGAAAATAAATATTTCACTGCCCACACAGCACTGTTTGGAATACTGGCTTTGGAAATGTATTCCAAGAGCCTCCCCATTTTGCATGACACAGTGTCAGTTCGTGCACAATATATTAATGCTTAATTGAAGATAATGTAACTGCAGATCAAAGGCATAATTAACGGGCTTGCAGAAACTCTTATGTAGATCAGGATTGTGACTAATAGAAGTCTGGACAAAACTAGTTTATATATAAAAGGATCTTGAGACCAGCTGAGGCTTCATCTGTCTGCTCAGCTGATGGTGACAGCAGCTGGAGATGCAGCCAGGCTGAGTGGATAGAGGACAGCTCTCACCTCCACCATTCGCCCTCGGATGGCTCCTGTTTGACCTCTGGAACTGCTGGATGTAGAGCTCTTGAATATGTCATTGTCTACAAAGAGGGGCTAGTCTCCCTTAGTGTCAGTGTAGCTCTGTGTCTCCATGACCTGAAACTTGTTCTTTCTTTTTTCTTTTTTAAAGTTTTTTTCCAAAGGGTGTGTGCACTCACCAGAGAGAGAGACAGAAATAGAGAAAATTTAAAAATCACCTCTTTCCCCCTGGGAGGATGGCCACACTTCAGTCCTTTCTTCTCCATTCTCCTGTTGGGATTTTGGGTATGCACTCACCCACACCTGGCGTGATTTTCAAACTACTGGGTCAGGAACTTGAACCATGGTTGGCCATGTGGGAATCCAGCACCTTAACCACCAGGCTAATCGCTGACCTCTGACCTGAAACTGTGGTAGGAAGCACCTGATCAAGGGGCAGTCCCTACAACAGAGGTTGGCCAACAGACCCATAGGCCGAGTCCCAAGGCTTGTTTTCACAGGATTGACAAGCCAAGAAAATTGTGACATTTTTAAATGGTTGGCAAAAGAAATCAAAAGAAGAGTATTTAATGAAAGTTTACCAAATTTAGATCTGTGTCCACAAAATTTTTTCTTTCTTTCCTTTTCCTTTCGAGTCATTTCCTTTTCCTTCCCTTTCCTTTTGTTTTTTCTTTTGTTTTAAATAATTGTTTATTTAATTTTATTATTATCATTAGTTTTATACACACACACACACATATAACTTGCTATAGGACACGTACACTCACCAGAGAGACAGTGAGAGAGAGAGAGAGAGAGAGAGAGAATGAGAGAGAGAGAAGGGGGAAGTGAGAAAGTGAGAAAGCAAGCCTCCAGGTCATGTGGGAGTCCAGCACCATGCCACTGGCTGGTTCTTTTCTTTTTTCTCTTCTCTTCTCTTCTCTTCTCTTCTCTCTCCTTTTCTTTTCTTTTTTTTTTTTTTTTTTTTTTTTTTTGGAGAGATTTTTCACTATAGGGCACGTGCGCTCGCCAGACAGACAGAGAGAGACAGAGAGATAGAAAGCGAGAAATCACCCCCCCAGGGGGGATGGCCACGCCGCAATCCCTTCTCCTCCACTCTCCTCTCGGGATCTTGGGCACGCATGCACACGCGCCTGGCGTGAGTTTTAAGCCACCGGGTCCGGGATGCGAACCGCGGTTGACTACGTGGGAGTCCAGCGACATAGCCATTACGCTAACTGCTGGTTCCCCTCTCTCCTTTTCTTTCCCTTTTGTTCTTCCCTTCCTTCCCCTTGCCCTTTTTCCTTTTCTTTCCCTTTCCTTCCCTTCCCTTCTCACATTCCTTCCTTTCCTTGTGCCAGAGGAGGTATACACATGGAGGAAGAGAAAGCACCCTCAGTGGGGTCTGATCATGCCACAGGCCTTTTGTTCTCCATGTCTCTGTCCTGTCAGGATCCTGGGCACACACGCACACTAGCTGGTTTTTCAGGTACCCATCTAAACAGCAGTGGAATCCGTCTCCCTCTTAACACTGCACTACCAGACCAGGCCCACAAGCAAATTTTATTGGAATACAGTTACTCTTTTTGTTTTGCCATTTGTGGCTGCTTTTAGTGAGTTCCCTGGTGCTAAGAGACTATCTACCTGCAAAACCTCATTTTTTAAAATAGTTTTCCTTAAAGCTTATTTATTTTATTTCTTTCATTGTGGGGGGAGCCAGGTACCCACAGAGAGTCTTCATACCACAATCGCCCCCCCAGTCTCAGGCAGCCCAGATCATGGGCACACACACGTACGCCTGGCATGCTCAGAAAGATCTCGAGAACATGAACTTGGGACTGTCCTGTCTGCCTTCAGCATCACAGAGCTTTGTATTAGGTCATCAGGAGAGTCGTGGCATGTTTTTTTTCTACGCAAAAATGTGTCCTGATTTTCCCAACCCCCCCAATGTTTGCACTGTCTCACCACAGCTGACCCAAAACCTAAACTCTCTACTCACTGGCCTTTATAGAAAAAGGACTTTTGGTCCCTGGCTTACATGTTTGGTCTTTAGGACATCTTGGAGAAGGCGCATCTAGGAACTTACTGGGTTTCGAGAGAGAGCGAGAGATGAAAAATAAGAAAGCAGGGTTTTTTTATTATTATTATTATTATTTTAACCTAAATATTGGGAAAAGAACAAGGCAGGGCCTAGAGAACTGATGGAGAGAGCGGTGTTATTGGGAGCCAAGAACATAGACTTCTTGACTAATGAGAAGATCATTGTTATCATCATCAAGATGTCAGTCTCATTTTAGTATTTGTTAACAAAATGATCATATTGTAGGATTAGTTTGGTGGTAGAATTTATCACAGATGATACAGCAGCTCTCTCTGAGAGCAAGGCCTCTTCATGTCCATGTGAGAACACAGCAGGGATGAGCGATTCCTTCATTCATCTGTCTGTTCACTCTGTCATTCATGTTGGCATTTATTCTATGTCTGTTGTGTATAAGACCCTACATAAGACTGGAGGACAGAATTAAATTATTTTTTACAAAAAGAATTATGGGACCAGCAGTTAGCGTAATGGCTATGTCGCTAGACTCCCACGTAGTCGACCACGGTTCACGTCCTGGACCTGGTGGCTTAAAACTCACGCCGGGTGCATGTGCGTGCGTGCCCAAGATCCCAAGAGAAGAATGGAGGAGAAGGGATTGCGGCGTGGCCATCCCCCTGGGGGGGTGATTTCTCACTTTCTGTCTCTCTGTCTCTCTCTGTGGCGAGCGCACGCACCCTACAGCAAAAACCTCTCCTTCCCCCCAAAAAAAAGTTTTAATTTTATCTATTATTATTATTTAATTTGCTATAAATCACATGCGCTCACCAGAGAGTGACAGAGAAAGAGAGAAAGTGAGAAAGCAAGCCACCAGATCTCAGACTCAAACCATGGTTAGCCACGTGGGAGTCCATCACCATGCCACTTCCTGGTCCCTAGAACTAAGTATTTCTTAGTCCTTAAATCACAACTGAAACTGACCAGAGATAGTTATAATATGATATAATGAATGGACTAAACAGATATAAATGTAAGGAAGTGTGAGAGCTTGCAGGACTAGAACCCTTGAAATGTAGCTCATATAGCCAGAGAGCTGGATTTCACATTTTCATTTACTTTCAATGTAAATAGCTACATGCGGGTAGCGACTACTTTTTTTTTTTTTTTTGTTAAGAATTACTTTTTTTAACTTTATTTATTTATTTCTAATTTGACCAGAGAGGGACAGAGTGAGAGAGAGAGAGAGAGAGAGAGAGAGAGAAAGTGAGAAAGCAAGCTGCCAGGTCTGGAACTTGAACCATGGTCAGTCATGTGGGAGTCCAGTACCCTTAACCACCACGCCATCTGCCAGCCCCGCGGCTACTGTTTTTTATAATGCAGATATAAACCATTTAGATGATCATATTAAGGTCTATTGGATGATTGCTACTCTAGAAAGTTATTTTGCCTTTTTCTTTTTTAATTGCCATAAGATGCATGTGCTCACCAGAGAGAGACACAGGGAGAGACGTAAAAGGAAGAAGGCACTTCCCAATGGGGCATAGTCACACCGTAATCTCGTCCTCCATTTTTTTTTTTTTTTTTTTTTTTGGAGAGGTTTTCGCTATAGGGCATGTGCGCTCGCCAGACAGACAGAGACAGAGAGACAGAAAACAGGAAATCACCCCCCAGGGGGGTGGCCACGCCACAATCCCTTCTCCTCCCAGGATCTTGGGCACTCACGCAAACGCGCCTGGCGTGAGTTTAAGCCACTGGGTCCGGGACGTGAACCGCGGTCGACTACGTGGGAGTCCAGCGACATAGCTATTACGCTAACTGCTGGTCCCATCGTCCTCCATTTTTTCATGTTGTACAAGCATTGGGCATGCACACGTACGTGTCTGGAGTATCTTTTAAGCCACCAGGGCTGGGACTTAAACCATGGTCAGCCATGTGGCATCTGGCTTTCTCTAAGAACTAGGCTAAGGGACCAGCAGGTAGCATGGTGATTAAAGTGCTGGATTCCCACATGGCTGACCATGGTTTGAGTCCTGAACCTGGTGGCTTGTTTTCTTACAGTCTCTCTCTGGTGAGTACATGTGCCCTATAGCAAATTATAATGATAATAAATAAAGTAAAATAAAACAATTTAAATGCTAGGTTAAGGGGCAGGCCCTGCCTTGGAAAACATTTTGGTATATATGTCCTCCTGATGAAAGATCAAAATGTAGGTCTTTGAATGTGGCTTTCTTTCTCCATCTCCGAAGCGTATCGCCTTCACTCCTTGCTGCGTACTCTGCCTTCCCATACCCTTCTTCCCCTGCATTTTGTCAGCTCAGGACAATACTTGAGTGATCTCCAGGCACATTTACTTCTGTTTTCTCCCAAGGAAGTTAAGTTTTCCCTTCAAATCAGAAAAACTCCAAAGACCCGGAAGTTTGAAGGAAAATAAGCCAAACCTTCTCCTGTGCAGTGAACCACAAAACTCTTTGAAAACTGACAATTATTTTTATTTGCACAGACTTAAGATGGAAATAAGAACTTCAAAAGAGAATTTGAAAAATACCCTTCTCACCAAAAAAGCTTAAATCATTTCCTCTGAAAGTTTCCTTCCATCTAAAGTTTGCTTCAGTCCCACAGATCAGCCTCCTTTCCTCATTCTGAGGGAGCGGAAAGTGACCTTCAGTTTCCATTGATACTGCTCTTGGGGTCACTGAGGGTCCCTTGGGGTAGAGACTGGTACACCCTTGCTTCCTGTTGGCTTTTGTAAAAGCCACATCTTTGGATTTAGTTTCTTGCTTCCAAATGTTCTTGGTTATGCTTCTCATACCTGCCCCCAGGTTCATTCATCTCTTTTTATTAATAATAGATACAACCCTTAAAGGTGCATTAAAAATACCTATTTGATGACTGCAGTAAGCTCTATAGCCCTAGCTAGGTGCTACTTTATAGTATGTTCATTCTGCTCACTGAGGCTTATGCCTAAAGTCAGACTTGTGTTCGTGGATATGTATATAGCAGCTGTGCTTACTACTGAAAATATTTAGATTAATTAAGATCTTTAGTGAATCAATAAAATGTGTGGGGGGGGGAAGGCATACAAAGCAACCGTGGGATACCAGAGACAGTGTGGGAGGAGGGTGGGAGATGGCAGAGGGCGAGAGATAGGGATTCAAGGATGGGAAACAGCAAAATATACAGGAAACAAGAAATGGAAAATTATTTGTTGATGATAACATGTATGTTGATGTGCTCGATCGAGCCAATATACAGTATATTCTGGATGGAAAATCTCATTTTGTATGTTGTAATGATGTACAGTGAATGAATGTAAATAAATAAATTTAAATTTAAAAAATGAACGAATAAATGAAATTAATTAACTAATTCTAAAAAAATAAATACAACTCATAAACATGTTTCCATTTAGATTAATAATAATCATCATCATAGCATAAAGTTTATTGGTTGTATATGTTGACTGGATAGGGAAGAGCTGGGGTTGCTCTTAGTCATTAGCTTAAGGTATTGACGAGACAGCAAAGCTTAGTTGTAAGTTTCTGGAGACAGACAGACGCGCATTCGAAAGCCGTCATTGACCAGCTATGTGGCCTTGTTCAAGTTAAGCTCACTTCTGAGCTTCTCTAAAGTAGAAGTGTCTATCTGTCAGATTAATTCAGAGGATTAATTATAAAACACACACACACACACACAATCTGGCACACAGCTCAGATGTTGCCTGCTCTTGCTGCTGTTGTTCTTTTTATTGTTTGATTCGGTTGTTGGTTATAGGTTGTCACATGCAGGTCCTGAGTTGGCCTCTTCCCAAAGGATTGGGATTGTATGTGATATTGTGGTTTTCCAATGGTAGCAGGTGGGCAGAGGGTGGCAGTTGTGAACTCAGTGTGCATTTTGGAGCAGAGAACATTTAGAATGGCTCTAGCTATGTTACCAACTGTGGGTCTCTCTCTCTCTTTTTGTTTGCCTCTCCTTCCATCCTCCCTCCTTCTCTCCTTTTTTCCCTCCCTTCTTCCCTCACACCCTTGACAGGGTTTCGTCATACCCTGATCTGCCTCCAGCCTGCCAGCCAGCCAGTTTCATGGGTGTGCCTGCAGGTGCAACATAGCCAGGGTAATGCAGGGTCCAAACCTAGAGCTCTCCCACATGGCTCCATCTTTACATGGCAGCCCCGACCACCTTCACCATCGTGGCTGGGCCTGGAGCTTTGATGGGTGCCAGATGAACCAAAGACTTTACAGCCAAAGAACAGAGTGCCGGGTGAATTGTTCCCATCTGTAGCTCTTCCATACAGGGACCGACCCGTGGTGATGGGCCAGCTGGCTGTACCTGCTGAGAAGAAAAGATGGAGTGTGATAATGAATCTCCCCAACACTGGTGCCCACCCCCCAAAATCCTCCCTCCACTCTAAGGAGGAAGTTGTGCAGTTCTTTTTCTCTTTGACTTTATCCTTGCATACGGAGAGGACCTAGGACTTATTCTAATTTTTTGTTGTAAACTCTGCTTTTCTTGGGTCCTGACGTGATGGGAAGAAAGCATGGGTTATAGAATAGTCTTTTCATCCTTCTCGTCGAGGAGACATGCTTCTCTTGGGGCCAGGGTACTCCGTTCCTCTTCAGTGCCCTGTTACTTTTAATCCCCCAAGGGTAGCTCTCTTGCCACCTGCAGGAGGTTTGTTCTTTCACTTCTGTATTATCGCATTATTTACTGCGTTTATGAAAAAGGAGGCAGATGTTTTCTAACAGCCATCATGACCACTTTGATACAACTAGGGCAATACTGCTTTGTTTAAAAACACAGAATTGTCCAAGAGCATGTGAAAAAGGTTAGGAAATGAAATTCCTGGAAAACAGGAATTTCTGAACTTATTTTATAATAGGGGCAAGGCAGAGAGAAACAAGGAGTGGGTTTCCTGTGCGAGACTGTTAGATGGAGGGCTCACAGGCAAAGCACCATTCTGTTTCACACCCGATGTTTAAGATTTTTTGGAGTTTGTTACAAAGGTTAAAAAAAAATGAGGTTTTCCAATAAAATCTCTTTGGGGGCTAGCCTGGTGGGCACAGTGGGAAAGTGTTGCTTAAGCTGGCTGGGTCCACCTGGAGGATCGCAAGTTCGGTTCCCCTCTGATGCGCTTGCTGGGTGTGGGCACCCAAGATCCTGGCTGGCTGGGAAGGCTTGAGGGGTGGTTGTGGCTTGTGCCTCTGTTGAAGGTACCTCTATCTCTTAGGAAATAAACTTTTAAAAAATCTCATTATCCGGAGCCAGCAGGTGGCATGGTGGTTAAGAGCACTGGATTCCCATATGGCCAACCATGGTTCAAGTCCCGGACCTGACGGCTTGCTTGTTTGCTTGCTTTTTAATTTTATTTATTTTACATTTATTCACTGCACACTATCACAGCACACAAAACGTGATCTCCCATCCAGAACACACTGTATAGTGGCTTAATCAGACATGTTATCGTATCTACATATACATATGTATATGTGTGTGTTTATTCCCTATTTCTTACCCTCTGCCATTTCCTACCCTCTTCCCACATTGTCTCTGGTATCTACAGTCGTTTTCTATCCCTTTTTCCCCCCCCACATTTTGTTGATTACCAAAATGTCTTAATCTAAATATTTTCAATCAAAAGTTCAGCTGATATATACACATCTGTGAACACATGTCTGGTTTTAGGTATGAAACTCTGTGAGTGGAATGAACATACTGTAAAGTAGCACCTAGTTGAGGCTATATGGCTTACTGCAGTCCTTAAATAGGTATTATTTTATATATCTCTATATTTCTATATCTATATATACCTATCTATATATATATTTTTTTTAATTTCAAGAAAAGCAGTTATAGCTTTAATAAACTAAAGACAAAAAAAATGTTAAGAGTAATTTGCCTAAGACTTAAAGCCAGGAAACAGGTTAGGATTCTGTTAAAATAGTAGGTACCTGAACCTATTGATATCTCAAGAGAAGACACAAATCCTTAAATCTAGACAAAACAGCATAGAAGAAAATCAGTAATGTTTTAGTCACAAGTCATAAAAGTCTGTTTCACCAGTTCAGTCTCATGTAATTAATCTCTCTTCTGTTGTCGACTGATCTTTCCATTTGAATTGTGGAAGATAACATTTAACTCCAGATGTGTCTCTACCCTGGCGGCTTGCTTTCTCACTCTCCTCTTTCTCGCTCTGTCTCTGGTCAAATTAAAATTAATTAAGTAATTAATTAATTTTTAAAAATATATATCACTTTCCAGATTCTTAAAAAAAAAAAAAAAAAAAAAAAAAACGGGTGTGTGGGGGTTGGTGGTGTGGCAGATGGCATGGTGGTTAAGGCCGCTGAACTCCCACATGGCCGACTGTGGTTTGAGTCCCAGACCTGGTAGCTTGCTTTCTCACTTACTCTCCTCCCGTCCCTTTCTCAAATTTAAATAAATAAGTAAAATAAAGTTAAAAATAATTCTTTAAATTTTTTTTTTTTTAATTAGGGGGCCGGCAGGTGGCGTGGTGATTAAGGACTCTGGACTCCCACATGGCTAACTGCAGTTTGAGTCTCAGACCTGACAGCTTGCTTTCTCTCTATCTCTGTCTCTCTCTTTCTCTCTCTCTCCCCCTCTCTGGTCAAATAGATAAAATAAATAGATAAATAAATAGATAAATAAAGTTAGATAAAATAATTCTTTTAAAAAAACTCAGCGCACCAGCAGATGGCATAATAGTTAGATTGCTGGACTCCCACAGTTGATTGAGGTTTGAGTCCTGAACCCTGCAGCTTAAACTCATGCCAGGCGTGTGTGTGTGTGCATGCCCGAAATCCTGAGAAGGAATGGAGAAAAAGGGATTGCGGCATGGCCATCCTACCTGTGGGTGGGAGTGGGGGACTTTTCACTTTTGTCTCTCTGCCTCTGTCTCTCCAGCAAGTGCATGCACCCTATAGCAAAAATCTCTCTCTAAAAAAAAATCAATATAAATCTGAAGGTTTAGTAATATACATAGCATCGGTTATCCAGAGCTGAGAAATGCTGTCTGTTTCTACCTTGCCATGGGCTTTAACCTACCTGCTCAACTCCTTTCAACTCCCTGCCTGTCAGCTATCACTCTCCTTTCTGAGTGGCGCAAAATTTCTCAGCCTCAGAGGCTTCCGTATGGTGTACGAGTCCAACTGGAAGCCAGCTAGTCCGGAATTCTTAACTCTTTGTGTCCTGCTTGTAGATTTGATACTGTCGGTATCTGGGTGCCCATGTGACTATTGGAGTTCAGCTCTATTAACTAGGACTGTGTGCAGTGCTGGTCTCCACATGGCAAAGTTAGGGCAGGAGGCCCCGTGTTCCTGCGAGAGGATAGTTTGTACCACACCAGAATGATTAACGTTTGCCCTTATTCTGAGGTTCAGGTGTTCTATTAGTTACCTCAAAATTTAGTGTCTTAGAAAAAATAAACAATGTGAACCTTGGTTATTTCATACATTTTCTGTGAGCAAGAGATAGGGAAGTGGCTTAGCTGGGTGGTTGTGGCTTGTATCACTCATGAGACTGCAGTAAAAATGTGAGGCTGGGCCATGACTGGGCTACAGCTGGGCTAGAGGATCCACTTCCAAAGTGGCTCACTCACATGGCTCTTGGCAGAAGGCCTCAGTTCCTCATGATGTGAACCTTCCATTGTGCTACTTAACGAAGTGTCGTCTCCCTAGAATGATTTGAGCCATTGTGGCCCAGCATGGGAAATCACATACCTTTACTTCTAGTTACTGTTGGTCACAGTGACAAGCCCTGACACAGTAACAGTGGGTATCTGTGGAGACGGTCTTAAAGGCTGGCAACCACAGATATCACCCTCCTCAGGAGTCCTGTTTAGAATCGTGGCATGAGTGAGCCTGTATAGTGGCTTGTAATATGTCACACCCTTCAGTTGTGCTGGATAGGAAAAAGGTTACAGGCAAATGTGTGGCCTGATCCCTGGAATACTCTTCAGAAAGTCATTGGCCAAAATATTGTTTGCCTCACTGAAAGGTTTATCTGTTACTAATAAGAAAGATAGATTGAGTAAAGAAGAAATGAATTGCACTAAGATATTTGATGAATTAGATAGCACTCTCAAATTCTTCAAATTTCTTCCCACTGAACAGGTTGCGTATTCTTTTTTTTTTTTTTTTTGGAAAGGTTTTCGCTATAGAGTGGGTGCGCTTGCCAGACAGAGAGAGACGTAGAGACAGAAAGCGAGAAATCACCCCTCAGGGGGATGGTCACGTCGCAATCCCTTCTCCTCCATTCTCCTCTCGGGATCTTGGGCATGCACGCACACGCGCCCGGCGTGAGTTTTAAGCCACCGGGTCCGGGACGCAAACCGCGGTCGACTATGTGGGAGTCCAGCGACATAGCCATTGCACTAACTGCTGGTTCCCAACAGGTTACATATTCTCAACAGCTAGAACTTTAAGAGCAGTGAGGTCCTTTGAGGGTCTTAAATAGACTGTTAATGAGATTCTTGTTGTTCAGCATTTAACAAATTATTGAGGAGAGGCCAGCAGGTGGCAGGATAGTTAATGTGCTGACTCCTGCATGACCAACTGTGGTTTTAGTCTCTGACCTGGTGGCTTGAAAATTATGCTGGGTGTAGGTGTGTGTGTGTGCTGAAAATCCCAGGAGGAGAATGGAAAAGAAGGGATTGTGGTGTGGCCATCCCTGCTGGGAGGCATTTTCTCAGTGTCCCTCTCACTGTCTCTCACTCTCTGTGTCTATCTCTGGCAAGTATACATGCTTTATGCTAAAAAAAAAAGAAAACTAACAAAAATCAAGCAAACAGAAAACAAAACAAATTATTGAGTGGCTGCATTGGCCTAGACACTCTACCAATGAAGCAGAAGGCAATTATTTATTTAATTTTATTTATTATTATCTTTTTAACTTGACCAGGGAGAGACAGAGAAAGGGAAAATGAGAAAGCAAGCTGCCAGGTCCAGGACTTGAACTGCAGTCGGCCATGTGGGAATCCAGTACTTTTACCACCATGCCACCTGTTGACTCTAGGAGATGGCATTCTTAAGGGAGATTAAACTAAGAAGCAAAAAAATATCCCCCACATGCTGCATGATGATGAAAGCTACAAGAAGACAAAGACCATGGCGATGACATTCCTATGTTAGCTAGACAGGCCAGGGAGACTTCTTTGAGTCGGGACCTTGAGTGAAAGACTGAGTCTTGCAACTATCTTCTGGAGAGTATTTCAGATTGAGGGGATAGCAAGTGGAAAAGCCCTCAGACTGAAACTAGCTTCCGCAACTTGTGGGGCTCTGTCTGTTCCCCATCACCTTGGTTCTCACTGCTGATTATGGTTGACTGTTTGCTTTCTAGACCATGGTGTTATAATCCTAGCTTTGCCTTCTTCTCTAAAAACAGATTTTGTCAGACAGAAGCACAGGAGTAGCTCTGCAAGGCTGACCCAGGCAGGAGAGTTCCAGGTTCACGTTTAGAGACCTCCCTTTATGCACTGGGCACGCACGTGCCCATGGTATGAGGCTGGCTAGAGGTGAGGACGAACTGTGGCATCAAGAGGTTGTTGGTGCTTCTGTTTCTGTTTCTCTTGCTCATGGAAGAAATAAACTTGTATTTTTTTTTAAGTATTAAAAATACTTTTACATGGTAAACCTGATTCACATGGGAGACACAATTATGCTGTGACTACTCTAGTGTGTATTTCCCCTTTTTTCTCCCCACAGAGACTTTTACAAAATGTATGCATGCAAACACGTATTTTTGTTTGTTTCACGAGTCGCTTTTGCATAATGTGACAAGCCCATGATTTCACATGTACAGTAATTCATAGAAAGTGATAGTCATCTTGCTTAGATACCTTGGTTCTGAAACCGAGCCTGCTAAATATAGTACCTTCTCAGACCCATATCAGGTGCCGTATAAAAGAAAAAAAAATAAAGGTCAAGGTTTTCCCCACCCACGAATTTGGTTATAAAAACAGCAAAGCAGGGTTTTTCTGAATTTGAATCAGTAAATTTTTAGTTTAAATAGTATCCTGTTTTGACAAAGTGCTAAACCACAGAAGTCTCAGAAAGACACCATTAAGCCTTTGTCAATACCTGTCAGCATCTGCTAACAGGAAACTCTGGATGACTCTTGTTGTCTTTTTGTGAAACATGGACAAGGAATGCCTGCCCTTATTTGTTACATCCGGGAAATGTTCAGAAGAGCTGTGGTGCGACTCGATCCTGTTTACATTAACGTTAATAGGTTGCATAACTCTTTGCCAGACAAAACCTGCATTGTTTCTTTTGTTCCATTAAACCACGTTGCACCCTGTCAGAGCAACACAATATGATGTCACCGGAACTCTGGCCTCCGACCCACCGGTTGAAAAACTATTGGCGTTCTTGACCACGGTCTTATTGTCCTAGCTTTGCGTTCTTCTCCGAAACACTACTTTTTGGTGTCAGAGGGAGGCACAGCCATGGCTCTGCGAGGCTGGCCCACATGGGAAAGTTCCAGATTCATATCCAGAGACCTCTCTGAGTGCTGCACTGGACTCACGTGCACCCACGAGCTCCTGGCCACTCTTTCCTGCCCTGGTCTTGTGATCCCATTGGCTGTACACTTGCATCCAGGCGCTGCTGGGTTCTTAAATAGCCCGGACTCCCCCAAAGAGATCCAGGGTGCTGTAAGAGGTCTTTGTTGGAATTCAGTCCCTGACAGCCTTTTCCTCTCAGTTTGTTGCTGTCGAATAGTAAGCTGCATTTTACTGTAAAGGTGACTGCATTTTTCTTATGGGGCCTTCAGGGTAAACAGCCGTTATTTTCCATCTGTGAACACACATGTAGCTTGTGTTTGGGGAAGGAGCCCGGTGCTTCCAAGTCATTATTTTTCTGCAGTGTTTATTCTCCATGATGGGGCATAGATAGATTCCATGCCCCAGTGCTGGGCGCAGTGTCAGCCTGTAATTCCTGCCGAATGCGTTGCAGTGGAAAGTAGACCGGCGTAGAAGCCAATCATGGATCAAGCAAATAGCTTTTAATTGTACATAAATTGGTTTTCAACTTTGCTCTGGGCGGAAGTTTGCAGCCTAGGGTCACATTAGATGTCACTCCTGATTTGGAAGAGCGGCTTTCCTGGAAAGTATCTGGCAAGACAGAATTTGGGATTTCAGTGCCTGCCTCTCATTGATGGCCGTGAGGAAATTGGAGATGGCTTCTCCAACCTGGCATGGCAGCCCTTATCTCTTGACCGGCTAGAGACACTCTCCAGTTAGAAGAAATTAGAATAGTCAACAACGACTCCAGATTGCCTAAGGATAAAATTAGCATGACATTTTATCACACATACTCTGTCCCCCCCCCCGCGATTTTTACCCCAGTACATTGCGTAATGATGACATCAGCATATTGTGTTGTTCTCTCTCTCTCTCTCTCTCTCTCTCTCTCTCTCTCTTTTTCAAGAATTATTACTTAATTCCATTTGTCATTATCATTTTAAAATTTGACCCGAGAGATAGAGAAAAGGAAAGTGAGAAACCAAGCTGCCAAGTCTGGGATGTGAACCATGGTCATCCACATGGGAATCCAGCTCCCCAACCACCACATCACCTGCTGGCCCCAGGTCATTATCTCTTAGGGGTATATAAGAAGATTTCCTTTTAGGGAAGGCTCACAGATCTCCTTAATATGGAATTAACTAGTAGTCTTAGATGAGATGGCTGACCTAGAACTTTGGTGGACATAATCTGAGACAGTAGAGCTGTCTTTTTGCCCCTCACCTAAGGGCAAAACATGGGTAAGGCCAATTGTCAGCAAGAAACACTGTTTCAATGTAATTGGGAAGGGTTTCGATCTGATTTCTAGTTCCAGTTTTAGAATTGGCAGCCATGTTGTCAGAAAAATTGGCACCGACTTTAGAAACCAAGGATTCATGTCTGGATCCTGACCTGCCACGATGACTTCGGGTACAATACATAACTTCTTCCTTTTTGTTCCATGTCTATGAAGCGGCCATAAATGACACCCACTGACATAAAGACAAAATGAAAACTTAAACATACAGCCCCCAGTCACAGACACCCGACACGTGACAAACACAAAAAAATGTTAATCTTGTTATTGGACTTTAAACAAATTGTTGAAGAGTCTAAAATAGCAGGTTGATATTTAAAAATCTAAAGCCATAGGAACCCATTAAGCTTTACCTAGAACTGGGCAGTAACCAGAGAATTCATGAGACTTTGTTTTATAAAAAGTATTAGTGGGTGGGGGCCAGCAGGTGGTGTAGTGGTTAAAGCACTGGACTCCCACGTGACTGACCATGGTTTGAGCCCTGAATGCAGCAGCTTGAAGCATACACTGGGCACATCTGTGCATGCCAAAAACCCCAAGAGGAGAAACCCCAAGAAGAGATTGCAGCATGGCCATCCCTGCTGGGGGGCGATTTCTTGCTTTCTGTTTCTCTCTTTCTCTGGTGAGCACACACACCCTAATGCAAAAATCCCCCCAAAAATTATTTATAAAAAATTATTTATATAAAGTGAAAGAACTTAGATGGAAATAGTAGTTCTAATCCTTTTATGAGCTGAAAAGAAAACACAGCAACATAGACATGAGTGGATTCTGACAAGATCGTGGAGTGAAGGGAATAAACAGGCCACCGGTGGGGAATGACCGTCATTCCTAAGTGCATATATTCAAGCAATGAATTTATTTTCCTATTGCCAGAGTGTGCACATGTGTTTGCCAGAGAGAGAGAAAGTGAGAGAAAGAATTTTTCAATGAGCCCTGATCATACCATCTTTTCCTTCCATTCTTCCTTCCCGTCACGATTTTGGACACACACATGGAATTGTCTGGTGTGTTTTCCAAGATGCTGGGGCCAGAATTTAAACTGTGGTTGGCCATGTGGAATCTGGTTCCTTTATCTGCTGAACTATGGGGCTAGCCCAACAAAGACTAAGTCTTAAAAGTAACTTTCTATTGGAGAAATTAAAGTCTTAAATACTGTTTCTACATTATTTAAGGGGAAGCTGATTGATGTAACAGGCCTTATATCAGTAAGTGATTTTAATAAGCTAACTGACACGGGATATTTTGAGATGGATTCCATGAATAAAATGTGTTTTTCTCTAAAATGTATAGGTTATGATAAAACACTTTGCAGCAGATGTTTAAAATAATTTATTGCCAGGCTATGAAAGTATGATTGTCATAATTTGTCAGAATGGATCTAGAACAAAAAAGAAACAAAAATGTCAAGAGTTGGGAAATAGGAGAAACAAAACCAAGAGTGAGGAAACCATGTGGAGTTTGTTTTTAAAAGGGCAGTAAAATGGGCTGGTCCCAAAGACTTGTGGTTAAAGGAGCCGGATCCTACATGGCTGACCATGGTTTGAATCCTGGCCCTGGTAGCTCATGTTGGGCACATGTGCATGCATATCCCAAATCCTGACATGATGGAAAAATCAGGAGAAGGGATTGCAACATGACCATGCCCCACTGGGGGGTGCTTTCTCCCTTTCCCCATCTCCCATCTCTTCCTGATACACAGGAGCCCTCTGGCAATTAAAAAAATAAAAAATGATTAAAAAATTAAAAAGAAGAGTAAAAGGAGAGTTTTAGTTAAAATCTTGGACCAAGATGTCTTAAAAGTATTTCATCATGAGACCTTTGGGTATTTCTCTATTTCTCCCCCTACCCTACCTCCTCCCAAACGTGTATTTTTTTTTTTTTTTTAAATTTTAGGGTAAAAATGTGTTAAAGAAAGTCCCAGGGGTCTGTGAATAGAAGATACTCTACTGAATTTCAAAGTGATGCTGTAGGTATACTCTAATGAGAAATTTGTAAATTTAGGTGATCGAAAGAAAAATGTACAAGTGGTGAATTGAAACCTAGTGATTGAAACGTGGCTGGGACAGACTGCAAGTGATTAGCATTGACTCGGGGAATCCCTCCAAGAGTGGCATCATGTGAACCAGGGCTGCAGCTGCCATCATGTGCTTTGTAATTTGGTGTTTCCCTTGTGCTGTGCTTTTCAAGGTTGACTGGAAGTTAGTAGGACTACTCCTTACTCTCCTTGTAGAAGGAGGTACCTGTATTAGTCAGGGCCTTTCCCCATGTAAATGTCAGAACCCATCTCAGACTAGCAAATGTTGGGAGAAGGGGGAGTCGATAGGCTCACACAACCTGAAAGTTGAAAGGTTAGCGTCTCTTCAGACACAGTGAGACCAGCACTTGGATAATGTCATCAGGACCTGGTCTCATTCCGCTGATCTGTTCTGCTTTCTTTTTATGTTGGTTCCATTCTTTGTCAGCGTCTCCCCTTGCTGAGGGAAGATGGCTTCTGAGAGTTCCAGATTTACATATTTACAGTTTAGCAACCCCTGAGGGAAAGAAGAGTACCTCTTACCCAGTAATTCCAGTGAAAGTCCCTGAATTGATTGAATGACTTGGATCACTTACCAGTACATGAACCAGTCATTGGATAAGGGAAGGAAAATATGCTGATGGGTGGGACTAAGCCATGTGCCCACCCCTGGATCCCCTAGGATGGAAATGGCTTCCCTAAAACCTTGTTAGATACAGAATAAATAAGGGTTAACTTGTTATACCTCAGTTTTCATTTAAGAAGATAGAGGAGAAGATGCTATATAGACATTTTACCCCTTCTTTTAAAGGGTGAGACATATATATATATATATATATATATATATATATATATATATATATAGTGTGTGTGTGTGTGTGTGTGTAAAGATTTATTTATTATTATTTTTTAATTTGACCAGAGAGAGAGAGAGACAAAGGGAAAGTGGAGAAAGCAGTCTGCCACATCCGAGACGTGAACCATGGCCAACTGTGTGGGAGGCCAGCACCTTAACCACCTCATCACCTAGCATCCCTGAGGCATACTGTATTGTTAATAACATTGTTTAGCCAGTTAGCTGACTTAGTGAAAAGATTGCTTCCCTAAGAAATGGACATATTGTCATTTAACCAGAACCCTACAACTGATTGCCTAAAGCTTGGTAGGATCTAGTTCTCATCAGAAACCAGAGAAAGTTGGTCTAGACTATTTTTACAGTCCTTTCTTGCTGAGAAAAGTCTATATTTCAAAGTTATAATTTATCTTTGTACTGGTTTCATGTTATACCTATTTCATAAACTGGTATTTTCTAGACCAGTGGTCACCAACTTATACTACTTACTGGTCCTTGGCCTGGTAGGGACGGAGCCTCATAGGAGGAGGTGAATGACATGTGGACAAACAAAGCTTCATCTATATTTACAGCTGTTCCCCCATAGCCACGTTACCATCTGAGTTCTATCTCTTATCAGATAAGCAGGAGCATTAGATTCTCATAGAAGGTAGGGCCCAGCAGGTAGTATGATGGTTAAGGTACTGGACTCCCACATGGCTGACTACGGTTCAAGTCCTGGAATTGGAGGCTTGCTCTCTCACTTTCTGTCTCTTTCTCTGGTTACATTTTAAAAATAATAATAACACATAAAATGAAATAAGTTAATAAATCTTAAAAAAAAAAAGTGTGAAACCTATTGTGAACTGTGCATGTGAATGACTTAGGTTGTGTGCTTTTTATGAGAATCTAATGCCTCATGATTTCAGATGAAGCTGAGCCACTGGGGAGTGGCTGCAAATACTGTACGATGGTGGGCTATATAATTTCATTAATGATTATGATATAATAATATCAACAAAGTGCACAATAATAAATAATAAAGGTAATGTGTTCCAATCATCCCGAAACCTTCTCCTCTATTCCAGTCCATGGAAAAATTGCCTCCCACAAAACCTATTCCTGGTGTCAGAAAGATTGGGAACCACTGATCTAGATAATCATTGCTATTGACAGAATTTTCTACAGGGGTGGGCATGTTCTCCGTGTACCTCATCCTGTGCGGTGGGTACTAGCCACACTGGCTGTTGGACATTTAAATGTAACTAGTATGATGGATACTAATTTAACATTAAATTCCTTACACTTAAAATTTAAAATTCAGTGACCTGAATTCAGTGGCCACTTGTAACTGGTATCTACTCTGTTGGACAGCCCAGCTCTGGAGTAATGGCCAAAGACAGTTGCATAGATTTTGAGACAAGTGCAGTGGGCATACCCATGGAGGAGTACTTAAAACTTATGTCTTGTTCCTTTGGTGAGTTATACTTAGATATATTATTCATTTGTTATTTATAATTAAAGTAAACAGTGCCACTCACTCTAGCCAACACCCAAAGACTTATCTCCATACATGTCCCTCAACCAGAAGAAATCTGTAAGTGTGGAGGTTGATAATTTTAGTTTTGTGGTTCTGCCTTGTCAGGCGGTATGAAGCAGTGGAAAGAATGCTTAATTGGGAGTCAGGCGTTTTAGGTTCTGGTCTTGGTTCTGCATTAACTATTTACATGTATGACCTTTGGCTAGTCATTTTTCCTTTCTGGGCATCAGTTTTCTCATTTGGAAAATGAGGGGGTGGGATTAAGATGATCTCTAAATCTATTCTAGATCAAAGTTTCTGTGATTCTGTATCTTTTTCTTCCAGCCTATGACCAGGATGGTGGCTGAGAATTTTTCTTTGTGTAGTAACTGAGTGTAAATATAAGCAATTACATGAACTAGGAGCCACTTTTGATTTTGAATTGTGGAGTATTAAAATACTTTTCAGGCCCAGACAGTGGCGTGGTGGTTAAGGTGGCTGGATACCACGTAGCCGACTATGTGGTTTGAGTCCCAGACCTGATGGCTTGAGAAACACACCAGCCATGTGTGCGTGCATACCCAGATCTTGACAGGAGGAAAAATGGAGGAGAAAGGATTACAGCATGACCTTGCCCCGTGAGGGAGGCTATCTCGTTTTTTCTCTCTCTCTCTCTCCCTCCCTCCCTCCCTTTCTCTCTCCCCCCTGTCTCTCTCTGGCAAGCACATGTGCCTGCTGGCAAAACGAAAACTTTTCAAATTCCCACTGGAAGGAATCTTGAATGAGGAAACCTGCATCACTATTGCTTAGCACTGTAATTCAAGATAAATGCAAAACAGATTGCATTAAACATTACATAGTTTGGGACCGGCAGTTGGCATAATAACTATGTCTCTGGACTCCCAGGTAGTCAACTGTGGTTCAAGTCCCAGACCTGGTGGCTTAAACTCACACTGGGCATGTGTGCGTGCATGCCCAAGATCCCTAAAGGAGAATGGAGGAGAAGGGATTGTGGCATGGCCATCCCCCCGGGGGGGGTGATTTCTCACTTTCTATCTCTCTGTCTCTCTCTGTCTTTCTGGTGAGTGCATGCGCCCTATAGCAAAAGCCTCTCAAAAAACAAAATACATACTTAATAAAAAGCGTAATTTAGTCTGAGATTACCTCCTTGGTGCTACTTGGAGGGTTGAAATTCCTCTGGAGTTAAAGATATTGGAGAGAATGTTGGTAGAATGAGCCAAAATGAATTCTATTGAGTGAGAAACAAAGATAAGACTCATATCTTAAGCCCGGGAAATTGGTTAATTGAGTAAAATCATAACTACCCTGCTTGGTAAGCGTGAAGGAGGAAACTGAGAGATGATAAGACTTTCTTTGGTACCCAGGAAAGTTAGGGTTAAAGGAAGCTATTTGGAGTGACTTCATCTGTAGAAGGTTGGATTTTGAAGGAGGAGATGAATCACAAATGAAGAGGAAGAGGAAGGAAAGAACACTGGCCAGATTTGCAAGAGCAGGTAGGTGGGTTCGAAGTGTTCCAAAGGACAGTGTGGTAGGATGTGTCAAACCCATACAGAGGGGAGACGCATCAGCCAAGGCTGAATAGAAACAAGATGTGTGTCTGGTGATTTGATTTTGACGTTCAGTAGTGACATACGATAATTGTGTTGTTATTGTGTGATAAAGCGACAGAATTAAACATGGATTTGATGTGGGCCCGCTAGTGAATTCCCATTGTAAATAATAGCGCCTCTCCTCTGTCTCTGTAGGATCATTCAGACACGGTTGCATCTTGTAGCTTTATTTTTATTTTTCCACTGGCTATCTTTATGTATGGGAACAGCCTTCTCCAGAGATTCATTTTCATTTCAAAAAAACCTCTAAAGGTGTTAATTGCATTTGTTTTTTCAAAACTCTTATGTAATTATTTAAAATTATTCTACTGGCACCATAAATCAGAACTTTTCCCATTATATCGCTGAGAAACATTTATGACCTGTTTAGACAGTTTTGATTTATAGGTTTAGGAAACAAGAGTATAGAAACCTTTGCCAGGTTTTAATTTGGAAATATCTTTAGCCACGTCTGTTTCTGCAGAAAGGAGAAACAGAAAGCTGGTAGGAGAGGTGATGGCAGAGGCATGGTTCATACTAGCAAGACCCAGGAAAAAGAGGCGCAAGACCTAATCTTGGGGTCCTGCTATGGAATGGGCAATTAATGTGTCTTGCATATGTTGTTTAATCTTCTTAGACATTATTTTTAAACGTTGGTTCCATGTAACAGGTGTCTAACTCTGAGTGAGTTATTTAGATTTCTAGACCTCACTTTCCTTATTTAAGGATAAGACGAGGGAACTTGCAAAAGTTTCTGAGAAAATGAAAGTAAAGTATGAGTTTATTTTGGTGCAGAAAAGTTTGAGATCCAGTTTTTTCATTATACACATATTCCGTGAACTTTTTTGAAGACCCCCTCCTTGAAAGAGTATGTTCTTGGTTTGGGGGACTAGCAAATGGTGTAGCAGTTACATCACTGGACATGCACATAGCTGACCAAGGTTCGAGTTCCAGACCTGGTGGCTTAAAACTCGTGCCAATTGCATGTGGGTTCGTGCCCAAGATTCCAAGAGGAGAATGGAGGAGAAGGAATTGTGACATGGCCATACCCGCTGGGGGTGATTTCTTTTTTTTGGAGAGGTTTATGCTATAGGGCATGTGCGCTCACCAGAATGATGGAGAAACAGACAGAAAGCGAGAAATCACCCCCTAAGGGGGATGGCCACACTGCAATCCCTTCTCTGTTCTCCTCTTGGGATCTTGGGCACACACGCCCGACGTTAAGCCACTGGGTCTGGGACTCGAACTGTGGTCGACTACATGGGAGTCCAGCGACATAGCCATTATACCAACTGCTGGTCCCAGAGGTGATTTCTTGCTTTCTGTTTCTCTGTCTCTTCCGTGAGCACATGCACCCTATAGCAAAAATTTCTCTCTCAAAAAGAACTAAGTGTATCTTCTTGGGTTATGGTAAACATTAAGTAGCTTCACTCATTTATACTTTCAAGAACATTTGTTTAGGAAACTCTTGCTCAGAGCCAGGCACTGTGTTAGGTGCTGAGTGAGAGTGGCAGGAGAAGGTCAGGCTGACACTGTGCTTGGCCTCTCTGGGTGATTTCAGTCTGGGGCAGGTGGTCAATGTGCACCTGAGGGGAAGCAGGTCTTGGTCTCTGTCTTAAAATAATGACAGCACTCCAGTTTAGATGTTGTTAAATGTCAGACACACAAATGCAGAAAACTGACCACAGTGAATCTCAAATGGTGTGATCTGAGGAATTTAGAGGTGACAGAAATTGTATGTGTCACGGGAAGATGAGAAAGAGTTAATATTCTGAGATGAAGAATCAAGAATTTTTAAAAACAGGTCTCAGCAGGCTGAAATTCTGGATTGAAATGAAAAAGCTCCTTAATGGGAATGAATGCAAAGCCCATGCCACTGTCCTGGAGTAGAGTGAAGAGCTCCGACTGAACAGCAGTTCATGTGACAATTAGTTAGGGGATGATTGTGAAGCCAGTCGGAGCCAATCGGGACCTGGTCGGGGGCCGGGGCACCGAGGACTTTAGGCTGCATTAATAGAATAATGAGGGATCGAGACTCTTCCTCCCTTAGACAAGACAAATGACACCTGGGCACTGCAGTAGAAGGGCATCAGGCCACCCCGAGTGGGAGGCCTTGTGTTCCACGTAACAAATGCTGGCGGCGTGTTTTGAACAAAACAACCTGTTTGCTCTGCAAAGGGGCAAAACCAAGGCCAGTGTGTGGGGCTGGTAGGAAGGCACAGAGCTGTGACAGTGCAGAAACTAAATAGCATCTGTTGTTGTGATTAATTTGGTCCCTACCTTGTCTGGGCCCAGAATCCGGGTAACCAAAGAGAAGCAGAGGTCAGGCTGGCTCTGAGTTTTCTGTTGCAGAGGACATGGTTAACGTTGCCACTGTTCGTGACTGTTCCGTGACCCCGGTGCAGTGCGAGCTGTGTGTTCCTGTGGACCTTCCCTCATCCTTCTTTTTCTTAGCTGTGTCAGTCGAGTGTCGCCCACCCCCCACCAAGCAGGCAAAGCAAGATAGACATTCCTTGGGCAATGTAAATCTAGTTTCAGGATATTTTGGTATTGGCAGCAGCTTAGTAAATTACTTTCCCTACCTTTCTAGTCTACATCCATTCAGAGGGTTTGTTTGTTTGTTTGTTTGTTTTGTTTTGTTTTGTTTTTGCTAGAGGGCTCTTGTGCTCACCAGAGGGAAAGTGAGAAAGTAACCCCCCTGGAACCCCCATGGAAGATGGTCCTGTCACAGTTACTTTTCCACTTCTCCCTCCTTTAGGGATTTCAGGCATGAACACACACACACATAAGCTCTCTTGAAGTATCTCTCTTTATTACGTTTTTTAATTTTTAATAATTATTTTATTTCATTTTATTTATTTATTTATTTAAATTTGACCAGAGAGGAACAGAGTGAGAGAGAGAGAGAGAAAGAGGGAAAGTGAGAAGGCAAGCCGCCAGGTCCAGGACTTGAACCGTGGTCAAATATATGCGAGTCCAGCGCCCTTAACCACCACGCCATCTGCCGGCCCCTCTTTTTTAAGGTTTTTGCTATAGGATTTGTGTGCTTACTTGACAGTGAGAAGAAAAGAAAGAAATCACCCTCCAGGGGTGTTGGTCACACTGCAGTCCCTACTCTTTCATTTTTTTCAGGATTTTGGGCACACTTGCTCTCATGCATGAACGCCTGGCATGATTTTTCAAGCCACTGGGCCTGGGCCTCAAACTATGGTAGGCCATGCGGAAGTCCAGCACCTTAACCACCATGCCACCTGCTGGCCCCTGATGTATTTATCAAGCTGCCAGTCAGCCATATGAGATCTCTAGCTGCCTTAACCACCGTATCACTGACTGGCCCCAGAAAAATTCTTCTTGTGTGTCAAAATTAGCAAGGTAAATGAAAGATAGATGATTTTTAAGAAAATCTAGATAGCTATCTACTTTTAATAGCAGTGGTTCTAAGTTTACCTACAGCTATAAAATCTAGTTATTTGAGGTCCCACAGGTGGTATAGTAGTTAAAGTATTGCACTTCCACAGGGTCGACCACAGTTCGAGTTCTGGACTAGCTTGAAACTCACGCTGGTCACATGTGCGTGTATGCCCAAAATCCCAAGAGGAGATTGGAGTAGAAGGGCCTGTGGCATGGCCATCCCCCCAGAGGGGTGGTTTCTCACTTTCTGTCTTTATCTGTGCCTCTGGTGAGTACATGTGCCCTATAGCAAAAATCTCTCTCAAAACAAATCTAGTTATTTGTCATCTCTGAATCTTAGTTTGTATTCAATTTCTTAAATTTTCAAAGAATCTGGTCATTGATTGATGTGTACAAATGCATTTTTTTTTTTGGAGAGGTTTCTGCTATAGGGCACGTACGCTTGCCGTAAAGAGAGAGAGAGACAGAGACAGAAAACGAGAAATCACCCCCCAGGGGGGATGGCCACGCTGCAATCCCTTCTCTTCCTTTCTCCTCTCGGAATCTTGGGCACGCACACACACACAGCCGGCGTGAGTTTAAGCCACCAGGTCCAGGACTCAAACCGTGGTCAACTACATAGAAGTCCAGCGACATAGCCATTACTCTAACTACTGTCCCACAAATGCATTTTTTTACATTTGAAGTCACTCTGTGTAAAATTGTCAACAAGTTTTTTGTCCCTAGCATGACAATATAGAAACACTACTTTTGTTGTTGAATGGTCGCTCTCCCTATAGCTCGTTTAACAAGAACGTATTACTTTTTTCTTAGCACTATGCTCTGTATACCACATGTGGAAAAAGAAGATTATAGAACTTGTCTGTCAGAGCCAACAGCTTAGAGAAAATATGTGCAGGAAACAAATGAAATGAGCAAAAGGCAGGCAGGCAGGAAGGAGAAAGGACAGAGAAAGCATCCACTCATTGTTTTTTTTGTTTTTTTTTTGGGGGGAGAGGTATTTTTTTTTTTTCGCTATAGGGCGCGTGCGCTCGCCAGACAGAGAGAGACATAGAGACAGAAAGCAAGAAATCACCCCCCAGGGGGGATGGTCACGCCGCAATCCCTTCTCCTCCATTCTCCTCTCAGGATCTTGGGCACGCACGCACACGCGCCTGGCGTGAGTTGTAAGCCACCGGGTCCAAGATGCGAACCGCGGTCGACTACGTGGGAGTCCAGCGACATAGCCATTACGCTAACTGCTGGTTCCCTCATTTGTTCATTTGTTGGTAAATCCATCTGATATTTATCGATGAGCTATGATGCATAAGGCACTCTTTGGTATTTGGTGAACTAATTCAGTATTTGGTGACAGGCTGGCTTCATAGCCCAGCAGTAATAGGCTGCTCCAGAGAAGTTGGCGCCCACATGGTGTGTGCAGTTCAAATCCCTGGTCCGGCTGGCCTGAAACATGCTGGGCACATGCATGAGTGGCAAAGATCCAATGGCTGGAAGACTGGAGGAAGGGGATCGCACTGTGACCAAACACTGTTGAGGATGCTCTTCTCTCTCTGTCTCTGTCTCTCTGTCTCATGCATTGTGCCCTGTCATGAATAAAAGGGAAAAATGTCGTATTTGGCGGGAGGCTGAAGTGACTGACGTAGGCGATAAATGCTGTAGAAGTCAGGACAGTGGTACCACTAAGCGTGTGAAGACAGTTAGGTTAGGAGCTAGGAGAAAGCACGAGACGGAAGCTGGACGGAGTGCTGCAGAGACTGGATCCTTGCTGTGTGAAAGATCGTTCATGGCCGTTTCGACTGTGGATTCGTTCAGGCTCTGTCTCCTCTCCTAGAAACCTAAATTATTAGTACACGAGTCCATCAAGTTTGGAAGTTTGCTCCTACTTGGATTAAGTTCTCTTCAAGCTTTTGTTCTATTTAATTGTATGATAAGGTAGCTGTGTCTGACGTGATATTATTTAGATATTTGGGCGACCAAATATCTAATCCTTGAGCCCATGCTCCTTAACTTTTTTTTTTTTTTTTTTAATAAAGGTTTTTGCCATAGGAGAAAGAGAGAGAGATGGACAGACACAATGAGAGGGAAAGTGAGAAGTGAGAAATCCTCCATCAGGGGATGGCCATGCTACAGTCCCTTCTCTTTCCCTCTCTGCTTGGGATTTGGGGCATATATGCACACATGCCTGGCATGATTTTTCTTTTTTCCTTTTTCTTTTTTTTTTTTTTTTTTTTTTTTTTTAGAGGTTTTTTCCTTGGGGCTCATGCACTCACTGGAGAGACCAAGGGAGAGAGACAATGAGATGGAAAGTGGGAAATCACCCTGTAGTGGGGATGGCTATGCCACAGTCTCTTCTCCATTCTCCTCCTGAGATCTTGGTACTCATGCATACATGCCCAGCATGAGTTTTACACCACCAGGTTCAAGACTCCCAACAGCAGCCAGCCATGTGGGAGTCCAGTGAACCGCTGCACCATCTGCTGGCCCCTAGCTGGCATGATTTTTCAGCTGCCAGGTCTGGGACTTGAACGGCAGTCAGCTCTGTGGGAGTCCAGTGCCTGAACCACCATGCCATCTGCTGGCCCCACTCCTTAGCTTTATGCTAGTGGTTCCTAACCTCTATTTGATTGTTGGACTAACCCTTCAAAAAAATGTTCAAGACATGTCACAGACGCATTGAATCAAAATCTCCTACTCAGAACTTTAGGAGGGATAGGTTGAGAGCCTGCCAAGAAGGAGTAAAGAAGGGCAGAATGGGGACCATGCCATGGCCCAGGGGTTAAGGAAGCTGGGTCCCACATGGCCATTCATGGTTCAAATCCTGGCCTTGGTGACTTGCAAAAACACAGCAGACGCATGTGTATGCTGCCCCAAATCTTGGCAGAAGGGAGAAGGAGAGACGAGATTACAGGGTGGCTATGCCCTTTTGGGGGTGCTTTTTCCCTTTCTCTCTCTTGCTTGCTTTCTCACTTTACTCCTCCACCTCCTTTCTCTCTCTTTCTCCCTTGTGAGTGTATATGCCCTATAGCAAATTAAAAATAAAAATAATAATTAAAGTTAAACACATAATTACTTTAAAAAAAAAAAAGAATAAATACCATACTCAAAACAGGAAGAATAAGGAGAGGAAGAAGTAGGTACATTTTTGAGGTAGGAAATACAGGTTAAACTTTGGGGGGAAATAAAAAGGAGAAACTATCTGGTCCCAAAGGAATCAAGATGGAGCATGAGTTATAACCACACTCCAGCCACGCTGAGTCTTTCCCAGTTCCGTGTCCTGGTTCATGTTGCATCCGTGGTGAGCGTACGCACATTCAACCATGCTGCTGCTGCGGTCCAGGCTGAGCCCTCTCTGGAGTCCGGGTACCTGGGACTCCATGGAAGCCTTTCTTTTCTTTTTTTTTTTTTTTTTGGAGAGGTTTTTGCTATAGGGCGCGTGCGCTCGCCAGACAGACAGAGAGAGACAGAGAGATAGAAAGCAGGAAATCACCCCCCAGGGGGGATGGCCACGCCGCAATCCCTTCTCCTCCATTCTCCTCTTGGGATCTTGGGCACTCACGCACATGCGCCCGGCGTGAGTTTAAGCCGCCGGGTCTGGGACTTGAACCGCGGTCGACTACGTGGGAGTCCAGCGACATAGCCATTACGCTAACTGCTGGTCCCTCCATGGAAGCCTTTCTTTACTAGAGGCAGGCTCTACGAGGAGATCACAGTAACAAAGCACAGGTTGACAATCCCTAATCCCCAATCCCCAAATCCAAAAAGTTCCCAAATCCAAAACTTCCTGCGTGTTGGCAACCCCCTAAGTGAAAATGAAAAGTTCCACACTTGACCTCATGTGACAGGTCACATCTTGTTGTGAATGTATAAAATTACCTTCTGGCTATGTATAAAAGATGTATATGAAACATAATTGAATTTCATGTTCAGACTTAGATCCTATCTTGAAGAGACCTCATTATATATGTGCAACTATTCCAGAATCCTAAATCTGAAATACTTTGGGTCTCAAGCATTTGGGAAAAGGGATAGTCACCCAGTTTTGTAGAAACGCAGGCTGATGGTTCCATAAAGTAGACCTCTGGTTGGCTCATCTACAGCTAGTTGTTCTTTACACTTAGGGCAGTTTCTTCCTTAAAATATCCCGGGGGGGGGGGGGGGAGGGGGGATCAGATGGCATAATGGTTATGTCGCTGGACTCCCACTTAGTTGACTGTGATTCAAGTCCAGGACCCAGTGACTTAAATCTCATGTTGGGCGTGTGTGTGTGCGTGCCCAAAATCACAAGAGAATAATGGAGGAGAAGGGATTATGGTGTGGCCATCCCTCCTGCGGGGTGATTTCTCGCTTTCCTGTCTCCGTCTCTCCCACGAGCATATTTGCCCTATAGCAAAAAACTCTCAAAAATGGGGACCAGCAGTTAGCGTAATGGCTATGTCGCTGGACTCCCACGTAGTCGACCGCGGTTCGAGTCCCGGACCCGGCGGCTTAAACTCACGCCGGGCGCGGGTGCGTGCGTGCCCAAGATCCCGAGAGGAGAATGGAGGAGAAGGGATTGCGGCGTGGCCATCCCCCCTGGGGGGTGATTTCCTGCTTTCTATCTCTCTGTCTCTCTCTGTCTGTCTGGCGAGCGCACGCGCCCTATAGCAAAAACCTCTCCAAAAAAAGAAAAAAAAAAAAAAAAAAACTCTCAAAAATGAAAAGTATCCCAGTGAGTCTTTGGGAACGTGTTGTTTAGCAAACTACCAAAATCCTCCACCACATCCAGCTGATGAACTAGTTAGTGGATTTAACTCCCCTGGTAACCTAGAGATTTAAGGGGACTGCCGTTTTGCCCTCTGGGCGTGATTCCCTGTCTGGTTAACTAGGATTCAAAACACAAACCAACCAAATGTCTCTTCCCTTATTGAGATGAAGTGGATGAAAAAAGTCCCTACTTAGCTAAATTTTGGAATTAGGATCAACACTACCTACAGAAAAGGATAATAAAAAGTTTCAGAAAGTAAAATAAAATTTTGGCTTCTGAGAGTTCGCTGTACGAAAAAGAGAAAACTTGAGCGGAAAATGGTGTTTAGTAACAACAGTATTAGGAAACTCGTCGAAGCTTACAGAACACCAGGCGCTGACCTGTTTTATCTCGTTTACACTTTGGGTGAAGAAAACTGGGATTAGTTCCTATTTCATTTTATTTTTTAATTTTTTGCCATGAGGTGGTGTTTTTGTCAGCCATACAATCTTACAGACTATTTTCAATACCCCAGGGCACACCGGATCGTTTGGTAGTCCTGGGGGGGGGTCCCCTAAAAGACCCACAGGCTGATGACATCAGCGTGGAGTGCGGGGGGAGGGGAGGTGGCTCACAGTGCAGCCTGCGGCTCGTGTCCATCTTGCAGTGGCTCTTCCTCCACATCACAACTAGATGACAGGGCTCGGAACCCTCCAGGTGCTTAGGAAATCTCACTCCGCTCCTGCTCAGTGGTGTCTGATCGGCAGGGTCTCTTATGTCTCCATTTTTCATCTCCCTCATGTCCTGTTGGCCTGCCATTGCCTTGAAGCAGTCCCTGGCATGGCATCTCACTCTGAGCCAAGGCCCCTGGTCCTCCCACTCGTGTAGCTGCAGCGAGAGGCCAGATTGGTTCCTCTTTATAGATGGGGAAACTGAGGAGCATGGAGACTCGTAATTTGCCTAAAGTATTAACAGGAAATGATGCAATTCAGATCAAACTCACAGCCCTTTCCAGAGTCACCATGCTAACTCTTACGCCTGCCTTTTATGATCAAAGACAAAACAAGTCCCGTCACTCCGATGCTTCCTCGTTACAGCTAAGATGGTGCGTGTTGCCAAGAGAGCCCAAGCACCATCCAGGCCGAGGCTGCTGGCCACTGCCTGGTCCCCAGTCATTTGCTGGAAAGAGGTAACTGGAAAATTCCACAAGGCACTAGTTAGATAACTTAAGCTCTCGGAGCCTCAGTTTAAAATCTGTTAAGTGGGCACAACAATAAGACCTCCCTCATAGGGTTGTTCCAAGGAACGAGAGGGATCATAGGAAATGCCAAACCCATCACACAGTCCCAGGAGTACTGCTGTAGTTGTCAGCCTCGTGCTCCACTCCCCTTTCTTGTCAAACCCTTGTGCCAGGGTCCCTGTAATGCATCGCAGTTTGTGACTGGCCACCTCTAGACAGGACTTCCGACACCTCCCTGTTCAGAACAAGCTCTGGTCTTTGTTTTCGTAGCGATTGTCTCAGAGTCTCCTGAGTTCTCAAACCTATAAGTGAAAAGGCTCCCTAAGGCAGGACAGAGCTCCAGGGGACTCATATCCCAGTTGTTCACCAACCAAGTGACCTCAGACCAGTTCCCTAAGCTCGCCTTAATTGGATCAAATATTCGCATCTGAACTCTCGAATCAGGGAAACTTTAAAAAATTGACACCCCCTCCAAACATAATAGAAACACCTGTCAACTGGGAGACAGATAATTGCCCCCCATCTTACGGAGGAGGAAATACAGACAAAATGAAATTTTGTGATTCACCTATTTTGCTGAGGATGAGCAAATATATTGAATTTCAACCAACATCTGTCATGCTCCAAACTCCAGGTAACCTTCTGTCTGTGTGATGAAGGGGAGAGGGTCCCTATTTTATAGGTTGTCATGAGGACAATGAGCTGGCATATGGCAGGGCTTTGCAGTTTCAGAAGCCTGGCTGTTACTCTGTATGAACCAAGCCAGGAAGAGGTCAGGATTAGTCTGAAGTAGAAAGAAGAGTGTAGTGAGAGAAGGAAGTTGGAAGGTGCTGCAGATAATTGGTGCGTTCAGACGGTGACTGGGTGGAAAAGGGTGTCGGAGAACAGTTAGCCACAGAGTCCCTGATTTCAAAGGTCTGGCTGTTGGGTTGAGACATTACATGGATGTGTCCTGACCCATCTCAAAAATTGGACATCACTGAATTTAATTAAGATCAATTAGACATTCCTCCCATTGTTCAAACACAATGCCTTATTTGTTTGAGAAGAGGGAAGTTCTATATGACCTGAAAGCTTCCTGCTTCATCTACTGCTTTTCCTCCTGAGAGATGAAATGGCATTTGAAATGTAAAAATAATAATAATAACTGGCCTGCTTTTCTGCATGCATTTTTTAAAAGGGGTCTCATATCTCTGCAGTATCCTGAGATGGGAAGGCCATTCTCCTCCATGAACCACCTGGTACACAGAACTGCCCATGTTCGTTTCTCCTTCCCAGCCTGAAACAGACATGAGAGGTGAATAGCTTGGGAGGCCGAATCAGGTTTCTGAAATGTTTTGGGTGGGAACAGGCATTGCTGGCAAAGAACTGATGTGGTTAAAGAGGAGTGAATACAGGACAAACAAAGGATATATGCATTTGGAAGTTGGGGAGTTAAAGAGTCATTTTCTGAGATGTCAACTAAATCCACCAAGTCTTAAAGGATGTCTGTGACTTACTCTATGGACCTCAAGTTGCTGATGGTTCACAGAGTGTACCATCTAGAGTGGATCCCAATAAGGACTTGGAGTTGTTTCCCAAAAGACATTTTTGTTTGTTTCTTATTTCCTGAGTTACTTGACATGAGTGCATTCAAGATTCTCAAGCTCTTAAGATTTTGTTCATGGTTTTTAAGCATATTCCTGGACATTTTATATAGGCTCTTAATGGTAAAATAGCAAATCCCAAGATGAATCCTTGGCTAGTAAACATGATAAGCACTCAGTAATGATAGTTGTCCTTGTTGATGTTGTCATTATTAAACCAGAGAGGGTACCTCAGCGATCCTGTGTTTAGATAAAATGCTTCGGCTCAGAGGATTGAAGGGACTTGTCCACAGCCACACAGTTAATTTGTGGCAAAGTCATTCTTAGAACCCTAAGCCTTAGCCATACCTAACACTTCCAGAACCATCTTAGGGATAAACAGACCGCTTGAGGCCACTTTGGACTGGACCAGATCTGCCTGCCGCTTGATTGGCCTGTTGCATGAATCTCAGTCCTTGGAACTGTTTGGAAATTCTGTGCACCTTCAAAGAGGGAGAGGTGGAGACTTGGGGTTGCCCACCTAGATGCGGGTCTCAGGTTCCATTCTGAGCCCTTACACATGACTTCTCTTCCCAGCTTCTTCTCCAACCTCTGCCTCTAAGAACTAACCTCATAACTTTTTTCTAGGGGGAAAAACATCTTTGGACTTAAATATGGTTACTCTAAGATCTAAGGTAGGGTGTGTGTCTGTGTGTGTGTGTGTGTGTCAGAGAGAGAGAGAGAGACACGACTGTTAAGGACAGAAAAGCAAGCTGGCGAGAGCTTTAGGGCCTCAGAAAAGGTTTTCTGTATAGTGGTTTCTGTGTCGCACAGTGTGGAAGGCAATTATCTTTGGAGGGGATTCCACAGCCCTGTGCGGGCTTCCCCGGTGTAAGATTTATTGTCGGCTGGATTGGGTGTTCTTTATAAGAGCATTTACTCGGCATCTAAAGCGCTGTCAAGAGTGCTACTTCCTGAATGCTTTTGAGGTTGCAACTGCTAAGCTTCATTTTCCCGTCTTAGAGATATATTTTTGAAATGGTATGCAGGGATTTGTACAGGCCTCGTGCTTCCCATTGACACTGACAGGAGTTGCACTGTTAAACCCCAGCGCGCTGCTGCGGAAATTTACCCCCTAATGCCCAGAGCCCTCCTTCAGCGTCGCCTGGCCCCCACGTGCTCGGGGTTCTGCAGCGGGAGTCGGCCTGCCGGCACATCCTGTTGGCTCCTGTAAGTGACACCAGCTGATCAGCCTCAAAGTTAACTGTTTTCTTACTTAAACAAAGGATAGGAAAGAGCTCTTCTTCTGTATTTTTTTTTCCTTTCCCCTTTTTATGCATCTTATGAATGCCAGAAGAAAACTTGAACTGCGAGTCAGCTAAATATACTGTATGATGAAACCTTAGGGACCACTGAAATGGGAACAGTGGCCCATTACTGCTAAGAAGGTGTTTTATTGAAATGCACCGACATGCCATCCCCAGAGAGCAAGCAAAAGAAGGCAAGATGCCCGACAGTATTACAGGTTGTTCTCTTCGGCAAGCTAAAATATCGAGCTTGGCACTCCTGAGCTGTGTGCGAGCAGGCAGCAGAATAGACAAACGAACCTTTTTCTATTAAAAGTGCTGTATTTCACCAGGGGCGCCCCTCCCCCCATTTGGTTGAAGTGTTTTAACTTATGTATTCCAGTTAATAGTTCCTTGCCTGTCCTTCCTCTGGCTGGCTTTTGAAAGTTGTCTTTTGCATAAGTTGAGGTAGTTGAGCTTTCTTGGTCCTGGCAGGCTTACCAGCAGAGGGCAGGCGTCATGAAGGTTTTGACAGGAGGGTGTGTCAACCTAGGGTCAGAGGAGGGTGGCGTCGCATGGCAGGAGGATGTGTGAGCATTGTTCTCAGGGCAAGATGGGACATGCTCCCTTCACTTCTTTGCAGACTTGCCATACACCACAGGTCTCCGGAAAAGCTGACTCTACCAAATAAAGGTGGTCAGCTGCCTTTATCTGATATTCAGCGCTTTCTACGTAATTAAACACTTAAAAATATTAAAATGCAATTTCACCCCCGCCCCATGCCATCTCTTCTTTCCCCTTCAGTTCCCCAGCTCCAGTGATACTTCACAACCAGAGTTTGCATGCGGTGTGCCATAAATGCTGTCAGTCTTCAGAGGCAGGGGACATCACAAGTTATGCCTGGTGATTTCTTCCCTGATAGCTGAAGGATGAAGCTCTTTGGGAAATGATCTTCTGCCCCAAAACATGTTCCTTTTCAAGAACTCTGCACACTTGACTGTAATCTGTTCTAACCTTATAGCAGAAACCGTCCACTAATAAATTTTACATTATGTTAAAACAAGGGATTATAGTTTTATCATAAATGGGAGAGGGTAATTTATTACTGTCAGTTAGATGCAGAGTTAGAAAAGGATGCTGCCATTTCTCTTTGCCATGTGTGGTTTTGTTTACCTATGGTGTTTTAGAAATGTCTTTACATTTAGAGTGTGTTTTTGTTTTTGTTTTGTTTTTGTTTTTCGTCACTCCTGTACCCATCAAAGTCATAAGTCACTTGCACATTGCCAGGTCATGCTGCATATATATAAATTAGCCAGAAACACTGACATTATAAAGTGTGTTAAGTGAAGATGCAAAAGACAATGTGGAGACTGTCAGGGAGAGACATCTAAACTCCCATGCCACAGTGAGAACTCTCCTGGCCAAACTGGCAGGCACAGGAGAAAAACAACATGATTAGCTTCGTTGTCAACATAGACAGACAAGCGACATAAGCAGTATTGATATGGAGCTAAATGCTTTAGCTCCGTGCAGGTGGATGATGTATTCATTTATATTTTTAAGTAAAAGCACGGCTTAAATCAAGATGGAATGGTGGTTCCTGAGAGACAAATGCCCAGATCTCAGGGTTGGGCCACTGCCGTGGCAATGTGGTAACTCTGATTGCCCCATTGGCAGTCTTTGGAGACATCAGGAGTATGAGAGTCTGGTTCCTCTAGAGACCTTCCCCTGGCAGGCATCAAGCCCATTCATTCCTGGGGGGGGGGGGGTGGGGGGCTGCATTTTATATTCCTGTTGCTTAAGTATTTTTCTCTCTAGCAATCAAATGAGATGAATCTTTTTAATATGTCATTTTAGAATGTATCCTGAGCATGCCACTAAATTAATGGGGAAAATGGAAAGGAAATAGGTGTTAACATAACTTTTGTTTGCAAGAAGCCAGCGAATTCAAATCTAGGTTTTGGCCTGTCACCTTGCAACTGAATTTTTTTTTTTTTTTTTTTTTGACCCATTCTTGTGTCCTTTCCCTAGTTATTTGCAAGCAGCTACTGGCCAGGCAGGCCCTCAGTTGGAGCTGAGGACCGTGTGGGCCAGGGACCTTTGCCGTGTCTACTTCACTGGGTGCCATTCATCAGTGTCTGGGAATAATGCCCGATAAGACACCCCTCTTGACGCTCCCTTTAATACATCGTCTCTCCATTCTTTGCTCTGAATGGGCAGTAAAACCCTGCACTCGCTTCTGTGTCCAAGGCTAAGGCTCTGCAGAACCAAATGTAATACATGATCTTGGTCCCAGGTGTGTTATTTGGTGGTTAGAGTTTGGTGTGGGATCATAGAAGTCTGATCTTAAGTGCACAGCCAGCTGCACAATGGACTCATTTAGCAACTGACAGGTTTCTTAATAGGTGGTGTTTGAACAAGAGCTGTACCTGTTATGGGTGTTAGGATGTGGGCATCAACAATGTTTTTAAAGATGGTATTTAGGATTTCCTTTGCTCTTCCTTAAACATTAGCCCTTCGTCCCCTAGGTGTTCATTTTATCTTCCCCCGTCCTCTCTCTTGCTGCAGCTATTTAGTATCTTGTTCCTGTGTGAGCTTTAGTGCTGGATGAGTTTTATTCTGTGTGTGTGTGTGTGTGTGTGTGTGTGTGAACATCACTTTGCTCTAAACCTCAGTTCTCTCCTGCGCAACATTTGTGACAGCGATAGGAGACCCGGTGGCTGTTGAACCCATTTTAAAGTCCCCACAATTATTCTTCTTTTTTGCCATTTTGTTGTTGTTTTCATTTCTGTCTCAACCTTTCCAAAGGACTCATGGCGAGGAATAAATGGCATGAACTAAGTCTTCTGAGTTATGGCAGGTTTTAACATTTTGCAGTCATGGATCACTTAACAATGGGGACGCATTGTAAGGAATGTGTCATCAGGCGATTTTGTCATTGTGGGAACACTGTGGCGTGCACTCACACAGACCTAGATGTCCTAGCCTAGTACACACTTAGACTACATGGCACGGCCTGTGGCTCCTCTGCTACACACCACGCATGTCACTGTGCTGAACTCTGTGGGCAGTTGGAACGCAGTGGTATCTATGTATCTAAACACATCTGAACAGTCCAAAGGTACATTACAAATACAGTCGAAAAGACTTTTCTTGAGAGAGGATTTTGCATGCACTCACAGAAGAGACAGAGAGAGAAAGTGAGAAATCACCCCTCCAGGAAAGATGGCCATGCCACAAACCCTTCTCCTCCATTCTCATCTCGGGATTTTGGGCATTTATGCACATGCACCCAGGGTGTTTCAAGCAATTGGATCTGAGATTTGAACCATGGTAGGCCATGTGGGAATCCAGTACTTTACCCACTGTGATACCTGCTGGTCCCAGAACACACTTCTTTTTATTTATTTATTTTTTTTTGAAGAGAGGTGTTGCTATAGGATGCTATACTGGCTGGAAAGGAGAGAAAGAAAGCGGGAAATTACCTCCCAGCAGGGGGAATGGGCGTGCACGGTGTACATACACACACATGTCCAGCCTGAGTTTAAAGCCAACAGATATCGGGACTCGAACTGCAGTTCGAGATGCAGGAGTCTAGAGATATAACCATTATGCTATGTGCTTGTCCCAAGAAAACTTAGCTTTTTTTTTTTTTTTTTGTTTTTTTTTTTTTTTTTCAGAGAGAGTTATGTTTAGGATGTGTGCACTCACCAGAGAGACAGAGACAAAGAGATAGAAAGTGAGAAGTCATCCCCTCAGGGGGACGGTTACCTTGCTATCCCTTTTCCTCCATTCTCCTCTCAGGATCGTGGGCACACACGCACACGCGCCTAGAGTGCATTTTAAGTTGCCAAGTCTGGGACTCGAACTGTGGTCAACTACATGGGAATCCAGCGATGTAACCGTTATGCCATCTGCTGGTCCCAAGAAAAGACTTTAAAAGGTACACCTTTATGGAGTATTTACCATGAATAGAGATTGTATCTCTTAACTAAGACAGGAGCGAATGTGGCCACCTAGGATTTTACCTTACACTGCAGTGGACTTTCTAAACAATAGACACCTTGGCTACACTCAATTTATAAAAAAGATTTGTCTTTCTTCAATCATAAAAGAAATGACCCATCGGGGCAGGGCAGAAGTAGTGCAGTGCCCTACAGTGCTGGAAGCCAGTGGGTGCTCAGGTTCCGTTTCCAGGTTGGTGCACACATACACTGCATATGCCTGGGATCCTGGCTAGCTGAAAGGCTGGGGGGAATCACTGTGTGAGATTGGGGGTACTGTCGTTCTTTCTCTTTCTATATGTGTGTGTGTGTGTCTGTCTTTCATAAATTAAACTTTAGAAAATAATACAATTCTAGATTTTACAACTATAATAATCTTGGTTTATTGTAACTTTTTACTTTTAAAGTTATTATTATTATTTTTACCTTTTTGATTCTTTGATAATAACAGCTTAAAATACAGACACATGGGCCGGCAGGTGGCATGGTGGTTAAGGCACTGGACTCCCACACAGCCAACTGTGGTTCAAACCCTGGACCTGGTGGCTGGCTTTCTTGCCTTTCCTTGCTGTCTCTCACTCCTTTTCTCTGGTCAAATTGAAAAATTAATAATAATAAATAAAATGAATAATTCTTTAAAAAAACAGACACATTGCACAGCTGTATAAAAATGTTTTCTTTATATCCTTTTATACTATAGCCTTTTTCATTTAAAAAATTTTTCTTTTCTCTTTTGAAACATATCTGGTTAAAAACTAAGATACCAACACACACATTAGCCTAGCCCCACACAGAGTCATAATCATCAATATCACCTCCATATCCTGTCCCACTGGAAGGCCCATGATGAACAGGAGATGAAATCACACACCAGAGAAAATGATGCAATCAGGTGCCATGGTAAACGGAGGCTATATGAGCCCTGCTGGCATAACACAGCACACTGCTTTAGAGTAAACTCTGTAAAATAAGTCGAACAAGTATACACTAAAATAATGATACAAAGGATAATATAGTAACTACGGAAGCCAGTAACATAGTCGTTGATCTTCATTATCGCATAATATGGACTGTACAGAACTGAGAGTGTTCCACTTTCACACACCCTGCAGTGCAGTAGGTTTGTCTGCACCTGCTCCCCCACAAAGGCAAGAGTAACACCATGGCTATGATGTCACTAGGCCATAGGAAGTTTCCAACTCCATTATCATCTCACAGGACCCTGACTGGCCAAGACGACACTGTGTGGTGCATGACCGGGTAATGTACTCCAGCCACAGCAGGGTCTAGTTCTCACGGAGTCCCAAACACGAGGCATGTACACAGGACCCCGAAGAGGGGATCCTGAGACTCTAGAAAGAACCAAAATGGCCCGGGCCTATGCAGTTTATCCAGGTTTATCTCAATGGGGACATTTCCTTGCCTAGAAGTAGTCTCTGAGTCACCATGTCATCATGTCTGTTTGGAGAGAGGGCGGGATGGGCTCCAGGTGGTTTCTGAGCGCCTGTGCTAAGCCATTTCCCTCACTACATGGGCACCTCCCCCCTTAATCCAAACCTTCAGCCCTTTAAACGCCACCTCCCCAAGGGGCCTTCCCAGAACTCTCCTGCTGGTAGTGATCTCCTCCTTCTCTGAGGTCCCATGGTGCGCAAAGCCGCCACCATGCAATTTAGTACTTGAGCAACCTCTGCATTGCATCAGTCTCTCATTATTTTGTGTAAGGCTTGTCTCCACAGCTGGGTCAGAAGCGTCTGTAATATTTATTTGTTTACTTGTTTGTTTATTGTTTGTTTTGGTGCTCCTGGAGACTATTAGCTCTAAACACTAACCTGCAAAGGAAGTAGCCCAACTTGTTTAAAAAAAAAAAAAAAAAAAAAAAGCATGTGTGCATGTTATGGTACTTCATGTAGAACTTAGCTTTAAAAAAATCGCTCACTCAATGTGCGTCTTCGTTTTGTTCACAGACATTAAATCTCAAATTAATTTTTTAATACTTCGCAAAAAAAAATCACTTGAGCATTTTGAAATGGCTCTTTCTACTTTCTCAATGTGCATGGGTTGGAGAGAACTTCCTATATTTTTATTTCCTGTCTTTGGGGCTCTGTCAGCTTGTCCGGAAGGAGCGTCTTGTCTCTTTAAGAGAACTCTACTGTTTCTGGGGACTATCTGGCAGATTTAAGGCCCCTCTCCTCCCAAAAAGAACGCCCTTGGATCCCTAATGAATATTCATGAAAGGGTGGGGTCACATTTTTGTGACCTGGAAAAAAATATCCCATTAATAAATGTGTTATCTGACAGAAAAACACTTTAGGGTGGAGAGCTTATGCGCTGTACCCATTTAACATCTGAGCATATCTTGGCGGTCAATTGCCGCTTTTGTCTTTTTTGCAGCCAGATTAATGGGCGAATTGTCTGTTCCTGGCTGAGTTTATTGAAATTCAGGCATTTTCTTGTTTGGAAATATTATCAATATGTTTTCTGGTAGTAACCTGCAAAAATACTTTTAAGTACAGCTCCTGGGATCACCGACTTGGGTTTTGCTCTCTCCCTCTCTCCTTTTTTTTTTTTTTAATTGGGGGGGAATAGGGCATTATTAAAATCACTCTCCTTTTCTCTGAAATATTTTTAGAAAAACAATACAAAATATTGGGGTACTGCTATTTCTTAAAATACAGGCCAGGTCGTTTTTCCTCTTAAGTTTGAGGCTGGTAAATAGGTGAGTTTGGAAGGTGTGGAAAAGGACTAGATCAACCTGGCGTTGAAATCATGCCACCTGAGCCAACAAAGTTTCGCATATTGGCACTTGTTTTAAAATTCCCTTTTAAAGTAGCTTTAACTAGCTTCAAGGAGTAGCGACTGTTTCTAATAGGGGTCATCTTAAACTACTTTTTGAGAGTAGCTTTTGTAGCCGCCCTTACTGTGTCAATAAAGAATTGAAAGTATCGTGTTTTAGCCAACGTGCGGCAGATGCTTCCTTCAGCAGCTGTCGTTCTAGAGGGGAAGTGGCTCGGTTCAGCGACGAGGCACGTTTGGTTGTTATTTATTTCAACCCCGCGCCGGGTTAGTTTTCCCCAGCGCGCGCGAGCTCTTTGGCAAGTCCGACTCTTGCACGCAAAGGGGCAGGGGTTGGGGGAGGCTGAGGGTCGGTTCTGCCACCGACGTGAAGCGAAAGTTCTCCTCCTAAGGCCGTTTTCGAGGAAAGCGCTTCTCTGCGCTGCCTCCGGAGCCCCGCATCCCCTTCCGATTCCAAACGGCTGCTGGGAGCAGTCGGGTGTGCGCCGCGAGCGCCGGTCCCCCTCCCCTGCCTCTCGGCTTTCCGGTAAAGGTTAGGACAACTCTTTGTCAGTTTCAAAGACGAAATCCACACACAGCCGAGCCCGAGCCCCGGGCCGGCAGCCCCGGCCGCAGCGAGAGATGCGCGCAGTGCCGGGCTGCCCAGACGTCAGCCAGAGGCGGGTCAAAGGGTTAACAGCAATTAAGTGGAGTTGCTCTCGAGACAAAAGCAGGGTTTCGCCAGAGCGTGATTTCACCTGCCGCGCGGAGGGGGCCCGGGCGAGCGGGCGCGGGGAGCGGGCCGCGGAGCCCATTGTGTGGGGCGCGGCGCGGCGGCGCGGGGTGTTTAGAGGCGGGTTGTGATTGGTGGAGCAGGGCGGGGCGGGTGGGCGCGGCGCGGCGCGTCTTGTCAGCCCGCGAGCCGGAGCGCCCCTGCGCGCGTGCAGTCCGCCTGCACGCCGAGGCCGCCGGACCCCACGCCCGGCCCGCGCGGGCGCCCCGAGGCCGGCTCCGCGCGCCTGGCGGCTACATGGAGAGTGTCAGGTTGGTCCCTCCGATTGATCTTTGCCGTTTCGCTCTCCTTCCCCGGGCTCCGCGGTGCCAGCTTCCTGGGGCCTCACTGGGGAAGGCTGGAGTGCCCGAGGGTTCTTAAGTTGAGTCTTTAAATAATAATCATCATCCTCGCTGTTTACCAACTTGGGTAGGAGTTAGGCTCTGGAAGTGGAGGCGGAGAGGGAGTGGAGGGGTGGGAAGAAGGAGCTACAGGCCTGTGGGTCCTGGAAGGAGAGAGAGTCGCCCCCCCCCCCTTGCTCTCTCGCTCTTTTTTTAAATGTTCATGGGTGGGGTATAGTTGAGAGTTGGAGGAAGTCCTGCCTGTGTGTTTCTCTCTCGCGCGCTCTCTCTCCCCCTCTCTGTTCGCGATTCATTTTCTGCTAGTCTGGCCTTCACGAGCCACTTTGGTAAAGCCCTCGCGATCACTCCATTCGGAGGACGTATCTGGGGTGTGATTTATGTCACTTTCAGAGCGTGCGAAATATACAAGGAGCCTTCCATCTCAGTGTAGCCTGTGTGGATGTTTCTTTGCTTCTGATAGTTTGTTTCTATATCTGTCCAGGCTATTTTCAGCTTAGCTGTTCAAATGCAAGGAGTTCACACACAGTAAAGGGGGAGGGGGAGGAATGAAGCCCCAAGCCAGAGCAGGCAGACGGGTGAAGGGAACACTCCGCCAGGTTGGGGATTCTAAGCCGCTGTTGCATTACTTTGCTGGTTAATTAAGTAGTGAGCTGGGTTTGGGTTAGTCGTACTGCAGACTAGGAATTGCCAAGGGGTCCTCCGTTTGAAACAGCCTTGAAGGTAGCTAACTCCACTGTCAGAACTGCATGAAAGACCGTCAGTAGAAACGGGACTCCCTCCCCTCCTCCCCCCGCCCCCCCAACTGTGATGGGAAGGATCGGACCTTTAGGAAGTGGGTGGTAAAGTTTTAGAGCAAAGTACATATAGACTCTTCCTTTGGGATTAACTCCTTCACGGCCTGCCAGTTATAACTAAAGTATCTAATAATTTTATGTTCTTGTCCAAATAGACCGAATGTTCTAATGAAGCCAGTTTAAAAATGCAAATCACCTAATTTCCATAGATCCCAACATTCTGAAAGTGACACATTTGGGGGAAAAATTAAGCCTGATAACAGGAAACGTGAATCATACTATCAATGACTAATCTGCTTAAGAAAAAAAATAAGTAACATTTATTTTATCATTAGGAAGTCAGTGTTAAAGAAGCCATTTTTAAAAAAGTTTAAAGCAAGTAACATTTTTATTTTCGAGGCGGATCGGTTTTGCTTTTTGTTTGTTTGTTTTTCAGAGATTTTATTCCAAGAGGGATGTGTGTGTGTGTGTGCGCGCGCGCATGCAGCCTAAGGTGGTTTATGTGGCAAAGTGCTCAGGCTAGCATGTCAGTGTCAAAAACCTGAAACCTGATCATATTAAGATTCTAGTGTAGAGTTGGATATGTTGCTATTATTGTTGGATAAAAGAATACAAAACTTTCTTGAATGTTAAACCTCATCATTAAGTAAATCAAATGGAGACAGGAGTGCATTCCCCTAATTGATACCCTTTGCGTGAATTAGAAAAGGTCTGTATCTATTTTATGTGATTCTCTGTAGCTGCCTGCCTGACACGTTTCAGTGGAAAGTGTGTAAAAATGAAACCAAAATACAGACTGCCTAACAGAGACACTGGCTTGCCTTACTCTAGAATGTGATAGAGCTGAACTGAAAACGGATTGGGCTGACACTTGATAATCAAAGTTGATTTATTGTTCATTAGTACTGCATTAGCCCTTTCAGGCAAGGCAGTTATTTGTGTAGTGACCTGTCAAAAGTGAGACTGCAAACACCTGTCATTTCTAAGGCATTAGATAAGCAGCGAAATATTAAGATGATGCAAATAAAAATACATTTAAATAGGTGACGGGCCACACAGTTAAACATATTTTCAAAAGCAAAAACCTATGGGTCAGTACCAGGCCTATAAGAAAGAAATCTATTAAAGCAATTTTTTTAACCCTAAGAACTACTTACAGAATGAAAGTAGTGAGCTTTATGTTCCATTTGCCTGAAGAACTTTCTTTCCTGCCCAAAGATGCAGCTTGTCTGACAAAAAGTTGGTCAGTTCAAGAAATGGGTACCATAACATGTCAATTATTTAATCAGATTAATTTAAGGATGGTAGGCTTCTTGTTTGTGTTTTATTATTATTTTTTTAATAAACGTATTTTGTTAAATGAAACTTCTGAGCAGGGCTTGATGATATGAAAATGTGATGACATCATAGCTAAGCTATGATAATGTCAATAATACTGTCAAGTGCATTTTCTGCAACATTGTTTCACTCTGGATTTTTTTTCCCCTCCCTCCCTGGAAGGGAATGATCTCATGACATATAATAGAAAACAACCTAAGTGTTAAAAGAAAACAAAATCAGTGAACTTTTGTCTGCAGCCATAGAAACGTGGATTAACTCATATTTTTCCAGGGATGGAGTGGAAACATTCTGCATGAGGATATATAATGTATTGTCTTCTCTGAATTTTCATTTGACAGGGATTTTAGAGGCTGTGATCTTAATTAAATCTCAACTAGCTGAAATAATGCATCTAAAGGCACGCAGTGTTGCGTAACCTTGCTTAGTTGGTAAACCATAAATCATCAGAAAGCTTATGATAGGAATAGTTGGTTTGAATTTTTTTTTTTTTTTTTGGTTGTTTGCAGCTAAATGCACCTTTAAAAACAAAATCCTCACAGAGCTGCCTTGCATTTGCACATTGTCAGGAGCTGTCACTTGAAAGATAAACTCTTTTATGACACTGACCAGTTCTGCAACTTTTCAGCCAGCCTCCAACACACGCACACAATTGCAAGAAACAGTGAAATTAAAATTCAGATCCATTAAAAGCAGTGAAATCCCAGATTTGCCTTGGCTAAAAGTGGTGTTTGGGTTACCATGTTTCTGAGACACCCAGGAGAAACATTGTGACCATCTTCTCAGCCCGTAGTACAATTTGAGTCAAATTTGAATTGGCAGCAAAGAAGGTTGGAGAAATTCATTTTATTATTTGGTTTAGTTGGGGGTGAACGTCACTAAAAGGAACCATAAAATCATGCTCTCAGTAACTGGGCAAATAATGACTGGTTAAAATCCACTTCAGGTTTTTGTGATTATAAATCATAACACAAGGAATAATGCAGCAACAGTTGACCAGAAAAGGTTAAAGTAGATAAATACATAATTGGTATCTCTGTGTATGTTACCTGGTAAAATGCGCATTAAATAAGTCTTCGGTGGGTGGTGAGGCCTGATTATTAAATAGCCTTATTAGTTGTCAGGTTTTTATACAAATCTAATGCTTGCAAATACTGAGTTATTTACTTTAGTGCCTTTTAAGCAGATATTTTTAACTGCTGCATGGGGTGGGGGGGGTACCTATATGGTTTAGCAGAAGCTGCTCCCTGTCTTGCAATAGCTTGGTTTTACGTATCTCTGCATGTCGTCTTTTATAAAAAGATAGGACTTAACATTGCTGGTAACTGGAGATCTTTTGGGGGCAAAGAACTGTAGCTTTTTGTGGACCTTTCTGATTAGATTTAGGGATGGTCTTAATACCATAAGCTAAATTTGTTTTCTGGTGAAAGGTTTGTTTTCTTAAGAGCAACATAATGTTTCTGGACACCTGTTTTAGTCCTATCTGAATGCACGGTGTATTCTCCCAACACCCATGGTATTTTGCATTCCGCTTTATTTTCTGTCATTAAAAATAGAAAACTCAGGTAACTGGGAGTTTAAATAATCTTCTGAAGATTGTGGGGACTTGAATTACCTGAGAAGAGCTAACGTGGGCCTCTACTTTTGGATTGTAGGAATAATCTCCTCTTAGTGCTTCTTCCGACCTGGCAGTTGTTTGAAGAGAAATTAAATTTAAAATGAGAAAAAAATGCATCTTGAGCACATGCGTTTTGCCTCATTTTCAAAGACAGTGCAAAGCAACTAGTCAATGAAGATGCAGGCTAAATGTTATGGTGTGCTTTTTAGAATACCTGGGTATCATGTTTTAATTTTTAAGCTTTATCTCGCCCTTAAATCTGAAACATCATTGTTCAAATAACTGAGAACAAGGTAAATCAACAACATCAAAAAGGTCGGCTTCTGTGATTTCTCAAGGGCTTGTTATTTTGTACTTCCCAATTCTATTTGATGTCTTGACAAAACAAGATGACACAGGGGAGAATACATTAAATTTTGATTTTTTTCATCTAACCTGTTACAGTTGTGGCAGCTTAATTTCTTGTACTTTTTCTTGAAGATGCCTTTTTGTACAATTACTCTAATTGTCACCCCACTCCATGCATGGGTTTCCCATTTGCCTGGATTTTCCTAGGCATTTTTGAACACATTTTGACCTTTAACATGTAGGGAGCCTTAGACTGGCTTTGTCTTCATTAGAAATAAGTCAGTGAATGGTGAGATTGTCAAAGAAGCAACTGATGTTTTCTCATTAGAATCTAATTTGCACCCCTTAGCTTAACTGTGATGTCTAAGGTGAAGGTGTTGGAAATAGGCGTGAGAAACTGCACAATTTGAGAAACTTCAGTTGTATTTCTGAAAAGTGATGGCTCTGTAAGCAAGCCTTGGTGAAACTTCTGAATGATCCACATTTGGCCTGCCCGCCTGTTTAAATTCAAGGGTAGCCCACCTCCCTACCCCCACTCCCCCACCAATAATATAGGAGAAAAATACATATTTACAGTTAAGCTGTCCAGGATATTTTCTATGCTGGTTAAAGCATGAAGAAAGAACAACTGTAAATTTAGTTTGGGGTACTAGGGAAAAAAATTTTTTTTTGGACCTAAGATAAACATTCTAATTTTTTTTTTTTCATTTAATAGTCACCACTGACCTACAACTGTATCTACAAGTTGCCTTTCCTTATTTTAATCACTATGTGTCTGAAATAAATTGATACAGTTGTCTCTTGCTTTCTTTGGGTAACATTTCAATGTAAGAGAACTTAGCCAAGGTCTCTTCCTTTCCCCTCAAGAGCTAAAGATCTATGGGTAGCATCTTTCCTGAGGTACTTTCTTGAATTAGTTCTCCCGCCCCTCCTTTTTGCAGCACTTAAAAATGACTTGTTGTTGTTGTTAATATAAAATGTCATAGCATGTTTGATTCACATGCACTAAATTGTTTTCTATCCCAGCTACAGGAGGAAAAAGGTTGCACAAGGAAAAAGGAGGCATTTTCTTGATTTAAATAATAATAAAAATCATAGTTGCTAGGTTGAAAAGATTAGTGCTGTTGGGTGATTATTTTCCTGTGTAGCTTCTTCCATTGTTTCCTGTATTTAACAATCGCTAATGGAAGAAGTGATTTAATTTATGTAAACTTTACATTTTTATGCAAATTAAGCTGATATTTATTAGAGCTAAAACAATTATGCTGGCACTTAGTAGAGTAACCTTGTATGCCTGGAGAATGTTACAAGAGAGCAGTTGAGGTTCCACTAACACCTCTGCTGTAAACAAATAGGAATTTATGCCACTTTTAAAAAAAAATTTAAAAACAGAAGACAAAGAGGAGATCAGAAAGCTTTGCTAGAGGTTACTTATTAAGAATGATAACCTGAAATAACTCCTGATTGGCAGGCCAGGCTTGGCCTTAGAATTCTTAGTGAAAGAAAGATAGCCTTTCTTGATAGAATGTAATAAACAAAATGATAAAAAATGAAATGCTAATTGCGTTTTAAAGAGGTCTCTTTTTTTTTCTAAAATTTTAATAGGTGGTTGTATTGTTACTGAGAGAACAGTTATGCTAATGACTGACTACTTAGATGATTTTGCATTAATATAATAACCATTACCTGCCTTAATGCTTTGTACAGTATTGTGGCAAAATAGCTAAGTCTAAAAAGAGTAATACAAAAAGCAGAATTCCATAATGAAACAGAATTATACTTTCCACATCAATAACAGGCTTTTTAAAAAAAATTTTGAAGAGCGAAATATTATGTCAGAAATTATTTTCTTCCCTTTTTGATAGAGCTGTGTTTCATGGTACCTGGTTTGGTTTGTTTGTTTTTATTTTAGTAATATGGAAACTAGATAGAAGCTCCCTGACTTTTCTGTTTGCCAATGTATTTGTTGTATCCAGTGGCTTATTAATTATGAAAATTGTTGTTTATCGCAGGGAACCTGCAGTGAGGGTGTTTATTTCTTTTTTTTTTTTTTTAACACAGATTAGCTTCTATATAGTCATATAAAATTTCACCTAGTGTTTTTTTTTTTTTTTTAACATCTACTTTTAAAATTTTTGGTTTGTTTTTGGTATTTTCAAGCCTTCTAATTTAATTTGTTTTGCTCTTGTTCCTTGATTAACTGGATGGTACTGCCTAACCTGGTCAGTTACCACCCAAACACAGCCTGAAATTTAGAAGGGCTGATAGTTTTCTGGGACACGCGTGGTGAGTGATCAGAGGTTAAAAACAGTTTCTAAGTGTTAATCAGATGAGTGGAAATAAAACAGGGGTTAATATTTTCATCTTGATCACTTATACACATTGCAAACACGAGAAGATGCTGAGGTGCCACATTCCTCTATTTATACTGGGCCGTATTTACTTGTAGTGAACTTGAACATAAACTAAAGAGAGAGAGAAAAATGATAACATGTTATTTTCAGGATTGTGTCCTCTCCCCTCCCACCCAATTCCTTCCATTGTCTCCTAGATTAGAAATAAGTAATTGTTTCTATGAGTGTTTTTATTTGTTTGTTTGCTTTTGTAGATCTTTCCCCTCTCACTACCTACCCTCCCCGTTGGGAATAAAAGAAAATAATAAGGGTTATTATTTTTAATAGTCTGGAAGCATTCGAATGATACAGAATCATTTTGAGAAAAAGAAAACTGTATCAGGCAGAATTTACACAGCAGTGTATGGGCTTTTAACAGCAGTTGTTAGTGCTAACGACATTTTCCCAGTTGCTGGTATTAAGGTAGCAACAGGCCTGTACTAGCTGTCTTGCAGTGGCCCCAGAACAGCTGTAAGGCTGCCATTCCAGCAGGTTGGGAGCACCTGGGACCAGCCACACCCAGTGGGTATCAGTCAACAGGGTACCATGCTGTGTGTTTTTTTAATTCTTGATTTCCTCTTGAAACGCAACTAAAGAGTGTGAACAGTGTGTGTGTTTTTAAATTCAGTTTTGTATGCTAGCATTCTTTAAATGTCTGCCAGAAGTTTAATTTGAATTTCTGATCCCTGAAGGCAGCTAGACAGAATCATTCTAGTTCTTCATAAATTGCCTTCTATGATTCATTGTTAACTCATAAAACACACTCATTTCTATGGACTCAAACAGTTAAGGTAGTTACAGTATTGGGGATATCATTTGTTTTTTCTTTGCCTTATATTTAGATTGTCTTTTGAAAAAGAAATCAAGAACAGACTTGAACTCATGGTTGTGGTATGAGCCCTGTAGCACAGAAAATATCAAAAATGATTTTTTTTTTTAACCCCAAGGAGGGTAAGGGAGATTGCATGAGATTGGAAAGAAAAAGTTTCATTTTTCCTGAATACTCTCAAAGAGGGGCCCATAAATATTAGAATGCTGTAGTTAAAAACTCACATGACTGTTTTAAATACTATTGATTTAAACCACTGGCTAGATTTTATGAATCAAAGTGTAATTTCTAAGCTTTGGCCATATTTCTCGATGCTAAAGCACTCTCTCTCGTGTGCCTTTAGCTGCTTTCCAGACATTCAACACAGGATTAAATGATAGTAGTTACAGTGATCAATAGGTTAAGACTGCTACAATCACTCTTGCCGCTAACGACCTCAGTAGTAATGGGCAATAAAGTGTGGGCAATAATAGGCTCTCGCTGGTACTGCCTGCCCTTTGATTCCTGGTATTAGTAGGGACTAGCTACATGAAAAAGTTGGACATTGGGAATTAAGGCAGTGGATAGATAGGCTATAATTCTTAACTATTTAAAGCCTTAAACTGCTCAGATTTTTTTTTTTCTTTTTGTCTTTTCTACTCCCACTATGGTTGCTGCTCCATTGGAATATGTTTGCTAAAGCTGTCCATAACCTGTTATCATGACATGTTGGAGCAGAAACTTGGGAGACATCTTGGTTTGATTATGTTGATGAATGAAGCTGGAGCCTGCGTTGGAGGCCCAGAACGAACTGGTGTGAAAACGTGGTTTCAGATAGTAAAAGCAGAGTTAAGGCCATCGGGATGTAATAGCCCACTTCTGATTATTCGGAGACTCATCAGCCAGTTTGGGGGATTACTGAGGCTTCTTGCTGCTGTCCTTCCTTTGACTGGACCTGCCGCTTTAAGCATTCATTACTCATCAGCATCTCCATCAAAATGCCCAAAGGGAAAGGAAGGGGAGACTCAAGTTCATTTTGGTTCTCTGTAACAGGACTGCAAAAATGAACTAACAACTTGAGAAAAGTCGATTTCAACCATTGGAAGAGTTTAACATTTTTCTGCCTGTCAGTCTTTTCTCTGGTCTCTTTTTTATCATCATCTGGAACGGTGGTGTATCTCATTGAAGAAGATGCACACAATTTTACTAGAGTCTGGAAAAAACTATTACAGGATTTAAAAAAAAAAACTTTAAAAATTAATTCTACTGAGATGTAAATTCTATATTATAAAAGACACTGATTTTTAGTTTGTAGTTGGAGAGTTGTGACAGTTGTCTCCATCTGGGTGACCTCTCCCCCAGTCAAGATGTAGTATACATCTGTCACCCCTTAAAGTTTACTTTTGTCCTTTCTAAGCGTAGGATTTCTATAGCTCTTTTAAAAAATGATGACCAGGAGATTATTTCTGTGATCATTTCTGTTATAACTCTGTTAAGTTCACGTTCATCACCAGTTCAGATTTTACACCGCCCTATTCCTGTCTGTTTTCCTGTTCATCACCATCAGAAATTTGGCTCAAGAGTATTTATATTGTACATCGTCCAAGAAACGCAGAGGAAAAAAGAAACCTTAAACATGGTTCCTTTGTTTGCTTAATCAAACCTCCCTATGATGATGCAACTCTCAAGGAAAAGTAAACTTCTATTGTGATCTGTTGGCTTGAGCTGCTCAAAAGCTAGTGACTGGCACCCAAAACACATTTTTAAAAATTCAAAAAGCTTCTTCTGTATGGAGGCACCAAATACTAATTGGCATTAATTTGTAGCTGGTTAGATATTTTGATAATGCTTTCTTAGTGTTTGCCATAGAGTGAATGCAGGTTCACTGTTCCAGTCGTCGGTGATATTTTGTACTGTGAATTATCTTTTTAAAAGGATAATTTATCCATTCATATACATCTGTCCCTTTTTGCATATAAAAATATTCTGACGTGCCCATCTGTTTTAAATTGCAGTGTATCTCCATCTACACTTAAAAGGCCACTGCAATAGGAAGAATTCATGGATGACCTTCCTGTGTTGGGTTAATGAAATTTTTTGAACGTTGTAGCCAGTGTTTTCTAAACATGGGACACTTGCACCTCAACATCTCCACACACACAACAGGCACACAACAACAGTGGTGAATGTTCACTGTACACGAATCTGACCTTCAGGAACCATTTTTAGTTCATCAAAATTAGTGATGCTGAGAAATCGGGACATCAGTGCATAATGACTGTGAAATTAGGAATGAGAGCTCGCTATGCAAATGACAGGACAAATCATGTGAAAAAGTCAAGATAAACTGCATATTAAGACATTATGTTACATAAAATTAATACTGCATTTCTTCCTTTTGCTTACTGCTCCCCTGAAAGATTTTTTTTTTTTAAATTCTTTTATCTTCTGATCAGCTATTGTCTGCTGGATTTTTTTTTTTTAGTGGCACACAGGCAAAGTGCAAAACATGTTATTACCTTTTATTGTAATACATGAGATGACAGCAGATCCTTTTTAACAAAGTATATCCTTTACTGCTTCTAGCTTCTCGCTGTCACATGTTTGATTAGAAACCAAAGAAAAGTAAGATGCTTAAATATTACTCTTAGGAGACATACAGGTTTTGTCTTTTCTTTCATTGTTTTTTTTTTTTTTTCTTTCCTTATCTTTTTATGGGGGGGTGATTTTTCATGAAATAGTCTTCTTGCATTACGGGTACTGACAAAATGGTTCTCATGTAGTCTGCAAATTAAACACAAGTGCAGTGATTATTTTGAATAGCTAAATTACATTCTAGAAAGCTTGCAGAATTCATAGCATTGTCATTAGGTATCCGCTTGAATACAATTTGTGTAACCTTGGCCAAGACAGCCTGTCATTTTAATGTCAGTGTTTTATCTGAACAAGACATCATCCTTTCAGATACAGTGCGCAGGTTCCTTGCAAAGATGCCCGTGCAGAAACGTGTTAACAGTTGCAAATATGAAATGCTATCAAGTTCATCACTGTAGCTGTTTGTCACTGAAATGTCATGGAAAGCAGCTTTTAATGGTATCACACATAATATGAAAGAATCGAGACATCTGTAAGCTGGGTGAATAAGGAAGGGGGGTAAAAGGCGTCACACGAAGGGTCTGAGTTTAAGTTCGGAAAGTGCGGCCAAGGTTCCTTTACCCGCAAGACTAAGCATTCATTGATTGTTCTTAAAATCGCTGTCCACGGAGCAAGTGGGTCCCATAAACTCCAGCTGAAAAGATACCGGTTCCCCTTTACCTTCTTTCTGAAATAATACTTTGAGTTGGAGTTGGCTTTTTACAGCTCGTTGCTAGCTCTTCAGTCATTGAGATGGTTCTAGCCCAACTCCAGGGAGCATGTACGAAGTTCTTCCTCCTCATGTGACTGTAAGACTGTCTGGGACACCTTGTCAGTACACTCAGAGGTTGTCTTACTTATTTGTATTGTGAATGCACTCCATAGTAGATTAAACAGGATTTGTTGCCACATCCCCTCTGGATAAGTACGCTCTGCACGGGAAGCTGGGGAGTTCTTCAGACAGGCTGATAGTAGCCTGCCGGTGTACCTGGTACGCGTGATTTCCCGGCTGCCTATTGATCTTTCACTAACGTTCTAGGTTCCCGTGTCAGTGGCTATGATGACACCTCAAGTGATCACTCCCCAGCAAATGCAGCAGATCCTCCAGCAACAAGTGCTGAGTCCTCAGCAGCTTCAGGTTCTTCTCCAGCAACAGCAGGCCCTCATGCTTCAACAGGTAATTGTCCTTCCTCCCCCTGCAGCTTCTGGTAAAACCCAGGGCCCACCCCGTGCTCCACTCAGGAGTCCCTCTTCACCTGATCAGCTCTTTTCCCTTGAAGAAAAAGCAGAGCCTGAGGGCGGGGCAGCACTCAGGCCTTGCCTGCATAATCATTGCATTAGCATCCCCAGAAGAGAGGAGTCCTGGCACAGGGACTAGGGCCTGGGCCTGGGGAGTACCCGATGGACTGAGATTAGGGCTGTAATTGGACTTGGTAGAAATAAGATCTTTTCAGCTTACGTGGCTTTACACTCTTTTCTTTGGTAAGCCCAGGGGCTTCTAAATGGTGTGAATCAAAGCAAAACGAGGAACACGTTGGGAGCAGGTTTAAAGATGACAGCTCTTGAAGTCCCCATTTCAACTCAGAAGCTTGCAGAAGTAAAAGAAGAAGGAGAAGAAGAAGAAGAAGAAGAAGAGAAGAAGAAGAAAAAGAAAAAGCCCTAAATAAGTAGTTTGGAGTTAGTTGATTTTAAGGGGCAGAGTTAATTATATTTCTTCTAAGCATGCTGAAATGAACTCCTGGCTATCACTGTGCTGTGGGGTCCTAATATTCAGACTGAATGGGCACCTGACCAAATAGGTATTTCGGAGGTGCAGTGGTGGGAATTCCTGGTGTGAGACAGCGGGGACAGGAGGCAGAAGGAGTTCCTGATGCCAGTGGTACCACACTGAACACCACCACCTACTGCCCAACGCTATCGTGCAGAAAGTGTGCACTGGGGATTCACCAGACTCTCTCAGCAAGGGCATCTCCGTTTTGCTGTTCAATCAAAGGTCATTCCTTGCTTTATTTTAATTAGTTTGTGTAGAAAATGGTATGTTTTTCATCAGTGCATTTTGGAGATTACTTTTCAAACAATAATGCCAAGAATAGTCCATGTGCACTGAATTTATTGTCGAGTTTCAAACTAAAGGTCAGGCCATTACTGATAAAAGGATGCTATTTTTCAAATCGCAGTTAGCGTGTGGCACCGAAAGGAACAGTGGATTGGCACTCCTTCTGTGACTTACCGTCCTCTCTTTCCTTTGTAGCAGCAGCTTCAAGAGTTTTACAAAAAACAACAGGAACAGTTGCAGCTCCAACTTTTACAACAGCAACATGCTGGAAAACAGCCGAAAGAGGTACCGACAATACATATTTTACTTTCAAACCACAGATCCCAGAGGACGATCTAGTGGCTATTAAACTGTCATTCATCTTTTAAACGATTGCACAACTGAGTTGACTCTATCGGTCCTCGGCTTTCAGACCGAGAGTTATTGTCCTGTTTTCTCTCAGATTTTTCTGGGTTCCATTTGCTTTCTGCCACATATTTTATAATGCTGCTGCCCATGGACCTGTGTGAGAATCAGGTGAGGGATCGTGGGCAGAACTTTTTGGAACTCCCTTTGCAAACTGACAGAACCGAGGGCCAGAACGTAGCTGAGGATGGGAAGTGCTTTCAGTAAAATTTTACTTGGACGCACACTTCAGCTTTTCTTCTTTTCCAGCTTAGAGAGTTTGGGTATGTGGCGATGGCCTTTTCCATTGGAAGAATAACCTCTTGCAAGTTGAGCAAACAAAGTTAAAACAAGGGGTCAGCTGGTGGCATAGTGGTTAAGGGCGCTGGACTCCCACATGGCCGACCGTGGTTCGAGTCCCAGACCTGGTGGCTTGCTTTCTCACTTCCTCTGTCTTGCTTTTTCTCTCATTCTGTCCCTCTCTGGTCAAATTAAAATAAATAAAGATAAATAATTCTTTAAAAGGAAAAAAGTTAAAACAAGATTAAATGTTCCCCGTCTTTGTTTAACTACATGTGATAGTCAGTCGCCCAAGTCTTGTACCAGATAGTGAGAGTTCGCGTTAGAGCAGATGCCAGCTTGGGTTATTTTCCTGAGTTTAAAAAAAAAAAAAAAAAGTGTGCTATAATGGCTTCTGTACATACAATATTTTGTAGAGTGTAAATATTGCTCCGTGCCTCTCCACCCACTTAGGTGACAGTACTAGTCCCATAAATTGAAAAAGCCTTTATCGGAAGGTTTCCATTTCTCCTATATGTACCTCCATAGGCATATAGGGATGTGGGAGTATCTACGAAGAGACTTTAAAAAGCATGGGGGAAAACAGAATTAATATATGAGTTTGGGTGCAAAGCAGTGTTTTTCAAAGCAACCTCGTGGTTTTTTCATACATACACACTTTCCATGAACTTTCTGAAAACCCACGTACGGCCACGTGCTGCTATGACATCATTCTCTTCCTTCCAAGTTCCTGAACTTGCTGCCTCCTATTTTTACAGTGAACTGAAATTCTTTTTTGTGTACATGATCCCGTTGGGATAGCATAATGTATGATTCCATAAACAGCACATCACCCACTTGAGCAGGCTCTTCTTCATTCCTAAGCGGTTGGCCACTTTCGTTCTTTTGGAGGGAGCCTCACCACGTGACTCTGCACGTCCCCGTCGCTCACAGAGGCGTGGATGCCACACAGCGCTAATTTTACACCCTGGGGATGACCCAAACATTCTCACTGTGCTGACTCCTCCCTCGAACCACACTGGGTACATTTTTCCTTGCCTTGCCAAGTTTTCACCCTGGAGTCCTGTTTAGTAGCCTGGATGTCAACCCCCACAGCGGAGGGGAAGTTTTGGGGTGAAGGGGAGGAGGTGTTTTAATGAAAATGCTGACACAACCTTAAGTACAGTGGCACGCTACCGGGTGCTGCTATAATAAAAAAGGGAACAGATTAAAAAGTGTCTAAAATGTAAATCTAAAGGACTAACAGTAATTAAAATGGAAATGGCACAGGGAGGGAAGGCATGTAATTGTGAGATATCACTGTGCAGAAGGCTCTCAGCTTTGTTTTGCTGGCTGTTTTTCTAATTCAGCGGGGCTTACTCATCAGTGGCAGTTCAATGCGCGTTAATGACTCTGGGATTGCAGGCATCACTCTGGACAAAGAAATGATTATTGTGCGGTCAAAAGAAGTTCAAAGACAAGAAGGGAATTTCAGTTTTTTCCTTAGAGATCCACATTCAAGAGCATATAAATTAAGCCAAATGTTAAAAACCACAGTCTGAAAGCTGACTTCAAAGTCACAACTCTCTAATTAATGAACTGCGAGCCTCAGTTTGGACAAGTTGTGGTTTGATGGGCCCATAAATCAACATGACAGGCCTGTTTCACAGTCTCAGACAGTGCTTGTCATTGAGTCACATCAGATGTAAACACAGCAGAAAAAAGAAGGGCTATGAAGGAGGTGCAATTGATCAACAGAATTGGTAAAAACCCACTTTTGAAGCACATTATGCATGATCACAGGAAATGGTTACAGCCTCAAGAGGTTTCCCCTTCTGCTGTTGCTTTTTTGAATCAGATTTCTAACAGCCTTCAAAAGGGAGAATAAGAATTATGGAGTTTCTCCCCTGTGGCTTGCAGGCAATAACCCCCTGTTGTTATTTTGTGCTTCTTTCTTTTCAAAGGCATCAAAATTTAGTTTTTTAAAGATCTTTAACTCTATATTTGAAGACAAACAAAAAAGGGCTGCCACTGTCATTCTTATCAGTTACCAGGATTGTGTTTTTCCTTTCTGTTGCCACTTCTTATTAACCTCTTATTTGGTCTGTTAGACATAGTTTGGAATGCACGTCTGCATGCTGGGAGAACATGAAAGTTCAGATGAGCTCAGAGGGCAGATAAAGAAATGTGAAGGGGGAAACTTACACAGCAGAAAGAAGGATAAAAGTTAACTCTCCCAAATTGCTGCTGTCAGAGACAGGAGCGACGCAGAGCACAGAGATGATGGTGGTGTGTGAGTTTGGGAAGAGGCGTGGGGGGAGAAGAGAGAAGACTTTGCATCTGCTCTGGGAGGAGAAAGTGATACATCGTAGTGGCGTGCAAGCTTCTCCGGGCACTGGGTTTGATGTGGCCCATGCTTTGTCATCCTTTCAGCAGGCAGAGGTGACCCAGGAGATTCATGGCCTTGGATGTCTTTAGAGGTAGTCAGTCCGGTGGACCAGCCTCCTTGGATTCCCAGGGCCAGCGTGTTCCCAGGGCCAGCGGATTGGGCCGAGACCTGTCCTAACAATGGTTAAGAGATGCTTATTTTCCTGAGGCAAGGGGCTGGGGCTCCGGAAATTACCATGCAGGTGGTGGTCCTTTTGTGCTAAAATGAAATAGAGTCACGTGGTAGCAATTTCATGATGTGGACTGGTGGTTATGATTTTAACAAGGTTTGAACTTGGATGTTGACAGATGGAACAAGTATATTAATTTACTGAATCCCCAGTCATTAGTGGCTCATAATTTTGTATCGTCCAGCCTCACCATTTCCCCCCCCCTTCTCCTTTTTTGGATCACCTCTGCAAAAAGACACTCGATCCGTGGCCAGAACAATGTACCTGTGCTCTCTTCTTTTTCCTCCATTGCCTGGAGATGTTTCCTTGGGAAAGTTTGTCTCCACGCTGGTGAGAGCTAGGATCTTCCTTAGGATTTAGGTGCATTTTGGCTGAGGTTGGGACAGGAGACGTGTAGCTCAGGGCAGCTTTAGGAGTGACTGCTCCTTAATATTTGACACAAGTGGTGTGGAAAATGGACAACAGAATTCAGTTTAAATCAAGCTAGGAAAAAAAAAAATCCCATCCTGTACGGGTGAGGTAGGCTAAGTTGATTGTTTTAAAAAGGCCGTTTGTCCAGGGCAGTTATGACAGTTTATGTTAGGCAGTAGGGAGTAGCCGAAGAAAGGAAAACAGACCTTTGACTGCAGCACTAGGGAGGGGATCCGAAATGCAAGGTTTATCAGGGCATTTTAGCATTTTAACACTGACTACTGACCTGTCCAGGGGACTGCAGAGAGACCTTTTTTGTATGCATTCAATTGTGAGAAGTAAACAAACGGTCTCGTATCCTGTGTTTGGTAACTGGGTGGAGAGCACAGTTTGGCAACTGGTATTGCTTTTAAATTCTTTCTTCGGACAATGGGCCTTGTATACTTTTATATCCTGGCTTTTCAAACGTGGACAGCTTTCATGAGCTTTTCCTAGGGATGGCCACAGAGACAACAGAAAAGGCATCAGTCATTTTATATAAATACAAAATTTTTAAACATTTCATTTACAGTAAGACAGGAAACACCCTCCCCAATCTCCAGCCATCCCCCCCCATTATATTCCACTTCAAGAAGAGCTAATTCCCCCATCTTCTATCCTGTCAATGTTGTCTGTTCTCTTCCTTCCATTTTTTTTAATGTCCTGAGTTAATATCTGTTGAAGAAGTGAAAAAATCATTTTGACATGAATATAACTATCATTGGGTTTTACATTAATGTGATAACTTGGGAAGGGGCGAAAACAATTGGATCATTTTATGCATGCTGTTCTTAAAATGAAAACACTGGCTTTTCATTTAAATTTATTTAAATTTTTGTTGTTAGTGGTATAGAATTTGTTTTTCGGAGTGAAACTCAATTAACTTTCTCAGTGGCATGGTAGTAAGTCTGAAATTGGTTGCTAATATGAGAATGATGGTTTTTACTGTAAAATAAACTACACGGAGACCAAATGGAAACCACCATTTTTCTTTCTTTGAACTTTGCATCAGAAGGTCTCGATATACATACCATTTTATGGATATATCAGATCGAGGTCATGTGTTAGGTTAAGTGAATGCAGTTGTTTGTGAAGTATAGTTATTAACCAGAACACCCAAGCTCTAAAAGGGCTGGATCGTCCTTTTCATTGCAGAAGTCTCTCTGATCTTAAATAATACTTAGACTTAGGGGGGAAAAAAAAAAAAAACAACTAATCGTGTTCTTTTCTGGGAGAGTCTTTTTCCATCCCTTCCAGCCACAGTTTGAAAAGGGTTAATTTTCCTTTCGTAATTGTTAGCCATAATGTGGCTAAGACCTCCACCTTGATATGATTCCTAGCAGATTAAGGATATTAGATAATTTCCTTCTATTTATTGTAACTCCTGCACTGTATTATCTTTCTATCACTCAGATAATTACGGAGGAAATCTACATTAATTTTTTTGGCTGGAGCAAGGCCCGCTAAACACAGGAATGATGTATTGATGTTTTACACAACAAAAGTTTTCCTCCTGTCATTGTCCAATCAACAAAAAGATATTTATCATATCGTAAAGCCCCTTCTCTTCAAGAACAAAGCTGGTGGGGGAAGCGGGACAAGCAGCCAGACTGAGGGGGTTCCTGAGACCGAAGCCAAGAGAAGGCCTCTGACGCTTGGAGTGCCGTTCCTATTAAACACTCCCAGTCGAGTACGATGTTGTTTGCTAAATTATGAATGTGTGTAATTAAAATCTAGTGGCTGTTTCTATGAAAGATTTACAATGTTATTTCATCGTTTGTCATGGCTAATTAACAATATTAGATGAAGTTTTTCTTCTTCAAAGGTCTGATTTTTGCTCATTTATTTATGTCAGAAGTGATAAACAGAGTAGTTAAAAGCTTCTGCTGGTACGGGGCGGGGAGCGAGGCAACTTGTTCTTTCACACCTCGAAGGTTCAGAGTTCAGATCCCTCCAGATTTGAGTGCTGCAGTCTTCTTTCTAGTTGCAAATAATGAAAAATGTCAGCGTCTGAAAGTTCACATCTTAACTCCCAAACTCAGGCTTTCAGACTGTGGAGAAAGCGGCCTCGATGGCCCAGTTACTTGGCCTTGGAAGCAGGCAGTGGAAAGGGAGTAGGTCCAACCCCCTCACGCCCCTCCCGAGGTGGTATGTTGAGCCCTCCCCAGAGCTGTAGTGACCATTCCCAATGGTTGACAATGACGGTGAGTTTTGAAACGTCCAGACTTTTAACCTTCCTTGGGAAGTGGTCATCTCATTTTTTTTTCTTCCTGATTTCTTACAGCAACAGCAGGTGGCTACCCAGCAGTTGGCTTTCCAACAGCAGCTTTTACAGATGCAGCAGTTACAGCAGCAGCACCTCCTGTCTCTGCAGCGCCAAGGCCTTCTAACAATTCAGCCCGGGCAACCTGCCCTTCCCCTTCAACCTCTCGCTCAAGGTATGCATTGATTATACTGAAGGCACCGCTCTTCTAGGACTCTAGGCGGACGTGGTGGGGTGTCGCTCTGTATATATCCCAGCTATCGTTAAGCAGATCGTCCATCTAAAACATGCCTGTAGAAACTTTTTAAAAAGCTGAGTGAGGTAATGAGACACTGGTGCAGAGTCAAACTGCTTGCTGGTTCCAGAATGAAGACTTAGGGTGGTCCAAAGGCTTAGCAGGAGCAGAGCCAGCCCTGTTTATGGCACATTCTTGGAAGAAGGGAATGAAATGCTGCTTTGTACTGACTGAACATTTTCATGGAATCTTCCAGCATTTTAGTTCAGAACCACAAAGGAATTTTTATCAGGGTTGTTTTCTTTAATTTATTTTTTTTTTGTTTGCCATTTTAAGACATTTTATATCATGGACTTATCCTCTTTTTTAAATCTTGGTGATGCTTTTATAAGTTCCATTTTTTTTTTTTTTTTTTAATTTAGGGATTGATCTCTGTTTCAAAAAACCAAGGTTGTTTTTCGTTGATTTTTCTCTTTTCTTTTTTTCTTTCTTTTTGAATTTGACTGTTAATTTCTGAGCAAAATAGTTCTGTGGTCCTCAGAACAGGTACCATTTCTGTGATCGGTTTGTCTTCAGAGACTGGGATTTCTTAAGAAAGTACCAAGATTTCATGGATTTAGTATATTTTTTTTGAAAAGTTACTGATGATTTATCCCAAGGGTGTTGGCTGTCAGATGCAAATGGGAATGCTAGGTGTTTTTAGGACAACCTTTTGGTGTAAGCAATTCTGACTTTTCACATGTGTAATAAGAAAACAAATGGAGGCCAGCAGGTGGCATGGTGGTGAAGGCACTGGACTCCCATATGGTCGACTGCAGTTCAAGTCCCAGACCTGGCTGCATGAAAGTCACCCTGGGTGTACGTTTGTGCATGCCCAAAATCCCAAGAGGAGAATGGAGGAGAAGGGATTGTGGAGTGACCATCTTCCCAGAGAGGGGGAAACAATATCTTCTCACTTTTCCTCTGTCTCTGGCAAGCGCGTGCACCTATGGTAAAAAAAAAAAAAAAAGATTATTCACAGCTGGAAAGGAAGGGAGGAAAGAAAGTGTCACGCCTGTGTTTCGAAAATGGTACAGTCTGTATCAGTCACCTCCTCAAGACCTGCAGTCCTTGCCATTCTAGTAGATTGGATGTCTGTGTGTGTGCTGTGAAGACTACTGGGCGAAGCCTTTGGAGTCTTGGATTCGGTTGCCTTCTGAAGAAGGTTGAAAATGAGGAGCCTCCTTTATACCACCTAGAGCATGGCCATTTGTCTAGTTCCCCTTCTGGGTGTCAAGTGGAGCCAGTGAGATATGTCTGCATTTGAATTTTCTCTCTCGAGTCAACCACATCCAAGTTCTGTCCCATGTGGGGGTTTTTTGGTTTTGATTTTGTTTTTAATGCTGAGACCAGGGCTTTCTTTTTCCTTCAATTTCTCTTATCCCTCTACACCTCTTTCTCCCATGCCCGCTCAACTACTTGAGACATGGTCAGCATCTCCTGCACTGCTGTCAAAACCGAAGATTTGGTAACTGAGCAATACGAGACGAAAAGAAAGGGCACATCGGCTAATGCATTTTTGTGCTTGCAAAATGTTATAACGTGCGTTAATTGCACCTTTGGGTTTATTGTTGGAAACATGGCAGGCTGTTCTGACACACCCACTGGACTCCAGCTTCCCCCTCTCTCGTCTTTTCCCACTGCTTCCATACTATTAAGTTTGCTCGCTAAGGTTCATTGTTATAGTACATCAGTTAAGCTGTCCAAAAGAGGGCAATTGGGCAGTGACAAGACAAGCTCATGTGTAATGTGAAAGAAATGAATGTGGTGATGCATGAAGTGTAATCTCTGCAGTAACACATCAGAGACACCGGTAGGTAATTCACTCGTCGTGGCATTGATTGATATGCTTAGCAGTCTGCTCTAACTATTAGTCCCCGCAACATCAGGAAGAAGCATATTTAAAATCTAAAGGGCACCTGTGTTGGTGCCCGAGCTGGCATACATGTAAATACAAATGTTTCTGGAGACAAGTGCTTGCAGAAAAGTGCACTAGCGGCGTCATCAGCCTCTCTCAGCAATCAGGAGCTTGCTTTTGTCCCCTCTACCCTTTTGCCCAAAGTGACTCGAGAATTCAGTCATGTTGGACTACAACACGATTTTTTTTTATCAGAGAGATGATGGCTTAAAACTGATGTCATTATGAGGTTTAAATCAACTTTCTGCTTGCTTGAACATGGTCACCTGGGTATGGATGTACAAGGACAGAAAAAGGTTGATCAACTCTGTTTGTCTTTGAGCCAGTGATACCTGGGGTTGTAAAATTGAGTTCCATGAACAGTAATCTGTCAACTGTCCCCACAACATACATTTTTTAAACCTGTGCCTGCATCTTCTTTTATAATGAAGGGGCCAGTCTTCCTGGAAAGAGAAATGTACCAAGGCATGCAGGGGTTCTGTATGAAGGCTGGAGGTGCCCATTTCATAAGCATCAAGGTTCTTTGACACAACTTGCTAAGTTACCTTCAACGCATATTTAAATGTCAGCATATAGGAATACACAGAGAATAAGAGCTTGGCAGCCTTTTAAAACAATTTTTCCCCCTGAAGGTTTTATATTAGGAAATGGTGGGATATTTTCTTGTTTTTAAGGTTATCATGGGGCCTTCTGTCTGTTCTCCATAATTAGCATATCTGGTTTCACCTTAAGACTTTTTAATCATCGAATTCTCCCTAACATCTGTAATTTCGTAGAGAAATACTCATTCAGTATCACTCTGACCTTCTAATTTTTAAAATGTAAGCTCTAGGTAGGTTAAAATTATGGTCTTGGTTATGTACCTGTTCATGGATTCGTTTAACTTATCTGTCGTACTTATTTGGCCATTTTGAAAGAAACGCACGCTTTCTGGGAATGTAACATCCATGTAGTCTGATGCGAGACTAGCTTACCTTTTCTCTGTCTTAATTCTATCAAGACATCTTGCCTGTCGAAGAACAGCATCCTCTAGTAGAGAGTATTCATGAACTAACAGTTGAACACTAGCAAGGTCCAGCGCTGATGGAGGACAGTGCTCTGCCTGCCTCCCTGGTACGTCTGGTGTGACGGTGTTCTTCAGTGTAATTAGCACTCTGCAGTCCGACCCAGAAGTACTGCCGTTGTCATTCCGGGAGTTACTATTTTATTTACCTTTTTTTTCCTATGGGTGATGGAGCAGATTTGTCGGTTCATTGCAATAAAAGGAGACCAGAGAGAGGCACGGTAATACACTCTGTGGGTGTAACAAGGGGCGCATGCACTTGTCCTTGTCTTTATTTGCTGGATAAACAGCTTACTTTGAAAACCGCTTCAAAGTTCTGCTTTTCATAGAGGGAAAGTGTTAACAGTTGTTAGAGCGTGTGCTCACCATATCCCCACCTCATATGCAGCCGGCCCAGAAATCAATTAGTTGGGAGTCGAAGAATAGTCAGCTCGTGGTTTTTCATCTGTTTACTCCGCAGAAAATAAAAATAGGTGTTGACTTGTGTGGTCTTATATCAATCTGCTCTCATCAACAGACAAGCCTATTCACTCTCAGTTTCAACTGAGTAAACAGTGGTCGTAGGTCAGCTGTAGTCACACGTAATTGTGGGTGTGCAGAGAGCAGTGGCAGGCCTGTTAAGTCCCAAGCACATCCCACCTGTCACTTCAGAAGGTGTTTGAAAATAATAGCCCAGATCAGCAAAACTGGATGCGGGACTGCGTAGTGACCTTTCCCTTTGTTTAATTTGCCTCTGAGGTTTAATTTCTGGGGACAAGTAATAATTGAATATGCCTAATAACTAAATGCTCATTTGGGACAAAATCCATCAAAACATAATTGGCATTTGATTTTTATGAAGGGAGAAGAAAACCAGCATGTCTGTGGAGGATGCATTCTAAGACTCTCTGACCACTTAATGTATCATTTGAAGTCTCCTTTATAATATATATTAATTGCAAATACTTGAGCATTTGAACATTTTCGCAGAGAACCGTTCGGAGAGACCAACTGTTTTTGTTAACGCTCCTCTCGGAAAGGCGGGGAAGGTTATTGGTCTGCTGTGCAATAATTTACTCCTCTTTGATATGCAAACGATCCACGGTGAATATAAAAAAATCCTATCAGACTCATTTCACAGTTCTTAACCACTCGGATTCTCTGGAGTCCATCGCCTCATTAGACCAGTGCTCTCCAATGCTAGCGTAATTAAAATCTTTAACAGTTTAGCAAAGTAAAGATGTTTGGCTGATCACGTTGAGATGATTATCTATCCATTGTATTCTAAATGACAAAAATAAATTAAATTTAGACCTTGGCATTTTTTATTATGTGTTTCAAATGAATATAACGCACACAGCCTTCTTTTTTAATTCGATACCTTAGGTTTGGTAAGAAACACGCCCGTTTGGGCTCCTGCTGTAGTGTGAGGAAATGGCAGGCTTTCTAGGTTGGCTGTGTTACAGTTGATTGAAACAATGACCTGCCACCCAGACGTCCCAGTCTCATGTGGAATTGCCTGATGGTGCACAGGGTTTATGATTTCTTTTCGGCGCCCTTCCCAAGGAAGCTGCTGATTTTCGTTGTTGTTGGTAGTTGGTATTCAGAGTATTTCTTCTTCTGTGCATGTATGTGCTAGAATTCCATTGTGGTGGGATTGGGACATCTTGGGCCCTGGAGGCACACAGCCGAGAGGCCACGCCAGTAAGGTGGATCGTCGAATTCTCTCTCTTCTTCAGGAAAATTCAGGTTGACACTTACTCCTTCCAACCTATGTCCATTTTGGCCCCCTTAAAAAACAAGAGAACTTTATTACTTCCATTCTATTTTACGTTTTCATTTTATTCTGCGATGGTTCATTAGCATTGATCTAAGAAATGACAGTAATAATAGTGTTACTTGTATAAAAAGTTATGCAGTTTTTCAGTAGACACATCCATCAATTAAGCATGTGGTACTAGAAACCAAAATTAATGAGGAAGATAGGTGTGTTAATGAAATAATCATAGTATAATCAATTTGACTGTTAAAAGTTGAAAAGCATTTCAGGAAGACGATATGAATTCATAATTTATGTCTAAAAATGATTAATAAAAACTATATTTAATAACAAAGCTATTTGTCATCATTTAAGACTTAAGCTCAAAAATTATTCATTTTGTGGTTGGTGTTGTCATAATAATATAGTTGAACAAATTTATTCCGAACCCTTCTTTGTGTCTAAAAATAAGGTAACATCTTTGTACTTTTTTTTTTTTCCCAAAAATTGAGCACCATTTTGGATGGATAGAGGAGTACTGTGGTGGCAAAGTAACTGGGATTTGAATCCTTTCCCTGGGTGTCTTTTATGTGTGATGAGGGCACTTGAGCTCAGCTCACTGGTCGGTTGGAGGACACGCTTGTGACTACTGCATGTGTCGTAGTTGGGAGGGGAGGAAAAAAAAAAAACTGCACACACCAAAAAACCCCCCTAACACTAGGCTTTGTTTACTGACTCTTTGATTTAATTACTGTTTGAAGAGGACGGAATTAGCTGTTAATTGATTTAATTATCCAATTTGTTTGTTTCAGGCATGATTCCAGCAGAACTGCAGCAGCTCTGGAAAGAAGTGACAAGTGCACACACTGCAGAGGAGACCACGGGCAACAATCACAGCAGTTTGGATCTGACCACGACATGCGTCTCCTCTTCCGCTCCCTCCAAGACCTCCTTAATCATGAACCCACACGCCTCTACCAATGGACAGCTCTCAGTCCACACTCCCAAGAGGGAAAGGTAGGAACGTGCCCCTGACGGGGGTCCGAGACTGCCTTGCACCTGGGAGGGGTGGGTGGCCGTGCCTCGCCATGTCTCAGAGATTCCTAATTGTGTCCATATGACTGGGATGTGCTTATAATTACTTAAGAATGTATTCAGTATGGGTTGAGTGTGAAGCGTCTAATTATTTTCACCTTTTCAACATGGAATTAGCACTTGCGTAGATCTCCATACAGCTAGGGAACCCGGGCAGAAGTTCTGTAGTTTCTCATTGGATGGGTTGGGTTTCAAGGCTTCCAGGCCCGCTCTTCCTGCCAAGGGCTCACTCCATACAGGCTCAATTCCTTGGCGCTAAGCACCTTCTGAGGGAATAGTAGTGCCTGCTATTGGCAATTCTGAATCACGGTTTGAGGAGACACAGAGTTTGTTATTTTCCACTGTCCCCTTTGAGGGCAGGGAGCCCTCCCCCCCATTATTAATGGCTGTTTCCCAGATTCAGTGGCATTTTCCCTAGAGGTACTGAGTGAAGGAAGTTTCGAAGGATGGAGGGATGGGAGGGGTCTGTTGCATATACACACACAGATACCCACAGCACACTCTCCTCATCATGGGATGTAGTGGAGCCTTCACTCAAGTGTTGTATCCATATTTGAAAATTAAGACTTAAAATATTTTTTAAGTGCCTTGAGCTTCACCTATGTCATGTTAGCATGAAGTCTAAGAAAATACGCAATTAATCCATATTCTCTTGTCTTAGCACCCAGGAGCATTAATACTGATGCCGAAATGCACTTTAAAAGTGGACTTATAATACTTATAAAGTGGGAAACTTTTACCTTGTTTGCTGTTTTAAACTGTTACCTGTGTATTTCATAGTCGAGCTTCCATACATACATGGAAAGCGAGATTAAAAGCCTGTGGGGCCAGCCAGTGGCATGGTGGTTGAGGCACTAGACTCCCACGTGGTCCACCACAGTTCGATACTCAGACCCAGCAGCTTGAAAGTCAGGCCAGGTGCATGTGTGTGTGTGTCCAAGTTCCTGAGAGGGGAACGGAGGAAAAGGGATTGTGACGTGGCCATTCTCACTTTCCTTCTCTCAGTCTCTCTCTGATGAGCACATGCACCCTATGGCAAAACCTAAAAAAGTGGGAAAAAAAAAGTATTGGGTTATCAATAAAGTCATAACATATTTTTACATAGAAAAACTATGTCATGGGGCCAGCAGGTGGCGTGGTTAAGGGTGCTGGACTCTCGTGTGGCCAACCGCTGTTCGAGTCCCAGACCTGTCGGCATGCTTTTTCGCTTTCTCTCCCCCTCCCTCCCTCCTTTTCCCTCCCTCCCCCCAGTCAAATTTAAATAAATCAATTCAAAAAAAAATTCTTGAAACAAAAAAAAACTATGTCAGGACTTTTCCAATGACCCATTAGTACATGACTATGAAGGTAAATGCTGTTTCTATAGGGGGAAAAAAAAACGTATTTCCTTTTTAAAAAAAAAATGACTCCGCAAAAAATTTTAAATGATAAATTTCAGTTAAACAATTACAATACATAATTTCATGTATTTCTCAAAACATTGAGTGTTAAGAAGCTTACTGGTTTAGTTAGATGTTTATATGGGGAAAAAACCTGAAATAGGAGAGGATCTTCAAAAAGCCCATGGAAAATGTTTATTAGGAACAAAAAATGCATAGAATTTATTTTTTTGTACCATGGTAAACTTGTACTTTAATTCTATTTTTTGCAAACTTTTTGAAGTCTCCTTATATACATCTTGCACATGCATACATATATATATGTATATATATATATATACACAGATATATGTATATGTATCATGTTCAAGCATTAAAAAGCATGAGAAGCTATCAGAAATGAGACTATGTACATTTTATCTAAAATTTGCAACTATCCTTTGAAGATCATTTTTGAATTTCTATGGTAGACATCGAAGAACTAAAAGATCTTTAAATTTAATGGTGGGCCAGCTGGTGGCATGGTGGTTAAAGCAGTTGGATTTCACATGGTCAACTCTGTGGTTTGAGTCTTGGACCCAGTGACTTGAAAAACATGCAAACGCTTGTGCATGTGTACCCCAAATCCTGAGAACACAATGGAGTAGAAGGGATTGTGATATGGTCATCCCCCACAGGGGGTGGGCTTTCTCTCTCTCTCTCTCTCTCTCTCTCTCTCTCTGGCAAGCCTATATACCCTATAGCAAACTTAAAAACAAAAATGAAAACTTAATGATTTAGAAGAGTTTGAAGACTAGGATGGTGGATGGTAGGAATCAGTTTGGAGTCACTGGGCAAAATGCACTAAAATACACTCTCTGTTGTTGCTAGCGAGTACAGGTGTACGTGTCCAGAAGCAAGTCATAGCTCTTCCTTTATAATCTCCTATTATATCTTAATTTTATTTTATTTTATTCTGAAATAGAAAACCTTAAATAGCTTTGAAGAAAAGGTTCTAGGCTGTCATCTTTTGCTGTGCTTGGCTTCTGATGTCCGGAGGTTGATCCCATGCATTTACTGCAGAGTGGTTGAATTACATCTTTATCCATAGGCAGAGCGGGAGGCCGTACACTGAAAAATGCCAACTGATGCACTTAAGGTATTTGTTGCAATCTTGTCGGCTGTGTGGAGCCTGCACAGATTTCCTGTGACACAGAAAACTCCTCTTGTTTAGATGTGCTGTGCTCAGTTTTCTCCTAAAAGGTTATATATCTGCAGTCAGGTGACAGATCAGCTAGGAACAAGTAGGAAGAAGAAAAGACCTTTTCATGTCTTAAGGCACATTTGAAAGTAAATGGATCTAAGAGACAGTCTAATTCCAGGAGACTACGTTTGTTTGAAATTTGTTATGGTCTTTATTTGTCTGCACCAGAGTTGTTTGTGATCTTCATTATGATACATGCCAAAATTAGAATATGGACCAGAAAAGAATTCACAGTCCAGTAAGTCTTAATCTGTATGCAACAACAAGCTGAGTTTTCCAGAGCAAACGGAGGCAACTCTGAAATTACATGCTGCCACTTAATCTCCTGGATCTGTCAGTTTATTTCATCTGGTAGGTTCCTAGATGTGGCTCAAGTAAAATAAAATTCTAGTCAGCACATTTTAACTGAATGGAGCTAACCAGGCAAACACCTTAAGTGAAAGATAATTCCATAAGTTTAAGCTTATAGAATTGATCATTTAAAAAAAAAATCAATCATTAGGGGCCTGCCAGATGGCGTGGTGATTAAGGCGGCTGGATCCCACATGGCCATGTATGTAATTCAAGTCCAGACCTGGCGGCTTGGAAAATACACTGGGCGCATATATGTGTGCCCAAAATTCTGAGAGGAGAATGGAGGAGAAAGAGCTGTGGCGTGGCCATCTCCCCAGGGGGTGGTTTCTCACTTTACCTCTGCATTTGCTCTCTGGCATGTGCACACACCCTATAGCAAGAAGTCAAAAACTCCGTTGTTATTAGTTAGCTAGCTTTGTGTACACATACCACTTTAAATGAATATTATGTAGCATTACCTAAGGATTAATTTAAAAATCAACCTGTGATAGCCAGTTTAAGTGATAGAAAATGGTTCAAATAAAGCCGTCACTACAAAAGTAAGTGCTCACTGTATTCTGAGCTATGGATGGTCTCAGGAGGTCCTTGTCTCTGCCTTGGAGAAGTTTCATCCTTTCATCACAAGCCCGTTTGCAGACTCTCTGTCCTCCCAAGCTCTCCCTCGATTTCAGTGTGCTGTTCTTTCCCCTCCATTCTCATGGAACAGTGTTTAAACACGCAGGAGCCCTGTGACACTGAATGACAATCTAGCCCCACTCACGTGGTCTTGGGCTTGCAGCTTTGAGCATTCTTTCTGAACCAAGCTGGGAGTGCTTTTTGTGAACGTTTGTTGGAAGAAGGTAGCGGGATGAGAGTTTTTGTTTGTTTCAGAAGTAGGGAGACATCTAATGATCTCCGCTGTGTTGCATACTTCCAGGCCATTTGGAAAACTCCCTCTCCCCGCTCTTGCCCCGATGCATTTTGCTGGCTCCTGTGAGCAGCCGCCGCAGCAGCAGCTCTGGGGTTTGGTGAGCTGCAATCTGTTAAGGAGATAAATAATGTGCTTGGCACGACACTCCTACTCTCCTCTTTAATTTGTCTTACACAAGGAAAATTATAATTAAATCATTCAGGGTAAACCCTTGAGTGTAGAGAAGGGAAAAAACACACTTTGGGAAAGATTGCCAATAGAAACCCACTTCCCTGTTGCGCAGGGTAGAGACGGGTATCAATATTCGGCGCTGTCACGGGAGGAGCGGCCCGGCCCGTGTGATTTGTGAGGCGGGTGCCAGCGCTCAGATCAGGGCTTGCTAAGCTCCTGTCCCCGTGCAGCTGTGGACATTCAGCATCATTAGAATTCAGTACTGACACTATGCGTCTTGCTTTGATTTTCTCCCGACAATTTCATAGTGTTTATCGTGCCGATTATAGATAAATTCGCTGGGGCACTCGGCATACCCTGCCGTCAGTGCCTGAGAGAGTCCCGGTCCGTAGACGGGATATTTGGGCTGACTACGAGAGGCAGCAGGTGCACTGAGGAGCTTCTTACAGTCCTGTTAGTCCCTGGCAGCGGAGAGTCTTGACTTCTTAGGTAACGGGACAAAATTCAGACCTGGGATCCTTGTAATCACGCAGATAACTGTTTTGTTTTTTGAACTTGTCTGACTGTCTAGCTTTGGGAAATTCCAAGTTTTGGTGTGGGTAAACAGAATCAACAGAATGCAAATGAAACATTTATTAAAATGCTAAATTTAGTAAAGCCCTTTGAGCTTCTTGGATCAAAGCAGCTATGTAAATACAAATAGCAATTACTACTTAAGTAATTGCCTGAATTAAAATTCTAAATATCACATTATATGATGGTGCACTAGGGAAAGGCAAGGGAGCTCACGTTGAATCAGTTTGTTCTCGCTGCCTCGCACTGGTTTGACTCCTGCGTGTAGAGTGATGTCTCATTTTATCCTCCCGTCTCATCTTATCTTTAATGTGTACTTGGAAAGCAGGAAGGATTATACCCATTTTACAGATGAGGAAAGTGAATCATAGAAACGAAATAAGTCACCTAGGGTCAGAACTGGTTTGTGGCTATTCAGGTCCCAAGTTCAGGTTTGTCTTTCACTTTATAAAATAGTCTGTCACATCTCTGTTCGGCTTAGCAGTGGTACAGTCACACGCCACGTAACGCCAGATCTCACATGCAGTGGTGGTTCTCCCAGATGATAGTGGAGCTGGAACATTCCTGTTGCCTGGTGACGTCATGTCAGTCCAGTGCACTGCTCAGGTGTTCATGCTGTTGCTGCGATAAACCACCTGCACTGCCAGACATAAAGTATGGCCAATAGAACCATGTGTTGGGTGGTTGGAAAAGTCTTGACGTATTTTTTCTGTGTTTTTCTATTCAAAAGTGCATTGTGACTTTTCCAACAGTCCAATGTAATGCAGAACACTAATGGCGATTACAAATGGCCATGTTACTGGTTTGTATGTTTACTATACCATTTAAAGTGAGTCCAGATTTATTTTCAGGTTGGGGAGGAGCGGTACCCTCGACAAGGAATCTTACCATGCCTTGATTTCTCCCCTGCCACCACCCTGTCCCAAGCTTTCCAGCCAGCCCAGATCACGTGTGTGCACAGTGCATTCAGGACAACCTGGTTCCTGAACTCGGGCCTTCCAGTGTGTGTGTGTGTGATAGCGCTCAGTGGGACCTTACTGCTGGGCCTTTACCTTTACTGTGATGTGTACTTCTTCCATTTATAAAAGTGCTACTTTAAGACAGTGTGTGTGTGCTGTGTTAGACCAGCAGCAGCCTCGTACATCTCGGGTTTTCTATGTCTCTTGACTGCTCTGTTTCTTGGGCTTGATTTGATCTCATGTTGTTTACTCCTATCATGGTCCTTCCAGTGGGCCAAAATAGGAGATGGTACCAATGACCCGGCCCTCGATGGGCTTAGGCTAAGACATGTGTTCATGTTTTAGTTCGTAACAAAATAATTTATAAAGTTAAAAAAATTTTTAATTAAAAAAATAGAGGGCCAGCAAGTGGCATGGTAGTTAAGGCACTGAACTTCCACAAGGCAGACCACAGTTCAAGTCCTGGACCTGGCAGTCATGCCAGGTGCATGTCTATGCGTGCATACCCAAAATCCCGGGAGGAGAAGGGATTGTGGTGTGGCCATCCTTTGCTGGGGGAGTGACTTCTCATTTTCCCTTTCTCTGTCTCTCTCCAATGACTGTGTGCATCCTATAGCAAAAACCTTAAAAAAATTTTTTTCTTAAATAGAAAAAGGCTTATAGAATGAGGATATAAAAAATATATAATTTCATATAGCTCTACAATGTACTTAAGCGTTATTACAAAAGAGTAAAAATTGAAAAGTATATAAAGTAGAAAAATAATAGTAAAGCAAGGTTAATTGGTGATTGAAGAAAGAAACGTTATGATAAGCTTAGTGTTGTCTTCAGTGTCCAGTGTTTATAAAGTCTGTGGTGGTGTGCAGGAGGGCCCTAGGCCTTCAGGTCCACCCCCTACTCACTCACTGACTCCCCGGGGCAGCTGGCATTCCCCAAGTTCCACCCACGGTAGATACCCTATGCAAGTGTTCTGTTTTCTATATTTTCTGCTGTATTCTTTTTCTGTGCTTAGGTACACAAATACTGTCATGTTAAAAGCACCTGCAGTATTCAGTCCCGTAGTACGTTTCTTGTACAGGTTTGTAGCCTAGGACCGACAGGCTCTACCAACAGTCTCTACCATATCTGATAGCTTAAGTGTGCGGTAGGCTGTGCCGCCAGTGGGGTGTGCGTGTACTCCATGGTGCTCTACAGTGACAGAAATCACTTAGCCATGCGTTCCTCAGAACGTATCCCTACTATTAAGCAATGCACAATGCATTTAACTTTGATAAATGAAAACCAATGTCCCTAAAAGGAATATTAAATTTAATTGCAATCAAATTTAATAAGAACATTTACGGAACCTACTGTGTGCACATCACCGCATTTCCAGGAAAGTAGAGTTTTCCCTTTTTTGGTGGGTACACATGTTTACTAGTCCTTTCATGAAAGGAGGAGGGACTTGATGAGCTATAAATCATTCATGGCAAAACAGCATGCGAAGAACAAAAACGAACACCATTCAGGACTTGCACACAGGCCAGTGCAAAACAAGCCTCCTTCTTTTGTAAAAGTTCCCTCACGTTCCTTCCTGCCTTAGAAACCTTGTGTTTTCTCACTGGACACACTATATGCCGTCTTTATTCCTCGTCGGCTGTCCTCTGGAGTCCAAATGAGAAGTGCCATTTTTTTCTGATCCTTCCGAGTCCTTTGCTTTCCGTCCCGCCACCATCAGTAGATGTCTTATAACTTGAGCATTTCTCATTCCTAACTCTTCAAAATATTGGTTCCAAGGCTTCCTTAGGCATTTTGTGAAAGAGGTTTGTTGTTGTTGTTGTTAGAACTTACACGCAAGAGTCCCTCCTTCGTTTTCATCCTCATTTGTTGACACAGTCCTATGCGTTATTGGTGTCTGCCTTTTCTGTAGGCCCCAGCTGGCACCCTTCTCAAATACCCCTAAAGCTCTTTGGGTAGCTACTGTACTCATAGACCAGCTCACTTGCTACACAGTCTCTGGTTTTGATTTGTGGCATCCTGACATCTTGCCATGTATTTGACTATATAACAATAACATTTGTGTTTACTGGCTCTTCTCTTTCCAAAAGGCCAGCCACTTTGGAATAGGGACATGCCTGGTATTTTATCCCCCCCCCCCCCCCCGTTAAAAAAGAAAAGAAAAAAACAGCTATGTGTTGTGAATAAATATTGGTGCTCTTGGTTTACGTGCTAAAATTGGAGAAGTCTGTCTTCAGACCTGTTCTGGGTACACAAACCAGAAATTTAGACAGTAAGTCCTAGCTCCCAGTGAGTGAAATAGTTCTTCGTTTCAGTATTTTTCTGTTTTTCAAATATCTGATAATAATTTGTTTTGTATTTCTTTTGGTTGAAAGCCCTGAGTAAGCTAGTCAGCCCAAATCTTTCTCTACCGAGCATTTTGGAAAACGTGTCGTTGGATTGCCTTAAATTGTCTTCAGAATTATTACTGCTACTTCTGACCAAATGTGTTGTGGCATTTCAGTGATCTGTGACAGAAGTTGGCAAACTAGGGCCTGCCTGCCAAATCTGCCCCCGTGCTTACTTTCGTAAATAAAGTTTTATTGAAATATAGTTTATTTGGCATCCACATTCAAGTTTGAGAAGTGCTGCCACTTCACTTGGGGTTTTGATGCTATTGGAAAGAATGGAATCTCCCTCTCTTCCAAATTTGATAAATATCCCAGACATAGTCCACAAAATTAGTGGCCTTGACCTTTTTGTGTAAGCCAGCAGAGTGGGAGCACTGTTGCTGGAAGACCCAGGGCCCCTTAGTTCTCTCTCCTCAAGAGTGACCCGTATGAGACCAGCAGTTAGCGTAATGGCTATGTCGCTGGAGTCCCATGTAGTCGACCGCGGTTCGAGTCCAGGACCCTGCGGCTTAAATTCACGCCAGGCGCGTGTGTATATGCCCAAGATCCCGAGAGGAGAATGGAGGAGAAGGGATTGCGGCATGGCCATCCCCCCTGGGGGGTGATTTCTCACTTTCTGTCTCTCTGTCTCTGTCTTCCTGGTGAGCCTTCGCGCCCTATAGCAAAAACCTCTCCAAAAAAATAAAAACAGTGACCCATGAGACCTTGGCTTGAGGCTTGCCTTCGTTCCCGTTGGCTCTGAAATCACGGGCCAGTGGCATCACCTGGTTAAGGTCCAGTTTTCCTCTTCTGTGCAATGGCGATGACAACGTAACGTTTTATAACTCTGTGCCCTGCAGAGTACATGAAGGACTGGGCCTAGGCCTTGCTACTGATACCCTGTTTCATGCTCCCTAATTCTCGTTCCCATTTCTGCCTTCCGTACGCAGGGAGAGTACCTCTTTCCAGTGTCAGTAAGGCCCAGAGTAATTCTATAACTTAGATATGTCATGTCTATGTAGGCACCATGCAAGGAGTGAGCCCCTGGTCCCGTTGTTCCTTAAGCACTTGAAATAACTTCCATGTCTTGTGGCTCCCAGCTCGGCTGCCCACTAGAACCCATCAGAACCATCTTGACTCCAGCCAAGAGCTTTGATTAGAATGTCCAGTGGGTACAACTCAGGGATAAAGGCCTAATTATATCCTCCAAGGATGTAGTTTGGAGCCAGACTTAACCAATTCAGCCATTGCTTGGGAGAAGCCCCAAAGGGAAGTTCTGTTACCAGTTCTGCTCCATCTCATCTTTCAGAAGCCAGGAAAGTCAGGAGACTGGAGACATGTGATGAGCCATGGAGAATGTAGAGAGCGGACTGGGCATGTCTGGTCAGGTGAAAAGGGCAGGGAAGAGAAGTGGGCGTGGCTGCTGCGGGTTCTAAACCAGGGGTGCTTGCTGTTCCTCCTGCAGCGTCCCCTGTCTCCTGTCCATCTGTGGGAGAAATAACCAGTGTAGGTCAAAAACGTTCCTGCTTCTGTCAGAAAGAAGCATGGTGTGGGGTGGGAAACGAAATACTGTGTACCCCAAAGATGCTGCTTGGTGTTTGACAGCGAATATGAATTCAAGCGCTAAGATCTTTTTGTCTCATTGCTTAAAACCAGTGGCTTTTGGGGCTCAGAAGTAGGAGGAAGGATTCTCTTGGGGCAGTGGGGCAGGGTGTCATGTCACCTCCTGTCATTCACACATACTGGGAGGGCAAGGAGAGAACATCTTTAAAATATTGGCATGCCATAAAGGAAAGGTTTATGGATTTTCTTGACTGTTCACTTTGTGGGGTGATTAAAAGAAGGAGAAAAAAAAAAAAGCCATTATTCTCTAACAGCTGTTGTGTCTTACCTCAATAAAGTGCCTTTTACCATAACACAGCATCATTAGACTCTATAAATCTTTTCCTATTTATTGTGTTTCAATGATAAATGCTTTCCAATAAAATGACATCACTGGTCTGGAGAGTCATGATCATTTTATAAGTTTCTCTGAAGTTTGGTTGATTTTTCAGTTTTGTGTCGGGGTGCTATGTAATAGGAATCTCTATGGCAGGGTGTTTCAGGTCCGATGAGCCAGATTTCTCACCCAGGTAATGTTGGAACCCCCGGCTTCTTTCACCTCGTAGGACAGACATTCTGCTCAGGTGCACTGTGGTGGCTGATATGGGTTTTCGGCCACACCCCTTTGCTGGCACCTAGCCATTCTGCAGGTGCTTCACTGGTGGGTGGAAGGGCGTGTGGCCCGCCCCCAGATGCATGGCAGCCTCTTTTATGTCTTAGGCCAAGGGCGTGGGGAAAAGGCAGATGGCAGGAGAGGTGTGACAGCAGCCTTTGGGGCACCCTGATGGCCTTGCCCATTGTCCTCATTTATACCCTCTTCCCTGTAAAACGGGGTTCTGGTTGAAATGTACACCTTTGCCACTCAGATGCAATAAATAGAAACTTTTTAGGGGTGGACATTGGGAGTCTTCTAACAGTGGAAAGAAAAGCCAAAGGTCTCCATTCAAAAGGCCATGTTGCTTGGGAAAATTCTGGTGTTCATTTTACCTTTGTGTAAAAGACAGCAGAGAGTCCCGTATTGATAACCCAGTCATGGGACCAGGCTGGGGAGAATGGGGGGCTGGAGGACCCATGCTGGAGATTTCCGTGGAAGTCAGATTGCTCTTTTTCAAGATTTGCAAGCATGCTTTTTTTTTTTTAAAGTGAACTTTAGAAAATACTTACTTCTTCCATAAGAAAAAGAGACAGGCACTCCCAACAAGGTCATTTAAAATTTTTTTATTATTATTGTTATTATTTTATGGTTCTTAAATTAACTTTTAATCACTCTGCATCTTTAAATTACTGTGCATCTTAGCCGCATACAATCTGATTTTTCCTAGCATGGATGCAGTGCATATCATTCAAGTCAAAGATATTACCACATCCATCTTCATCAATAGATAACTTTCCATTCACGTGTCTGTCAAATGTTTTTTCTTGCCCCATCCCCTCCTCCCACTCCATTGCCTGCCCCCTCCATGCCTGTCTCAGTGCCTACAGTCAGCTTCCCTGCTATCGTCGCTTCTCATCTCTGAGTTTCTGCCATGGAGTGCCGACACTCAGTATATATTGAGCGGGGACATAGAATGGAGAGAACACATTGTATGTCCCCACAAAAATGTGCTTTTTTTTGCATTATTATTCTAGTCCCCCCCCTTTTTTTTTTGCATTGTTATTCTAGTGGGAGTTTTTTGTATGTTTTTGTTTGTTTTTCTTTTTTCTTCTTTCCCTAGTGTTATCTGTGCCTGTCTCTGAGTCTTCCCAGGGAGCTCCCCCTCCCTGGACTGGCTCACAGGGGTAATGCAGATGAGTGTGTTACATATGTACAGCGTTCCTAAAGTTCTTTATTCCACCCTCCTTTGTAATCATTCAGGGCCTAAGTATATTATAAAGTATATTCCCCTCATTAAAACAATAGTGGAAGCTCACAAAGGGAAATTGTTAATATGTGTTCCAGCTTGTCACTTCTGCCTGTGTGAATAAAGAAGATAACCGTTCCTTGGGGAAACTATTTCGGGAATAGAGCAACAGATACGCTAGCCAGAGAATTCTCTTCACTGTAATTTTCCTTTCTATGGGTACTCAAAAATAACATCCTGATGGGCTGCTCGGTGCCACTGCACACGCAGCACACAATTGCCACAGCCCAGGTGGCGGTAATATGGGACAATCCCCCGGGCACATGTCGCCAAGAGTTGTACAGCTTGTTCAGTGTCTTCGTCCATATGGCAGCCAGTCCCATTCGCAGACAGGCGCCGGGCTATGCCGGGTGGGCCCTGTGGTCAACGTGGTGTGAAGAACGGGCCTCGCTCTGGCAGCCCCTGTTGTGCAGCATGACTTATTGTGGATCTGAGCTGGAACATGCACACGTACCGTACACACTCACATGCATACACACTCGTTCTCCACTGAAATGAAGTGCAAGGACAGCCTTGCTGAGTTGCCTTTTCCCCTTAATTTTTGGAAGCATGTGGTTAGCTTCGCAGGTATATTCCTGGTATGTGAAACTCACCCAGCTTCTAGAGAGTCACTGAAGCACGCACAGACCTTTCTGGGTGGTTGTTCATGAGGTCACTCAGTTTAAGAACTGCCTAGTTGTACTAGAAATATTAGGTGGGCTGGGTGGTTTTGTTGTTCTCTCTTTTTCTCTTTGATTGATTGATCGATTGATCGATTGATTGTTAAGCCCAAAAGGGAAAGAGAAAAGAAAAAAAAATCATCATTAGCCTTAGAAATCTGAGAGTATGACATTCCCTGGAAATGTAAAAAATGCAGAAGGATCAAGACAGCAGAGTTCCCACTGAATAAGGTGAAAAATAGGGACATGCTAAAACTTACAGTGGAAGCTGTACCAGAAGGCTTTCTCCATTTCTACCCAAATGTCCTTCTGCTTTTGTGTAACTATTTGTGTTCTTGTTTGGTAAACAAATAGACCCATAGCAACTGTAGCTGATGATATTTATACTACCTGTAAAACTTCCCTAAACAAATAGACACACTTTTATGACCTTTACATTTCATTCCTTTTATAGTCTTCAAGGAACTCAGTCTAATGGCAGCCTCGTCTTCCTTTTTCTTTTTAAAACTACTTCGAGGTGTATCTTTAAAGAATCTTTAATATAGTGTCTATTTTTACATCTTGGCTGTGGAGGCTGAGTTGGAAGGTAGATTATGGCACAAGGAAAGAAAAACCTGGAGTGTTTGTGTAAATGTATTTGCATTCCGAGGGGTCATTTAGTCATCTGGTGGGACTCTGGGTCAAACATCCAAAAGGCTAATACTACACCCAGATTATTACCTTCGAGCCAAGCCTCAGGCAGATATCTCTGGCTCTGTCTCCACTTTTCTGTCTGAAATAATGATGGAAACATCCTGGTACTTATGAGCCCCTATATTCAACTTACATTTTCCCCTGTGAGTCATACTTATGACAAGAACAAGATGTCTCATGTTAAAGATCAGTGTGAGAAATAAATGGCAGTTTACTTTAATTAGAAAAAAATTGACACCACGAGCTGGAATAATCCAGTGGTGTTTGAATAAATTAGAGGAACGTACTGTCAGAAATAGAAACTTCGGATAAATGGGAAGTTATGCAGAGCTCAACAAAAAAGTGTGTTCCTAAGTGGGACAGAAGTCACCGGACAGTACTGACGCAGATCCATTCACCCAAACTTGCCGAGCCCTGGGCACTTGCTGGCGGTTGTCCTGGGCTCTCGGGATACAGCTGTGAGCTGGACAGACTGTCCTCAGAGAGGGTATAGCTGTGGGTTCCACACAGTCTCCTCATGGAGCTGACTTTGCAGAAGAGAACCAGAACACGGAAATAATTACACAATGAAAACACAGAGCTGGGACCAGCAGAGGGCGTAGCGATTATGTCACTGGACTCCCTCATAGCCGATCACGGATTGAGTCCCAGACCCAGTGGTTTGGAAATCATGCCGAGTGTGTGCGTGCACCCAAGATCCCAGGAGGAGAAGGGCTTGCAGCGTGACCATCTTCCCCAGGAGGTGATTTCTTTTTTTTCTTTTTCTTTTTTTTTTTTAAGAGAGATTTTTGCTATAGGGCACGTGCGCTCGCCAGACAGAGAGAGACATAGAGACAGAAAGTGAGAAATCACCCCCCAGGGGGAATGGTCATGCCGCAATCCCTTCTCCTCCATTCTCCTCTCAGGATCTTGGGCACGCACGCACACGCGCCCGGCGTGAGTTTTAAGCCACCGGGTCCAGGATGCGAACCACGGTCGACTACATTGGAGTCCAGCGACATAGCCACTACGCTAACTGCTGGTTCCCCCTAGGAGGTGATTTCTCACTTTCCCTCTCACTGCCCCAGTCTCTCTCTTTCTGGCAAGCATATGCGTCCTAAGGCAGTGCACCTTAAGTCAAAAAGAAAAAAACGACTCTTAAAAAAAAAAAAAAAAATAAAAAAAAACAGAGCTAAGATTTTGGGGAAAAAACAGGGAAGCGGTTGAATGGTACTCGGTGGGGCTAAGGTTACTGCATGGATGAGTCAGTCTGGTAAAGCCTCAGTGATCCTCGAGGGGACATGAAGAAAGGGAAGAGCACTCCAGGCCGAGGGCACAGTGGGTGCACAGGCCCCAAGGCAGACAGAGTGTGTTTTGTTGCATCGTGGCCCACCCCTCCCGGAGTGAGGGCGGCTGTGTGGTACAGTGGGTTCGGAGTGTGAGCTCCGAAGTCGGGCTGTGGAGTGCCAGCTGCCCACTTACGTTGCTTTATCTCGGTGACCTCAGTTATCCGTCTCTGGGATGGCTTTGATACCAGGGCTTGCCTCATAGGTTAAAGTGTGAGGATTAAATGGCTTAGGACATGTTTTAGTTGCTGGTATCTAGAAGGTGCTCAATGACACTCGTTCAAATGACATTTACTGAGCATTTATTATATACTAACTTTCTGGGTTCTGGGAACTAAAAGCTGATTATACTAGTTCTAGTTCTTCCTGTTACGGAGCTCACAGTTCGAGCACAGAGAGACACACAGCAGCAGACGCTCGGCACCCGGGAGCAGTAATTGCAGTGAGAGAGACACGTATGATAGTGCAGCACGGCGTCTGCTTTGTTAAAAATAAAAAGAGCCCTGATAGAACGTCACACGGGATGTCTCATGTGAGTTATTTATTTATCTCCAGAAAGGGAAGCTTTTCTCTCTTTCTCGTCCATTGCTGCCGCCCTCTCCCTTTCCCGTCCCCTACTCTGATGTGACCTGGCATACAGGAAGTGCTGAATTTCATCTTCATGTCTGCCACACTTTGGCCTTGCAGCGAGCTGTAGGAATGCCTGGCGAGCCTTGGTCAATGCGTGCGGATGCTCCAAGCAGGAGAGAATGTGTCGGGTCCTGTGAAGAGTGGCTTTCGATCTTTAGCTTACCCTTAGAAGGCTTACCTGCATGACTGCTAAAATGTGGGTCACTGGACCTACCCCTAGTGTGTGTGCCGCCTATGACATTGCCTCTTTAACAGTTCCCAGGCACCGTACTTTGAGAACCGCTGCGTTGGAGCATCCTACTGCGGGCCTTCTGCTGCGGTGGTAATCTTCCCCTGCCAAAGCTCCAGTGACAGACAAGTGTTCTGCAGTCCCACTCTTTAGGAAAATCTGTAGTTCACTGCAAAGACCCGTCATTTCAAAGAGAAAACAATTCTCAAGACTGTGGTCCGGTACAAACTATCTGGCTGTCGGGAAGGTCATGACGCAATCTTGCACAGGAAAACGTAAAAGTCATGACTTTCAACAACCTAATGTTTTATGGAACGAAGCGTTTAAAACATTTCCATTGTGTTTCTTTAAGGGATTTCTAAATGCTCTGATTTTTGTCTTTTTGATTTTTCTTTTTTTGTGCCTCAGTTCTCCATATGCTCTGGTTTTGTTCCTCTCACCAGCTGTAGTCCTGCCGATACTTTGAGGTCCAGATCAAATGTCGCAGCTGTCTGTTCAATGATCATGCTCTCCCCAGCTAGAGAACTGGGTAGAGAGTTCAGAGGGTAAGAACTTACAGCCACAGTCAATGCCAGTGACCTCTAAACTTATTTGATTATTTGCCCTATCATTACAGATAATGTGAATATGCATTCCTACTAAGTGTACTCATTAATTACATACATGTCTAATACATTGACTACGTCATGAAGATTGGAGGTTGGGACGATGACAGATCTGTGTACACAAATGTGTATGCATGCATTAAAAAGTTCTATTTCCTTAACACGTGCACACAGCCTTTTTTTTTTTTTTTTTTTTTTTTGAGAGAGAGAGATTTTTGCTATAGGGTGCATGTGCTCGCCAGAGAGACAAAGAGACAGAAAGTGAGCAAAACCCGCCCAACAGGGATGGACATACCCCAATCCCTACTTCTCCATTCTCTTCTTGGAATTTTGAGCATGCATGCACACTTGCCCAGCTTGAGTTTCGAGCTACCAGATCTGGCACCTGAATCGTGGTCAACCGTGTGGGAGTCCAGCAACATAACCGTTGCTGGTCCTACACATAGGAATTGTAATATTTCCACCTACTTGTGAGTCAGTATGTGTTCCCAGTTTAGAGACTCTGATCTAGGATCCCAAGATGATACTTTCACCACAAAGGAGTTATGTAATAAAATTTGCTAAACTGTGTTTTTGAGATTTTTGCTATAGCGTGCATGTGCTCACTGGAGAGACAGAGATGGAAAGGGGGAAATCACCACCACCGCTGCTGGGGAGGGGGCTGGCTATGCTGCAGTCCCTTCTCTGTTCTCCTCTCAGGATTTCGGGCATGCTTGCACACACACTCGGTGTGAGTTCTAAGCCACTGAGTCCGCGACTTGAACTGTGGTTGACTACATGGGAGTCCAGCAACATAACCGTTACACCATCAACTGGTGCCCAAAATTTGCTAAATTAAAGATAGAGAAGAGGGCCAGCTGGTGGCATGGTAGTTACGGTGGCTGGATCCTGCATGGCCGACTATGCAGTTTGAGTCCTATATGTGGCAGCTTAAAAAACAGGCCAGGCAGGTGTGCATACTGCATGCCTGAAATTGCAAGAGGACAATGGAGGAGAAGGGAATTCAGTGTGGCCATCCCCGCAAGGAGTGCTTTCTCACTTTCCTTCTCTCTTTCTCTGTCTCAGGTGAGCACATGCACCCTATGTAAAAATTAAAGGAAAAAAATATAGAGAAGAGTGAACCGTGAACACACGTGAGGCATCTCATACTACAGAGATAGAGAAGGCATTCACAGGGAGTAAGGAGTAGAAGTCTAAGGTGATGAGCAGGGGCCCAATCGTGTGGAGCCGCATTCTCTCTCTAGCCCACTGTCCCTTTGTCTCCTGCCTCCCGCTCTGGCCCCTGTAGATGGTCCCTCTGCTTCTGGAGTGTGTTGTCACTCTTGGAAGTCACATGCTGTCTTCCATGTCATGCTGCAGGGAACAGGAAATGAGGATTAGGATTGGAGCTGTGGTTTTTGCTCTTTGGTTTTCCGGGTACTGTTGGTTCCTCTAACGTATGGACAGGGTTCGGTGTGGACCTTGTGACTTACCAGTTCAAACACACTTGCGGCACCACCATGAGCATGCCTGCCTCGTGGTATTGGAAACTTCTGGATGAGTGGCCCCCATGTGTATTGGCACAGTTGCTCACAGCACTCTTTGGAAAGCAATCTGTTTTCTTAAGGAGCTCCCGGTGTAAATGCTGCCAGGGGTAAACTCCTAGTTACCGACTCAGAACAGCCCCTACAGTGTCAGAAACCAGAGCTGGACCTCGGTCTGTCTTGTTCTTTCATTCCCCCGTCCCTCCGCACCTAGCAGATGCAGGCCTGCTGCCTTCGTCATCTCCTGCTTTGTGCCTGCGATGGACCGTGTTGTGATCTGAGTGCACTGACCGGACTGAGATACTGTCGCTCTGGTTCCTTGCCCCTCAGTCCTGTTGAGACCTGCTCTGGTGTCCAGGCGTCCAGACAGCATGTTTGCACCATGTAACTGGAAAGGAGATAGAGGGTAGGTCGGTGATGCGGTCGATGGGGGAAAGTCCCTGCCGCACTTAGCACCGTGATCACAGCACCCAGCCTGGGATCTCCGTCGGGAAAGCAGTCAGTTTCTGCGCATAGGCAGAGCCTGGTCCTGTGAGACTCCTTGATCCCATGGGATCTGTTCTAGTCCTGCAAGCACCTCCACACTGCACCCTGCTGGTGTAGCCTCTGTGGGGCTGCATCTCCTAAGTCCAGGGTGACCTCAAGGTTCATTTCACAGTGAGAATTCAAGTTAAAGTATGTCTTCAGGGACTTGCCACGGGGTCATTGTCACCTTAGGAAGTGTAGGGGCAGTTCCTGGCTGAATCTCCTCCAGGAAACTTCACATGCTTTGGGTTTCCCTGACTTTAGCCATGTGAACATGTGCCCTGTTGCAGTATCTGCTTACCAGGTTGTTTGCATGATTTTCTTTGAATTAGATCATTTTAAAATTTAAATAAAATGAGCCTTATCATAAGGATCGATAGTTATAAAATCAGAGGTTGGAGATGCTAGATATATTTTTGCCTAATATAAATTAAAATAAATCTGCGAGTCTTTAAAATTATGCATTCTTTTTAGTTTTTTCAAGAGGGTACATGTGCTTACCAGAGACAGAGAGGGAAAATGAGAAAGCTTACCCGGGCATGGTCTTACCAGTTTCTTCTCTTTCGCTCCCTCCTTTGGGGATTCTGAGCACATATGCACAGGCTCCAGCATGTCTTCAAGCTGCCAGAGCTGGGACTCAAACCATGAAGTCAGCCATGTGGGATCCACCTGCCGTAACCACCAGGCCAGGAACTGCTTCCTCCCCCAAATATGCATTCTTATCCCACCTTCATGTGTGGACTACCATGGAGCACATGCATATCATGTGTTGGGATACTTTGATAGATTCACAAAGTACCACGGTCTGGTACTATGTCAAGTGGATTAAATCCCTACATCCATGGTATACTCTGGCTTTCTAGAAAAACCCGTAACTATCACCTTCCTAAAAAAGGGTGACTAACAATTCTTTTCCACACTTATGTCCTTTCCCTCCGGGTTCACAATATGAACCGAGCTTACAGAATACCTAAAGCAGATCTACAGATTGAGGACTATGAAGTTTTAAGATGCTGCCAAACCTATTAGTTCAGTAGTTTATACTGGGATAGTCCTGATGAATGGAATTAATATCTGGTAAATATTCACCAAATAAATCACTCAGCTGTTCTTTTGTTAATGTAAACTGGGTGTTTGTTAAACAGGAACAGAAAATGACCTTTTCTTTCTGCTAATTTCCTTCAGCCTTACCTGTTTTGTTAGACATATTTAAAAAAAAAAAAAAAAAAAAGTTGGGCCAGTAGGTGGCATAGTGGTTTAAGCAAGGCATTGGATCCCAAATGGCCACATTCATTGTTCGAGTCCTGGACCTGGCAACTTGGAAAACATGGTGGGCACGTGGTGTGCATGACCTCAATCCCAAGGAGAGAATGGAGGAGAAGGGCTTGCAGCGTGGCCATTCTCCCTGGGGGGTGATTGCCTACTTTCTGTCTGTCTCTCTTTTCCTGTATCACTGTTTCTTCTGGCAAATGCATGCTCCCTATAGCAAAAACTCAAAGCAAAAAACTTTGCATGTAATTTTTAAATAAGTTTGGGTCAGCTAGCATTTTTGTGAATTTGTGGCTGAGAGTTGGTGAGACTGCCCAGTTTAATGTATCCATCTCCATCCAGCTTTTCAATCCACAATTCATAAGAGAGGGTACCTCAGGAGCATACCTTTGTTTGTTTTTACTCTAGGGCACATGTGCTCGCAGGAGAGAGAGAGAGAGAGAAAGTGAGAGAGCACATCCCAGGGGGGATGACCATGCTTCCATCTCTTCTCCTCCATGCTCCTCTTGGAATTTAGGGAATACACATGCGCCTGGCACTTCTTCAAACTGCTAGGTCCGGGATTCGTTGGCACCATCGGCCGTGTGGGATCTAGTGCCTTAATCATCACGCCCCTGACTGGCCCCATGGGTGTATATTTAAGCACAGTCATTTTGTTAGTCAGATACAGAACGGAGAGCTCCTATGATCCTTAGTACTCACGCTGTGGTCTGTGGCTCACGAACCCCCACGTCACCCAGGAGCTTGTTAGACATGCGGTCCTGGGTCCCGCCCTAGACCTACCGAATCAGACTCTGCACGTACAAAACACCTTCAGGTAATTTATACGCGCAGTAACGCTGGAGAAGCATTGTTCTAGGAACAGCAACGGGAGAAGAAGGTGGCATGCCCTTACCCTAGGTACCATGTCCCTGATCTCAGGTTTGGTCATCGTTCTTTGAGTCATTCTCCTGCCATCTTTTTTTCTGGGCTTATCCGCATATACCTGTTACTACTGTTTACTTAATAGTTTTCTTAAAATTGACTAAATTAAGTTCCATAAAAAACGACTTTTGAGAATGATGATTCTGATGAACTAGTGATTTTTTTCCCCGTCCTCATGAGCATGAATTGTGACTGAGAAAGAGAGCGTATTTGTATGTCACTCACACTCGCCCACCACACTGCCAGTGGGCCATGCCCTGAGTCTTCTGCAGAAAGCCAGCACTGTATTTCTGGAGGATAATCTGCAGTCTAAGAAAGAAAGAAGAAAAAAAAGACCCTTGGACCAAAATGTTTAGTAGCGTGTATTTCAGATAGAAAGTTAGTTAAGGTAGTGTTCACATCTCGAGGCACAATATTGAAAGCAGATAATAACAATAATCTCCGTCATTGTTTAAAAGCACAAATCTAGCACTTAATAGACTAATTCACAGTCACTCCAATTGCAAGTTTTGCTCATGAATATCATATCACAAGGGAATGTGAAATCCTCTAATTAAACATGATTTGAAAAGCAGCAGAAAATTGAGATGATGAGCGTTCTGGGGAAGGAGAGTCAAGGATTCCCTGCATGAGGGAGGAAGAGAGAGAAGCGTGTGTGTTACAGTTTGTAGAGAACTCCATCTCTCTTCACTCTGGGGTAGGCCCTTTAATAGGCTTTAATAAAACACCCATTTCTTTGTGTCAGGATTATAGAACCCATTGTCAACTGACTTTTGGAAAACCGATGGATACCCACGTAGAGTGGTGTTTTTCTGTAGCGCATGCGAAGCACAAAAATAAGGCAGTATGCTAGAAATGTGATGTCTACGCCGTCTCCCAACTCTTCAGTGTAGAAGAAGCAGCCCATTTGCTTCTTGAAGTGTTTTCAGTGACAGTGAAGGGAGAGAGGTCACTTTTACAAAGCTGCTGGGGAGACCCATGCAGCGCTCACATCATCGTTTCTCCTGTTCCCACATCTCATTTGCTCTTCTTTGGGCAGGTTTAAGACCCTTCTCCCCTGACGCTGCAGTGTAGGACATGAATAAGCTTGCCCTGTCGTTTTATTTTCTACAAGAGACTGTGGATGGACTTCCAGCTGATTTTGAGGAGATAAACATACAATAGCATGAAAAATGTCACAAGAATGAACTCTGAGATGGAAAATTGTGCTAGGTATTTAAGGGATCGTTTCTTTTGAAGTGGCGACTCTGCATTGCTTCTCTCTGTAAGGCCCTTGTGATCACTTTCCAAGGCCAGCTCAGGTAGTTGATCGTGTTGTGTAACTGAGCACACTTCATTCAAGGCGATTTTATATTTGACACATGGTTAACATCAGTTAGTTTTTGTAAATTTAGCCATTTAAAATCTGAAGTCTGATTATACCCCTACATGTGACATCACTAGATATCACTAGAATATTCTTCCATCAAAAACATATTCCAGGAACCAGCAGTTAGCGTAATGGCTATGTCGCTGGACTCCCACGTAGTCGACCGCAGTTCGTGTCACGGACCCGGTGGCTTAAAACTCACGCTGGGTGCGTGTGCATGCGTGCCCAAGATCCCGAGAGGAGAATGGAGGAGAAGGGATTGCGGCGTGACCATCCCCCCTGGGGGGTGATTTCTCGCTTTCTGTCTCTATGTCTCTCTCTGTCTGTCTGGCGAGCGCACACGCCCTATAGCGAAAATCTCTCTCAAAAAAAACCAAAAAAACAAAAAAAACAAAAAAAAAAACATATTCCCATATTCACACCTGAGAAATCCCAAATATAGTATTTATATTCTCATGGAAAATAGGATATGATAGCCAAGTAGCAGGCAACTAACAAGTGAAGAGAGAGGAAAGAGAAAATGGTATCGTTTTTGTGTAAGTCGTTGAAGAATTAAGCACATAAATGTTAAAAATTTAATACGGCCCATGGCTTCCATTGACATTTGCCATTGTGTCGATCAGAAGTGTAGTGTAAGATATTCATATGCACTACTGGAACTGTGTGTCAAGAGTACAGCTTTCTGGAAACATGAGGCATCTGTTTGGGTTTTGTGTGTGTGTGTTTTTAATTGACATACAGTAGTTGTATATATCTATGTGACAATGGTATGATATCTCAGTCCTTCATTGTGATGTGCACTGATCACACCAGGAGAGTAAGGATATCCATCATCTTTTTATTTTTAAGAGAGATTTTTGCTGTAGGGTGCATGTGCTCACCAGAAAGAGAGAGAGACAGAGAGTGAGAAATCATCCCCCGAGGGGAATGGTCATGCGGCAGCCCTTTCTCCTCCATTCTCTTGCAATTTTGGACATACATGTGCCCAGAGTAAGTCTCAAGCCACCAAGTCCAACACTTGAACCACAGTCAAACATGTGGGAGTCCAGTGATGTAACCATTATGCCATCTACTGATCCCAGAATATTCATCATCTTAAATATTTATCTTCATTTTGTGAGTGGTAGAGATGTTAGTCTTTCAGCCTATTTTTTTCCTTTTGCTATATGATATTTGTGCTTGCTAGAGAGAGATCAGTAAAGTGAGAAATCTCTACCCCAGCGGGAATGGCCATTGGTCATGCCATAATCTCTAACAATCCCTTCTCCTCCATGTTCTCTTGGGATTTGGGGAAGCATGAACACACACTTCTTTTCTAAGCTGCCAGGTCCGGGACTTGAACTGCAGAGTCAACCATGTGGAATCCAGTGCTTTAAACTCCACACCACCAGCTCGCCTTCTTCTAGCTATTTTAAAATAACACAAAATTGTCACTAACTCTAGTTCCTCTACTGTGCTGTAATCCTCTAGCATTCATTTGTCTTATCTAAGTGCAGATTTCTGTCTACTTCCAGGTCTTCTTGACCCTCCCCACTTCCCTCCCCTTATGAGCTATGGGTATCTACCATTCCACCCTCCCTTTTTTGCATGTAAATCCTCCAGCTTCCACCAAGGAGAATGTGGCATTGTCTCTCAGTACCTGGTTTATTTCAATGTTTTGGCAGGAAATGGGCAGTCCCTTACCATCCAGATGAAGTTTGAGGCCATGATAGATCTAAGATGGGAGAGTTCAGTGGCTTACACTGTTATTGGGTGGACACGAAGAAGCACTTGCCACATAGACATGAGACCAAAGGATGGGAAAGATAACATATGTACGAGGAGAGACTTGAGTAACAGGGAGCTGGATGGGCAGTTCGTCAACGAGGTGTTCGTTATCAGTGTTATCCTGGGTGCAGGTGTCAGGGTCAGGGTTCCACAAATGCTGGCTTAATGGATGAAGGTCCTAAATGGTGGGAAAGAAGAAGGTGGCCATCAGAGAAAGAAGGGGGTGAAGAACAGCTTCTAAGTGAGCAAGGAGATTGGATGTGCTTTCTGGCATATGGCTTTGCATTGGGAGGGTATGAAGTGGAAAAGAGTAGCAACCAGCTTCCTGCTCCTTAGCAGCCATGAGAACACTGATCCTCCTTGCTGGAAAGCATAGACCTTATTCACTCATTTGACCCATATGCATGGTACATATTCCTTATTCATCTTTTTTTTTTTTTAAAGGTTTTTTTGCATGCATGCTTGCCAGAAAGAGACACAGAGAGGGAAAGTGAGAAATCACTCCATAGGGATGGCCACGTCTCAATCCCTTCTCTTCCAGCCTCCTCTCAGGATTTTGGACACACACACACACACACACACACACACACACACACAAAAGCACCTGGTGTGATTTTCAAGCCACTGGGTCTGGGATTCAGACCGTAGTCAGCCATCTGGGAGTCCAGCACCTTACCCACCGTGTCAGTTGCTGGCTCTCCTTATTCATCCTATCAGTTACTAGATGTGCTGTTTACACCTACTCCCTATCTATCTGCATATTCTTGGGAGACATTGGTGGAGGTTTTACCACCAGGCCAAGCTCTCTTGTGACTCCCTTCAAGTTTTCTAACAAGGAAGTGAGGTCAGGGCAGAGGAGGGAATTGCAGAATTCCTGTCACTACAGTTGTAGTGACAAAGGAAGGCTGTACTTAGGTCACAGAGCTCTTCACCATCCCTATATAGAAATAAGCTGGCCCTCATTAAAAGGTGAAGTTATTCTCCATTTATGTGTTAAGCAAAGAGGTCCAACAGAGCTTGGGAAAGGATTTTTCAGCATACAAAGTATCAACAGGATCTGGAAAACAGCGTTGCCTCTAGGTACTCATTCTTCTAAAAGTTCAGCTGCTAAGATTTTATTTCTCTTAAAAATTTGTGGAGCCAGTAGATGGAATGATTAACTGTTGGCAAAGTGATTAAGTCGCTGGACTCCCACACAACTGCCCCCAGTTCTAGTCTCAGATCCAGTAGCTTGAAAATCATGCCGGGCACATGTATGTGTGTGCCCAAGATCCTAGGAGGAGAAGGGAGGAGAAGTGATTGTGGCTAAAACCTCTAAAAAAAAATTTGCTTCTGTCCCCACCCATTAAACCTTAAAAGTTATGCTAATAGTTTTACGTAGTTTCAAAAATTGTTTTATAATTTAATTACAAATTTTTGTTGAGAACATGAAATGTATGTTGGGGGAAAATAAATCCAGACAAGTAAAATAATAATAATAAAAGATTCTGGCTCTTAGGTTTATGTTAATAATTGATGACACAGGTACCAAAGAAATTACTGCAGCCATATATGTTTTCATCGAGTGCTGCTGAGGCAACATTCAAAAGAATAAAATTGGATCCCTGCCTCACATCATATACAAAAAAATAACTTAAAAATGGGTCATACCCCTAAGTGGAAGAGCTAAAGCTATAAAAAGGTTGAAGGAAAACATATAATAAATAAATAAATAAATAAATAAATAAATAAATAAATAAATAAAATCTTCATTACTTTGGATTAGAAGTTCTTAGATGTGACACCAAAAGTAAAAAGAACCAAAGGAAACAAGTAGATAAATTGGCCTTCATCAAAATGAAAACCTTCCATGTTACAAAGTATACCATCAAGAAAGTGAAGAGACCACCCAGAAAATGGGAATAAATATTTGTAAGTCAGGGGGCAAGCAGGTGTCACGGTGCTTAGGACACTGGATTCCCACATGGCCAGCCACGGTTTAAGTCCTGAACCTGTTAGCTTGCTTTCTTACTCCCCCCTACCCTGTCTCTGTCGCTCTCTGGTGAGCACATATGCCCTATAGCAAATTTAACTAATAATACTAATAGATAAAATTAAATACATAATTTTAAAAGATTTGTAAGTCATGTATTTGATAAGATTTTGCATCCAGTGCGTGTGTATGTCTCTCTCATTTTCTCTAATGTATATATGTATACATATTTATATGTATAAATACACACATGACATACATATATACATATGTGTGTATATATATTTAGAAACACACATGCTCTCCTACAACTCAACAGTTGCCATTTAAAAAATAGGTGGAGGCGAACACACATACGAGTGCCCAAGGTGCACCAGGCTAGAGGATTGCAGGAAGGCCGTCAAGGGGTGACCAGACCCTGTGGAGTGTACTCTTTGCTTGCTGTCTCTCTCTCTCGTGTGTGCATGCACATGCTCTATCATGATTAAAGAAAAACATTTTTTAAAGGAGGTAAAGGATATGAATAGACATTTCTCTAAAGAAAATGTACAAACGCCCAGTACACCCGTGAAAATAGGATCTGCAGCATTAATCACTAGGGAAACGCAAGTCAGAAGCACAGTAAGGTACCACTTCCTGTCCATGGAGATCACGGACATAAAGACCTACAACAACATGCCTTGGCAAGGATGTGGAGAAACCGGAGCCCTTAGACAGTGCGGGCGAGAACGTCAGATAGGACAGCAGCTTTGGAAAGCAGCGTGGCAGTTCCGCAGAATGTTAACCCTAGGTGTGCCACATGACCTAACAATTCGAGATATATACCCAAAGGGATCAAAATCACAGGCCTCAAGCAAGTGCATTGCTGCCCATCTTCTTAGTGGTTCAGCGCACAGTGACCAACATGGGGAAGCAGCCCAGAGGCTCCTCACAGATGAACGTGAAGGTAAAATGTGCTGCGTATGTACAGCAGAAGAGTAGCCATAGAGAGGGACGAAGTACTGAGACCTGCCACAGTGGGGGGAGTGAGCCTCCAAAGCATCTCAGTTCGTGAAAGAAGCCAGACGCCAGGGGACACATATTACATTGGATATGATTCTGGTTCTGTGAAATGTCCAGAAGAGACAAATCTCTGGAGTCAGAAGAATGAGTGATTGGCAGGGGATGGTGGTTGAGAGGAAATGGGAAGTAGCTACCACTGGGCAAAGAGTTTGTTTTGGGGGGTGGATTAAAATCATCCCAAATTAGATTGTGGCTGACAGTTACATAACTCTTTTGAATGTACCCAAAACCATTGAATATACCCTCTAAATGAGTGGATTGTATGGCATCTGAAGGGTAACTATGAAACTTAGGAACAGAAGTGTATTCCAAGATGTATTTAGAGAACAAGGGACATAGTCTTCTTTTTTTTTTTTTTGAGAGGTTTTCGCTATAGGGCGCATGCGCTCTCCAGAAAGAGAGAGAGAAAGATAGAAAGCAAGAAATCACCCCCCCCCCCCCAGGGGGGATGGCCATGCCGCAATCCCTTCTCCTCCATTCTCCTCTTGGGATCTTGGGCACGCACGCACACGCGCCCGGCGTGAGTTTAAGCCACCGGGTCCCAGGCTTGAACCGTGGTTGAATACGTGAGAGTCCAGTGACATAGCCACTACGCTAACTGCTGGTCCCAAGGGACATAGTCTTTTGTAACTTAATTTATTGAACAACGTGCCAGTGACATAAAACAGTATCTAATTTTGATATGAGTTTTATCGAGGTGTCCAGAGAAGGGATAAACTTTGATGGGCACAGTTGCAGCTTTTTGCTAGCAATGAATTAGAAACTTGGAAAGGAAGAGGGACCAGCAGATGGCATAGTGGCTGTGTCACTGGACTCCCATGTAGTTGACCACGATTCAAGTCCTGGACCTGGTAGCTTAAACTCATGCTGGGTGCATATGCGTGTGTGCCTAAAATATGGAGAGGAGACTGGAGGTGAAGGGATTGTGGTGTGGCCATCCCCCCGGGATTGCTTCCTGTCTCTCTGGCAAGGACATGTGCCCTATAGCAAAAATCTGTCTCTCAAGGAAAAAAAAAATGTAGAGGAAGAAAACAGACACATTTGAAAGGGGGAGAACATATCAGGGGAGACAGATGAGAGAACTCGGGTCTGTGCACATGAGAAGCTGAGAAAGTGCCTTCAAAAAGGGAAATTGGGGGAACCAGCAGTTAGCGTAATGGCTGTGTCGCTGGACTCCCACGTAGTTGACCGCGGTTCGCGTCTCGGACCCGGTGGCTTACAACTCACGCCGGGCGCGTGTGCGTGCGTGCCCAGGATCCCGAGAGGAGAATGGAGGAGAAGGGATTGCGGCGTGACCATCCCCCCTGGGGGGTGATTTCTCGCTTTCTGTCTCTATGTCTCTCTCTGTCTGTCTGGCGAGCGCACGCGCCCTATAGCGAAAAACCTCTCCAAAAAAAAAAAAAAAAAAAAAGGGAAATTGGCAGTTAGGTGGGAGGAGATGTCTTGGGCTGTGAAGAGGTCTCTGATCTTCTCATCTCTTTCCGAATTCCTCTTCTCTTGGCTACCACAGGGGAACTTAGTTTATAGTCTGATAGCATCAGAATCACCAAGGACTATAGACCAAAACTTGAGAAGTAATTCTTTTAGCAGGTGAATTTAATAATTTGATTTCAAGTTTTAGTTAAGCTGTGAACTTGGACATGTAATGGTGAAGTCACCAGTTAGGAGCCAGAGCCACTCTTTAAAATCTCTTTGAGGGTTAGTGATAGAGTGAAGACTCTAGCTGGGATATGTCGATGTAGGAAAAAAAAAAAATAGAATGAAAATATCCTACATAAATGTCACTGGGAATGATACCATCATACCAGTGTATGCGTAAAAACTGTATGGGGTATCATGTAATGTCAGGAATTAGTATCAGATACATTGATGTATAATTACACTGTCCAGGGCCACTGGTCTTTTCTAATCTGAAATCCTATTGCTAGTATTGTGTTAAAATTATATTTACATTTTACATATCAAGGTTTAATCAAGAGAAGTTTAAATCAACTGGCTTTTCTCAAATACGTACTACCTGTGTTTCTTATAACTGGAATAAGATGGGATAATAGAAAGTGTCATAATGACGTTCTCTCAGGTAGCTTTGCACAATTCCAATCTTTACCTACAAGAAAACAGAAAGAAAGAAAGAAAAAGGCAAGCACTGATTGAATGCATATTCACACACAAGTAAAATGGGATGATATAGTTGGTATCTGCTCATTAAAAAATCAGTGTTGTTTATTGAGCTATGCTCTATGTGAGATAGCAAGTCTATGGAGATGGGTATGCCATCTCTGCCCCTAGGTGTATTCAACCCAGGAATTTATAGTAAAAACCACTTTATGAAACACTTGACCTGAATTTTTAAGTTTAATTTTGGGGCAAGCATGTTAAATCCCTTAGAAACCAAATGTATCTTTATTCTCCACTCATCCTGGCAGCTTTTTAGAAGTTACACTTTACACATTGGCGAGTTACCCTTGGACAATTTATTGCAATGATTAGGTTCATGGCTGTATCTTACCATCAGATGCTCAGATAGTCATTTTCCCACTCTCTTTCATTCTGTAAATGTAGTTGTAAGTTAATTCAAGTGAAAAAAAAAATCATTTTCCTCATTTTTTAACTTTTCTTGTCCCTTTGGCCCAACCCAAAAGGCAGTAAGAATACAAATGCTGTTCCACTTTCTGAATGGAACAGAAAGCTCCTTTGGGGGGAGCTGCTGTGGTCTGATGGTGCTTCAGACGGTGGCCGTGGAAGGCCGTAGTGAGCTCAGAGACACGTGCAGCAAGAGTGTGGCACTTGCCAAGTCGTTGTCAGGGCAATTGCAGTCTGAAGGTTGACTCACACTTAGCACTTGATTTTTTTTTTTTTCTACTCCACACACATACCAAAGATGAACAGTTGCACAGCAGAAATTTTCACGATGTACAATACGCAAAGTTTAAAGGATACAAAAAGGGTAAAAACTCAGTTTTGCCACCACTTTGCCTTCCATAGCAGTTGTTAGTTTCTGAAATGTCTTTCTGGAGGAATTCTCTCTCTTTTTTATTTTATTTTATTTTATTTTATTTTATTTTATTTTATTTATTTATTTATTTATTTTTTTTTTGGAGAGGTTTTTTGCTATAGGGCGCGTGCGCTTGCCAGACAGAGAGCGAGAGACATAGAGACAGAAAGCGAGAAATCACCCCCCAGGGGGGATGGCCACGCCGCAATCTCTTCTCCTCCATTCTCCTCTCAGGATCTTGGGCACGCACGCACACGCGCCCGGCGTGAGTTTTAAGCCACCAGGTCTGGGACGCGAACCGCGGTCGACTACGTGGGAGTCCAGCGACATAGCCATTACGCTAACTGCTGGTTCCCCTCTCTTTTTTTCTTTTTTTTTGAGAGTTTTTTTTTTTTTTTTTTTTTTTGCTATAGGGTGCATGCGCTTGCCAGACAGACAGAGACAGAAAGTGAGAAATCACCCCGCAGGGGGGATGGCCACGCCGCAATCCCTTCTCCTCCATTCTCCTCTTGGGATCTTGGGCACTCATGCACACGTGCCCGGCGTGAGTTTTAAGCCACCGGGTCCGGGATGTGAACCGCAGTCGACTACGTGGGAGCCCAGCAACATAGCCATTACGCTAACTGTTGGTCCCTGGAGGAATTGTCTTAGGGCCAACCTAATGTCCTTCTACTCCTGTTCTCATTCCTGCCAAAGCCCAGCAGAGTGAATGCTTCCTATCTGTGGTTCCACATCTGTAGATTAAAGCTACTGCCATGGATCAAAAATATTTGAAAAAATGAAAAACAGCAAGAAACAAACAGTGCACATAAAAGCAATAAGTATAATGGCTGTTCACATAGCATTTACAATGTACTAGGTATTATAAGTAGCCTAGAGATGATTGAAAGTACACGCAAGAGTGCTAGTGGGTTAGGTGCAAGTGCTACGCTACTTTATGTAAGGGATTTGATCTGAGCATCCTGGGATGTTGGTAGGTGTGGGGAGGGTGCTCTGAAACCAGTCCTAAGTGACAACTGCACTTGGTTCTGGCAATTGTATATTTACAAGTATCCAATCATATGTTAAAATGAAAGCAAGCAACAGTGCTATGTGTAGTATGTTTTCATTTTTGAAAAATCATAGTAATACCTTAGAAGAAAAACGCAGAGCAGTAATCTGCCCGAGTGTTAACAGTGACCCCTGGAGTGGGGCTCCTTGGCACGGGCTAGGGAAGGGAAGGCTGGGATGGGGAGGGGACTTCGTTCAGTAGTTAGCTCCAGCTTATGTGAACTTTAAAAAATAAGAACATATAGTCTTTTCTTGATGAAGAATATCGTTTTAAGTAAGAGGCTGGTGTCAAGAGGTCTTCTGAGTGTGTAGACACGTCCTCGTGTGTGAGGAGTGGGAGTGTCTTTAGATTTCCGTACAACCCATTGTCCTTCTGAGGCCCTGGGGAGTTGTCGGTCTGTTTCTGCTTTGATACCAACTTGAACTACTAACTCATCCTTAGAGGAAAGTAGTTTTCTTTCCAGCCTTGAGTTCGTCATAGATAAGCTACCCAAGAAACAGGAGGCAAGCCTGTTAGATCCTCTTTGTTTTATTTCCTCTCTCGAATGCATATTCTCTTCTTCCATACTGCTGCTTTTAGAAGACTTGCAGCCTAGCCCACGCCACACAGCAGGATGGCCATGCTGAGCCTGAATTAGTATTTACTGTGTGTCCGAACTAACGAGGCTCCTGGTTTCTAATCTGAAGAATCACACGAAGTGCATATAATGGCTGAGAATGTTCCCGGCGTGTTGTGTTTCTCGAGACCCTCCTTGATACCATATGCATGTGAATTTGAAGTCTTAGTACTCACAGATGGAGAGATTCCCACCGGGATGTGCAGCCTGGTAAACTTTATTTTCAACACTATTTACGAAACAAGAAATGTAAAGAGCGTCTCATTGTCCACCGTAGAGGGATGGCGAGATGAGAGAACGGTATTCGATGGACTATTACCCTTCAGTAAATACGGTTTTTAAAGACTAGTTGAGAACATCAGAATTATCTCCAACATTATTTTAAATGGGAAAGAACGATAGAAATCTTCACACCCTAATTCATTCAAAAGCATGTTTGTGTATTTGAAGGTGATTTTTTTCTTGGACTTAGTTTCCATAACAAAGGTATGGTAGCTCCTTCAAAATTAATTGCCAAAGAGAATAACGTTTAATTTTAGGAGTTTCTTCCTTGTAAAGCTATTGATAAAGCAATTCTCTTTTTAAATGTTTTTTTTTTTTCTCTCTCTCAGATTATGTGAGATTATAGTACTGGTGAAAGATTCTTAGTTTTTAATATTGTCAGTAATTTTTTCAAGTTTCATTTTTCGAATCATGTCTATTTTATTCATGAACAATCTGAAGATGAACATGGATAGGCAGTAATTATTTCCTTGGGCCCGACAGACTTTGAGCCTCTTAACTGCTTAGAGAATGTCCTGTTGGTGGGTTTTATAGATCTCCCTGTAGCAACCTTAGTACTTTTGTTTTATTATTTTCTTGCATCAGGAGTACCTTTTAATACTTCTTAAAGTTATTTTTCTGTTTTTTCTTTTTCTTTTTTTGGAGGGAGGTCCCCAGATTTATTTTGTCATTTTAGGGAATAATAGCTTATTATTTTCAAGCTATATTAGATTTTGAATAAAATCACTCAAAAGTCATGGGGAGACCCGATCTTAGATGAGCTGCTGGTCTTTGTGTATGAGTGTTCACGATCAATGCTCCTCAGTGTATGGGTTTATAATATTCTCACTGCGAATTCATTACCTCATGCATCAGGGACATGTGGCATGAGTGTACATATGCCATACGAATGTGAATAAATAAGATATATAAATGCACATCCTAAGGGGAAGGTGTGAAATCCAGGCCCCTCGTGTGTGCACATACGTGTTCAGAGTCAGGTGGAGGCAGTGGAGGAAGTTGCAAAGTGGCCCCTGCGGGAAGGGAATGTGCTTGAGCATGGATCAGAACTCCCAGCGTCCGTCTTACCTTTGTGTCTGGTGAGAGCCAAGGCTGTGGGAACAACTGTAAAATAATCTGTCTGAAAGAAGTCTGGATGCAGAAACCTAATGGAGAAAATATTTGAGACTATGGTTCATCAGCGAGTGCAACAGATACTCTTCCCCGAGCACCACATGGCGCAGATCAAAGCTCCCCATGACTTGGATCTGTGTGGCCAGATCATTACATATTGATTGGAACCCCACTGGAGGATTAACCCTTCATGTTCATGCCAACTTTCTTCTCTGTCTTGGTGTTGGTTATTTTAGGACTGTAATCTTCCAGCTGCTATTAGCTCCCCCCCCCCAACCTAATCATCTAATTGGATATATTTGTCTTTCTAAATGGTCCTTTTATTATTATTCTAAATGATTTAATTGTACTGTTCTTTGCTGGATAAAATTAGTGAAAAAATTATGTGATTATCTGAACACAGTTTCTGGGGACGGGAAGAGGGGGAAATGTATAATAGTCTGGGAAGAAACTATATCAAGAGAATCTCAAAATCAAGTACAGATTTTCTAATTTTCATTATGTAGATTAAATGATAAGTTCTAGGCATTTTAAAGACTCCTTTGCAGTCTGAGAGCTTTCCCTCTAACAAAAGCTTGTCAAACACTTTTCATTCATACATATACATTTCTAGCATTTGACCAAACACATAAAGGTACAATTTTATCTCTCTCACTTGTAAAAAAAAAAAAAAAAAGAGAGAAAAAAAAGAATGCAGATTGGGCCAGACAAATGGCATGGTGGTTAAAGCGTCTGGACCCTTCATGGCCAACAGCACAGTTCAAGTCCTGGACCTGGCTGCTTGGAAAATATACCGGGCATGTGTGTGCGTGTGCCCAAAATCACAAGGGGAGAAGGGAGAAAGGATTGTGGCGTGGCCATCCCCCCCACCCCCCACCCCCATGTCTTTCTCTGGTGAATGCATGAGCCCTATAGCAAAAACTTAAATAACAAACTCATTAATTAGTAAACGTCATGGGAAAAGAAAATCACCCATTTTCAGGGTCACATTGGTCAGCGTGACTCCTCTTGCCTTTTATGTGGTCACCAAGTTGGGTGGATCTCGGCAGCTAATTCACTCTGCTGTCTTTTGGTTTGTCCTTGCAGTTTGCCCCACGAGGAGCACCCCCATAGCCACCCTCTTTATGGACACGGTGTATGCAAGTGGCCCGGCTGCGAAGCAGTATGCGAAGATTTCCAATCATTTCTAAAGTAAGAACGATTTTGTTTTGTTCTCTTCTTTCACATCACTTTCCAGTGTTCATGCCTTTGGTTCTCAGGTGCCTTTTTGATGGAGAGTTTCACACCACCCTGTGAGAGTGGGCACTAAATCACAGAGTGTGACACAGTGTCATAGGAACAGCTACAAAATCTACTGAGGGTTGCACTGAAAGTGAAAAACCTACTTACCAGGGCAGGAATAATCATAAGAGCCTCTGTTTACCCATTTTTTTTTTCCTCAGGATGAGCATGGTTTTTCTTTTAACATTACATTTAACAGAATGAGAGTGATTTTTAAAATAAACCCAATATTAAACTTGCAATAAAGTAAGTTTTTAACCCTTATTCATATCCCTGTGTATTAAATCAGTGACTGCACACACTGACTCTAAGTTTTAAAAACTGGTGTCCATTACAGCCAACTGCAGCTTGGTGATTGGGCCCCTGTGTTATTATACACATGACTTTATAAACAGAAGAAATGGCTGCTGAGGAAACGTTACCCTCTTGATTCTTATTTTTCCATATTACTGTTGAATTTAGTTCAGATTCTTAGCCTTATAAGGAGAATGGAGCGAGTTTAATTTGTACTGTTAAAGTATGACTAAAACCGGGGTCGTCCCACGTGGAGTTAGAACACTGGCAAAGTCTGTCTGTAAGTAAATGATACCATGTATCTTTCCGAGCTAAAGTGGAATGCCTCTACAGTGTATCTCAATGTTTCCCTTACCTGTGTTGTCCTGTCAGTTAAAAACATTTTAGTCTAAATTGCCCTGCATTTTTGATATCACATAAATATAGTCATAATCTCATTCAGTCATTGAACTGAACACATTGCCCAGTGTGTCTGATACTGACATGTTTTACGTGGATACCGTGTACTAGTGGAACACGCACATAGCTAGCCTCTGTCCATCCGAGTGCTCCATGATTTACAAATGGGTACTGAGGACTGTTTGGCTCTAGTTACTTCCTCTCACTCAAGCCCCCAGAAACAGAGGTGAGCTGCTGTGTGTGCAGGTCTTTGGTTTTGTGTGGTCTTCATATCGTTAATAATCTCTTGTCTGTCTTTATGAACCTGGATACAAATATTGTAGTGAAGCCACCCTTAGAGATAGGTCTGGTGTCACCTGCAGTTGGCTTTGGAGAAAAATAACTTCGTGGTTAATGGAAGTCTATGAATCTATTTCTTAGCCTCTCAGCTTCAGTTTCCCTCAAGAAAATTATGTGGTCATTGAAAATTAAAATTCTTAAACTTTTTTGCTTCTTTTTTTTTCTTGGAGAGGTTTTTGCTATAGGGCGCATGCACTTGCCAGAAAGACAGAGACAGACAGAAAGTGAAAAATCACGCCCCCCCAGGGGGGAATGTCCACACCACAATCCCTTCTTAGGATCTTGGGCATGCATGCACACGCGCCTGGCGTAAGTCCAAGCCACCGGGTCCAGGACTTGAACCGTGGTTGACTGCATGGGAGTCCAGTGACACAGCCATTACGCCAACTGCTGGTCCCAAAATTGTTAAAATTTTTAAAAAGTGATGTCCAAAATTGCTTCCAGATAGCAACCATTGGGAGCAACAATGCTTTATTTAAGATAAAGCAACTATATTTTTCAGGTATTATGATTTGAATTAGTGATACTGGGTTTTGTTCTCTTTTAAGCCACTCCTTAAAATATCTTTTATTTTTTTATTTTTTTGCCTATATATTGAGAGAGAATGAGTGTGGCAGAAACCACTTGTAAATTCTGTTTTTTCTCCTTCCACACAGTGCTAGGGTTGATAAATACCTTACCGCCAATTTCCCTGAACTATAGAATAGCCGAGAAACATCTGTAAATACAAGTTGTTTTTATAAAGTCTATTGAACAATAAAATTGCAGTCGACACTTGTGGTAACACGTGTTAATTTGTGAGTCAAAAAGGAAAATGGCAGTGTCTCAGTTTGACCCATTTAAAATTTTTGTTAGTGGCCGAAGTGTTTCTACCCTTGTAATTCTGCAGTCATAGATTCACTTGTTATATGAGTTGACAAATATATATCAGTCACCTAGGATGAGACTGCAGGTCACATCTCATACTAAAGAAAAGGACCTAAAGATCATGATAATTGAGGCCTAGACTTGAATTCCTGGTCAGAAGCCCCTTCCTCTTCTAAGGCTAGTAGGAGGTCGGCTCTTGTATGGGAAGTGGCCTCTTAGTTAATTTTTGTGGTTTTGCACATGGGATGACATGTTTTCAGTTCCTGTTTGCTCAGTGGCATTGGACTGCCCACTACCAACCTGCAACTGTCGCTTGGTTATTTCCTTGTCCTTAGTTATTGCCTTCCTACGTGTCAGAAGATTTCGTGAGTTATAAAAACCCAACATAAATTGTCAAAAGCACAAGAAAGAAAGAAAAAGTGGAGGGAGCTAATTGGCCCCTCTTGCTAAGAAGACCAGTGCTACAGCTGACTTACGGCATGGCTACATCTGGATACTTCCAAAGGTCGTTAAAGGATCGATTGTCTGCCAGGTCTTTTCGTTTTCTCTGTTGCCCCCCCCCCCCCCCCCCCCCCCCCTTCATTCTTGAGCTCCAAGAGGAACTGAAGGGGACAGGCTATATGCCGTAGGTTTATCAGTCCCACAGTGCATCTCTTTCCCTGTTGTTTTTGAAAAAGCCCCAGGTAGACCGTCATTGGCTCAGATCAAATCACGTGTTCTAGCTTTGAGCCAATCACAATGACTTATCTGGACTGGCATCACATGCTCACCTCCAGAGCAGAGGGAGATAGAAGAGGTTCACTCCTTTGAACCACATGGGGTGAAGAAGAGAGATTGGGTTCCAGAATGGGACAGTGGCAGCAGTCACCAGCAAAGGGAGAGGACATGGTGAATAAGAGGAAAACCCTCTAGAACTCAAAGTTCTCGGTGTTTTCCTGAGTTACACATAGATTGGTTGTATGTGACCAACGTCGGATTTCAGGTTTCCTCTGTAGCATGACTTTAACTGGAAAACCCAAGAATTGTCTTCAGGTATCAGGTCATGCCCAGTGTGACAGAAAACAAGTTAATCTTGTAGATTCACATCTCCCAAAGCTCTGCTCAGGGAAAAGGGAAATCAAATTGGCTTTAATCAAACCAGCTTTGTCTTCCATTGAAATGGATGGGAAAAGTCTACCAAATTCTGGTGGTTGAGACAAAAGCCACATTGCTTCTTTGGATGGTGTCCCTGTGGGGTCATTATCATCAGAAAGTGTTTCTTCTCAAGGTGCTGCATGTGTAGATTCTGAAAAGGGCCTCCTTCCTCAGTCTTCTCTTCAGTTCTCTCTTTTTAGAAGTGATTTCTTAATGATGTAAGCAGATTGATACCACTGGTGCTTGGATTCTTGGTGACATTCTTACTCAACAGAATGTAGCATGGACCTTTGTTTAGATGTTGCTTTATAGGTTGCTTTTTTCATCTGTGTTCTAATCCCTTGATTTTACACTCCTGTCGTCATAGTTTGTCATTAAATAGCCCCAAACTGGGCACCCAGCACAGCTCCAAATGCTTCACATATATGCAGAGGGGGTGGCAGCTTCAAAAAGTTTGTGGGAAATGTGTATCATGAAAAACTACACATTTGGTGTAAACATATTTTTTGCACCACTTCATTTTTCCACAAAATTTTCAAGTCCCCTTATATGAACGCAATCCTCATAGTTACCTCCTCATGATAACACTGCAGTATTAGACCCAAAATAGAGGTAAGTAAACTAAGGCTTAAAGAGGTGAAGGATTTACCTAAAGGCTCAGAGCTAAAAAACAGCTAGAGCCAGGTTCCCAATTCCCACAGTCTGGCAACAGAAGACTTTTTTTGCTTTGTTTTGTTTTGTATGTTTTTAAAGAATTATTCATTTAATTTTATTTATTCACTCATTTATTTATTTTAATTTGACCAGAGAGAGACAAGGGACGGGGAGTGAGAAAGCAAGCCACCAGGTCTGGGACTCGAACCGTGGTCAGCCATGTGAGAGTGTCTAGCACCTGAACCACCACGCCACCTGCTGGTCCCCAGAAGACTTGTTCTTAACTGTTGTGCTATTCTCCCTAGATAGGGACAGCACCTCTCATTAACAGACGTGCTTTCTACTTAAGGCACTAGATGTGAAGCAAGCTTAGGAGAAAGGGGAACTGGGCAGTGAATTCTTTCAGTATTCTTGTTGTCTTTGAGCTAGTTACTTAGCATCTCTGAGCCTTTGCAGTAGCTCCTGTGGCTGGAATGCTAAAACTACCTCTTAGGGTTGTTAGAAGGAAAAGGTATACAACGTGCCTAGCCCCTACTGCGCACGCTTAGACTATTAGCACTTCTTATCTTCTTGAGTTATTTTTAAAGGAAAGGTCATTTTAAATTTACAAAAATTCCTGGCCTTTTACCTGGGGAAGGAGTTTTGAGTATGCAGAAGGTTGATGTGTCAGAAGAGAGTCTATTCTGGTGTGTGTGTGTGTGTGTGTGTGTGTGTGTGTGTGTGTGTTTTCTTTTTAAGCTTGTTTATTTATATAACAGGGTTTTGTTTATGTTTTTGCCTTAGGGCTTGTGCACTCTCCAGAGAGAGACAGAGGGAAGGTGAAAAATCATCCCCTGGGGGGGATGGCCATGCTGTAATCCCTTCTCCTCTATTTTCCTCTGGGATTTTGGACACGCACACACATGCATCTGGCTTGATTTTCAAGCCACTGAATCTAGGACTTGAAGCACAATTGACCATATGGGAATCCAGCACCTTAACCACCATGCCACCTGCTGGCCCTGAAAGGGGTTGATTTTTTTTTTTTTTTTGGAGAGGTTTTTGCCATAGGGCACGTGCGCTCACCAGAAAGACAGAGAGAGACAGAGAGACAGAAAGCAAGAAATCACCCCCAGGGGGAATGGCCATGCCGCAATCCCTTCTCCTCCATTCTCCTCGTGGGATCTTGGGCACGCACGCACACGCACCCGACGTGAGTTTTAAGCCACCGGGTCTGGGACTCGAACCACAGTCAACCACATGGGAGTCCAGTGACATAGCCATTACGCTAACTGCTGGTCCCATAAGGGGTTGATTTTTGATAGGGTCTTACCATGTTGAGATTCTGCTGCCCTAACCTCCCAGCCAGCTGGGACTGTAAGTGCATACCAGGATATCCAGCCAGCCTTCAGGCTAGGCTGGGATGGAACGTGGGCCTCCCACGTGGCCGCAGGCTTCTAGTAGCGGGCCCCAACAACGGGAACCGTTGGGGCTGAACCAACAGTGATCTTTAACATAAGTTTTTAACGATAAATGTCTGGGTAAAAGTGTTCTACACAATCAAATGCAATCTCAGGGCAGAGGGTGGCAGAGTTTTTTCCACAGAGAGACAGGACAGGCAGTGTTTCAGGCTCTGAAGCCCATATGGTCTGCACTATGGCCATGTGGTCATCACCACTCCCCTGTGCTCTTGTAGCCACAAACCACAGAGACTGTAAGTAAAGAATGAGTGCGGGGACCAGCAGTTGGTGTCATGGCTATGTTGCTGGACTCCCACGTAGTCGACTGTGGTTTGAGACCCGGTGGCTTAAACTCATGCCAGCGCATGTGCGTGCGTGCCCAAGATCCTGAGAGGACAGTGGAGGAGAAGGAATTGCTACATGGCCATCCCCCCGGGGTGATTTCTTGCTTTCTGTCTCTCTGTCTCTGTTAGTCTTTCTGGCGAGCACATGTGCCTTCTAGTAAAAACCTGTCAGAAAAAAAAAAGAGTGTGACTGGGCAACAGTTTGCTGACCTCTGACCTAGGGTAGGTAATGTTTTTGGTGTCACCATGTGGGTTTTTTTGTTTGTTTGTTTGTTTGTTTGTTTTTAAGAGATTTTTGCTATAGAGCATGTGCACTCACCAGAGAGACAGAAGCAGAAAGTGAGAAATCACCACTGGGGGGGTTGGAGGGGATGGCCATGCCACAATCCCTTCTCCTCATTCTCCTCTCGAGAGTTCGGGCACACACGTACAGACGCCTGATGTGAGTTTTAAGTCACCAGGTCTGGGACTTGAACCACGATCGACCATGTGGGAGTCCAGCAATAAAACCATTATGCCCTCTGCTGGTCCCATCACCACGGTGGGCCTGGGCTCTCCCACCTGGTTGTAAGCGTTTTGTGTGAGGGGAGAATGCAGCTGAGCCTGGTCACTGTTTCTAGTCTGCAGTTTCTCCAGGTAGTAAGATGTCACTGGTGCAGAGGCCAAGATCAGTTATGCAGGGTAGAAATGCCATCTGACAGTGACATGCCTCTGTGGACAGAGAGGACTCAGGTCTAAACATGAGACCTATTCTTTTTTCCCCTCCTGAGAAAGAAATGTCATAACTGTTGGTAAATCAGAACCGGAGATGTGACACTTTTCTGTGATCATTCTGCAGTGTTTGTTCCCAAGGTGAGCTATACCACAGGGCCCTTGATTTCAAAGGTAAATACTGTACAAATAACCATCCCGTTGTCTTTTCCTCGCAACCAACATGGCACACTTTATCAGAATCAGCAGATTCCCCGTCTATTGTATGCATTTATTTCCCTGTTTTTTTTCAAAACAAGTTGCAGTTTGAGTGTTGATTTGTTGTGTTTTGTTTTGTTTTTTGTTTGTTTTTTAAATCTATCAACCATGAGTTATCATGTGAGGGCTGGATTTGTTCTGAGCTAACTGATACCAGCAGGTGCTCCTGCTAACTCTAATGAAATGGCCGAGCCCTGGCGTTGCTTGGAATCCTCTGATAACAGAAAAACAAAAACAAGCCTAGGATCATTCAGGGAGGTGCCACTCGCCAGAGCTCTGTCCTCGCCCTGCTCCAATCAGTCCTTTTCTTCTCAAACCCCTCTAAAGACACCATCTTTACCAGGAAAAACTTGGAGTAATTCTTCCCTTTTCCTTTCTTTAAAAAAAAAAAAAAAAGAGAGAGAGAGAGAGAAGAAGAAAAAGACTGCTCATAGACTGCATTGGCGAGGGAGGGAGTGGATTTGAAGGTTAAATCGCGACCGCATTTTCCTGTCTCTAACTGAGAATGTAAAATCAGACGCAGGCCTGTAGTTTCACGAATTCCAGGTACTCTTACGTGCTTGGGGGAAATATTTCCATTTCCCCTGGTTTTTCTTTAAGCTGCTCATTTGTCTAACATGGAATAAAAGCATCATTTGTATCCATGCTTAGGTGCTTTTGGAAAAGACTGGTCTCACTTGTGCCTATTTCTCAGAGACAAGCCGCGTGCAAAACAAAACAACACGAAAATGGCTTTGCACGTTAGTCAGATGCACGCCAGTTATTAAAGCCAAATACACTTGAGATGACCCTAAGGGAGGACAGAAAGAGGCACAGTGACAGAAAATGCTGAGAGAGAGCTGCGACCCTTGCAGCCAGCTTGCGGGCTAGACGGTAGAAAGGCTGGTCATCTGCTGCTTAGATTTTTGTTTTCCTGTGAATTTTACTGTTCGAAACTGCGAAGAGTTTTATGTGAAAGAAACTACTAAGTGCGCTCTGTAATGTTTTCACAAGTGTTTTTATCATGGTAACATCTTGTTTACTTTAGTTCCCTGCCTAAAACTACTTGGAACATGTTAAGAAAACATTTCAAGAAAGGCTTGACAAAGGAGCTTTTGTTTAACAGCCACTGTGAGGCTGCACGGATCACAAAGGTGTTAACTTTCAGCCCCTTAAGCACTTCCACATGAAATTCCAGCAACGATGTTTGTGGTTTTGGAAAAACAAAGTGTATGTTAAAGAAACCAGGTATATGCTAATACACGTCCGAGGAGGCTGGGTATCGTAAATTGTTTCAAACCCATGTGTGGCTCTCAGCTTCCAGGACCGGTTTTCTGCAGAAATCGCCTCCAGTTAGTGCAGGAGCCTGGAGCACGTGGAGAGGGAATTGCCATCTATAATTGTGGGTGTATACAAATCGAATTCCAGCCTCACAGTGTCCATTCTTGGGACTGAGGGGATAAAATGTTGCCCTCTCAGACTTGAGGTAGCAAGGCTTTGAGTATCACAAAATGAGCTTTCAGATTTTCTGCAATTGACATTTCCACTTTATCGTGCATTTTTTGAGTTTTAGAAAAATTAAACTTGGGTGTTACCTAAGAAACATTTTATTTTCTTTCTTTCTTTTTCTTTTTTTTTTTTTGTTTGCCCTTAAAATGTCTCTTCTTGAAGCTTTCTGACATGGCTCAGGAGTTCAAGACCTTTCTTAGTACTTAAGAGGTCAAAGTGGCCTAAATACCACAGTGCCCTCTAGTGATATGTGGAATATTAGATAGAAAAGTTGAGACACGTTTGCCAAAGATAACAGGCCCTGTGCCACCACTTTGCTCAAAAAGCAGCAAATAGCATTTGAACGCATTTTTTTTTCAACAAACAGATTTTACTTAGAAATGCAAATGAAATTTAAATTTTTCTTGTAGGCTCTGAAAGCATTAGAAAAATTTTTGAGTGTCTACGTATACAATTAATTCTACATATCGCTGCCTACACTCGCACTCGTGAGGCGCATTTCTGTCACTGTAAATACACTGTTTTGTGTTCTTATAGTTTAAGAGCCATTAGTTAGCTTAGATAGTTCACATGATCATTTCCGGTGTGTAATTAGAAGGCATTACTTAAAAGACAGGGATCATCTTTGCTCCTTACTTTTATTGACGCTGTCTACCATATTACGGCCATGTCTAAATGGTAAAATTTATTATTAGCAGTAGTGTCACAAAAGTCTGAGACAGCGATTTTCCTTTCAATAAAAGTAGTTAAAAACCTTTTAGAAAATCCATAATTTTGATTGCTGGTACTTCATAAATGTATAACTGGTACTTTTTAGCTGTCTCTTTAGGGAAAAATGAGTTTTATCACCTGCGGTACCTGGGTTAATGAAATTGTGTGTTGGAATTTAGCCAGGATGAAAGATGAGATCATTCCAAGACGCTAATATTGGCAACAGGTCTCATAAAAAGCTCTGACTCTTGAGTGAAGTATCATTAGATTTTTTTTTTATTATTATTATTTTATTTAAATGGAGAGATTAAGTTAGTTGTCATTTTCCAAAGTTTCTGTACTGGGGAGATTCTCCTTTGGCATCACATTCAAAACCCAGTGACCTAAAAACCTATCCAGAGCCAAGAGAAACAGAGAAATGTCCATCAGTGCCTAGCAGAAGAATTTCCTTGCTTCAAATTTCAACTGCAGTTCCTGTTCAGCCCTTTACAAATCACGACTCTCAGCTCAAATTTGAAATAATGCTGCCTTTTTCTCCCGTGTTCCTCCTGTGTTTGATTGTTTGTGGATATTAGCTGTCCAGGAAATCCCATACTTACAGATATAAATCCAGAATGAGCT
>JAKSZU010000022.1:21018028-21060528 GCA_026018925.1 Tupaia tana
GGGGAGGCAGGGGGCAGGCCACCTAACGTCCTCTCCCCTGGGAAGTAGACCCGCTGCCCGGTTTGTGCTTAAACATCCTAGTAACTTATATTTTCCTTTTTGTTTCTCCATTTCACTTAATGATTTTCTATGTATTGTTGCAGACATCTCAACAGTGAGCATGCGCTGGACGATAGAAGTACAGCTCAATGTAGAGTACAAATGCAGGTTGTACAGCAGTTAGAGCTACAGGTAAAGCCACATTTATTTTTAATATTACCTCAGTATTCCGCAAATTCCAAATTTCTGTAGTGTTCTGGAATGAGCTCCTGTGTACTCATTATTGAATGGAAGATCCCAAACCTGTTGTTGTCCTTTCTTTCTTTTTTTCTTTTCCTTTTTCTTTTTTCTTTTTTTAAAAACTCTTTGGGCAAGTGCAACCTCAGTTTACTCTTCGCAGCTGCAGCTCGGATGTTTCTCCGCTCTGAGCACCTGCGTGTTTGCAGCCGCGGCTCAGTGACGGCTTCTAGCTTTTCCATCTCTCTGTCACTTTCCCGTCTTTCTCTGTTCTCTTTTGAACTTTCTGGTTCTCTGTCGTCGGTGTTACGTCCCCATGGTTGCTGTTGTTATTAAACTAGAGTAGGGTGACACGTGGGGGGTGGGGTGGGGAGAGCGATGGAGAGAGAATGAATGTGAATGCAAAAAGAGAGAGAGCGAGCGAGGGGGAGACGGGGCGAGCGATCGCGTGCATAAGTGCGTTCCCCAGAGTTACAGTAGAAGTGGTGTGTGGACCAACCCCGCGCTTTGCATTGTCCCTTCTCTCCATCGCTGAGAGTAACTGAGTGCACTGCACACATTTTAACCACACACGTGTCTATCTATATGATACATATAACGTGTAGAAATATTATATGTGTGTGTGTGTGTAGTATTTGGAAATGCACTGGGCCACGTTGAACCTAACTTGTGTGGATTTTCGTTGGTATCATAGTTAGGAGATTTGGGGGACATTTTTCACTTCTGGGGTAACTTGTTGATGAACGACCATATTTGAACAGTAATTCCATTCTTCGTGTAATTAATAGAAAACGGTTTCAAAAAGTAAAAATTGGGTCAGAAATGGAGATTATTAATATGTACAATTGCAAAAGCCTGACCCTGCAAACCCCATTTATGCAACTGAGTTCCAAAATGCTTTGAGTGCTGGATGACTCACCGTGGCTTCTTCCTCTGGCTGGTTTAGTGTAGGCAAGAGGTTAGCCGACTAGGGGAAATTAAAACAATGTTGTACATTATATTGTTACCAGCCATCGAAAAGCCTATTTTGTATGCAAGACAGCAATGCTGAGATATATGGAGAGCCCTAGGCTAAGTACAGAAGATAATTACATTTGGAATTTTACTGAGTTAAGTCATTTACAGCTTCAAATAGTTGCAGAGAAAAATCAGCCAAAACACACTTAAACTTTTTGTTGTGACTTTTCAGGATAGAAAGGATCTTTTTTAATTAGTTATCATCTTATATGACAAATTACTTTTCTTTTTAGTGGGATTTTTCTCCAAAGTTATTTTCTTTAGCTAGTTAATATTTTTCCATTCAAACTACAACTAGAAGCATATTAGAACAGAAACATCATATTTTTACAGACAAAAGGTACATCATAAAATCCCCTGGTTTTTATACAAGTCTTTGGAAGCATCTTTAAGTTTAGCATGTTTATTGAGACGTAAAAGAGTAATCTCAACAGTTATTTCTGATTAAAGCCTTTGCCAAACTGAATTCAGCAGGACAAAGCACATGGCTATTAGTGCCTGAATTGTGTGTACTGGTGGTGATTTATAAAGTAATGCAACTTTGTCTTTGCTTATTTGATTTAATTAAATTCTAAATAGTGGATGGGCCAGCGGGTGGTGTGGTGATTAAGGCACTGGACTCCCGCATGGCCGACCTCAGTTTGAGTCCTGGACCCAACAACTTGAAAATCATGCCAGGTACACGTGCGTGAATGCCCCAAATCCCAAGAGGATAATGGAGAAGAGACTGTGGCATGACCATCCCCCATGAAAGTGACTTCCCTCTCCCTCTCTCTGTCTCTCTCCAGCAAATGCACACATTGTATGGCGAAAACCAAAATAAATAAATAAATAAACAAACAAACAAACATTCTTAATGGCGGGCTAGAATGAATTGTTTATCAGTCGTCATAGTTTGTCCAGGTCCGCATCCCAGACCACAGATTTCAGTGTTGAGCCGTTGTTGATTACTCAGGAACTGAGTATTGATTTTATTCATTGTTCTTCGTGCCCTACAAAGAGAATAGAGGAGAAGGAATGAGTTAGAGTATCAGTAAGTCAAGCGGTTATCTCTTGGCAGTTGTTTTTTTTGGTGGATATGATGTAGGAATAGTACAAACTGATCAGAGAATTCTTTGATTATTTGTCAATTTCATTTTTCAGATTTATTTTACTTTTTATATTGGGTCATCAGAAAAGTCATGACATATTTTTTCCTATGTAAAAATGCATCATGACTTTTCCGACAACCCAATACAATCAATGAGTAGGTATCATTGCAGTATACAAAATGAATTTTCCCAGCATGAATACACTATTAGTCCAGTCAGAGATATTATCACACACGTTATCATCAACAGATAATTTTCCATTTTTAATAGATTTCCTTTCATTCTTCCATCCCAAATCAAACCGAAGGCAGGTTTTTCAACCCAGGATAGAAATCAAAGATGACCTGGCCAGAAGTTACGACGTGCTAGCTCCTGGAGATGTGTCTGATACTGTTTTTGCTTGGGAGTCTGTTTTACTGGAAGAAGTGGCAGGCAGACTCTGAGAGGAGTTCAGGGCCTTCCCAGATGGAGGGGCATTAAAGTGAGACACAGTACGCGGCAAGAGTAGCTGTTAGCAAACTCCAGTCCTGGGGCTTACCTCGCGAGCTCAGAAAGGTTTTTACATTTTAAATGGTTGGTGGAGCAACCCAAAGACGACAACTATTTCCTAACAGATGACCGTGAGATGAAAGTCCCATTTCAGTGCCCCTACGGACAAAGCCAAGGCCCGTGCCCACTCAGGTGCTTCCTCTCTGTGGCTGTCTTTGCACTGTGACAGCAAAGTCACTAAGCAATGGCAATCGAATCTTTGAGGCTTCCAAAGCTGCACGTAGTTACTCTCTGACTCTCTGAGAAGGTTGCCTAGTAGCTCCTGGTCAAAAGGATCAGAAGGAAAAACACTTTTTGTTCACTCTTAGCAACTTGTTCCCTTATGTTCCTGGCTACCTAAAATTCAGCTTGCCCCTTCTTACCTCTGCCTTATTGGTCATGGTGTAGAAAACCAATCTGGTTACCCCATCTGTCAGGCGTCCCAACTAGCAGCTTCACATGAGAAGTGCTTGCCTACTTGAAAGTCTTAGAAGGCCTGCTAAGGGATAGTCATCCACCCACCCACCCACCCAGCCAGCCACCCACCCACCCATCCATCCATCCATGTACTCATTTAACAACCCTTTTCCAGAGCCTGTTGCTTAGCAAGAGCATTGCTGGGGCCTCTAGAAAGTATAATACGTCATTGATTAAAACAGAGAGGGCTGCCTTCCTGGTTCTTACATTCTAGAAGGGAAGATAGACCTTAAATAATTTTGCAGTGGTACCGTCCGTTCATTGGATGGGGCTAGCTGACTCTACTGGGTTCTTTTTTTTTTTTTTTTTTTTTTTGGAGAGGTTTTCGCTATAGGGCGCATGCGCTTGCCAGGCAGACAGAGAGAGACATAGAGACAGAAAGCGAGAAATCACCTCCCAGGGGGGGATGGTCAAGCTGCAGTCCCTTTTCTTCCATTCTCCTCTCGGGATCTTGGGCACGCACGCACGCACATGCGCCCGGCGTGAGTTTTAAGCCACCGGGTCCGGGACGCGAACCACGGTCGACCACGTGGGAGTCCAGCGACATAGCCATTACGCTAACTGCTGGTTCCCTCTACTGGGTGCTTGAGAGCACTGGAAATTCACTCAAAAGAGAATTTCAGTGCTAGAAAGGGGCCAAGCCTAAACTGATTGAATCTGGTAGTTATTCAGTCAGAAGAAATAGAAAAGAAAATGTCAGCCGTGTTAGCACTTAAAGAACTCCTGCTCTGAGCTACAGAGAAGCCCTCGTCGAGGACTAGACCGAGAGACTCTGTGATACACACAGAGCGAGGGCATCAGGGGCATTTGGGACAAGGCACACTCACAATCGAAGCTACGTTCCTTTTAGGCTGCGGTTTTCCCTGAATCTCAGCACTTCCACGTTTGTGCGGTCACATCTGTGGCTCTGTGTACCCATGACTGGAAATGTCGTTTTTTATGTACTTAGCCAGCGATCACTGTGCCCATAGAACTTGGGGTATTGGGGAGCTCAGGTTGCTGCAGCAGGAAGAATATCTTGACAAGACATGTTTGTGCCTTTTTTTTGTTTTTTTCCTTGGAGAGGTTTTTGCTATAGGGCACATGCACTCGGCCAGAAAGACAGAGAGAGACAGAAAGCAAGAAATCACCCCCCAGGGGTGATGGCCATGTCACAATCCCTTCTCCTGCATTCTCCTCGCAGGATCTTGGGCACGCACACAAACGTGCCCAGCATGAATTTAAGGCACCAGGTCTGGGACTTGAACCGCGGTCGACTACATGGGAGTCCAGCGACATAGCCATTACGCTAACTGCGGGTCCCTGTTTGTGCCTTTTCATCTCCCTTCCCATTGCTACCATCCCCCGTTCTCCCAGCTGCAGACTGGCACGTCACTTCCTGTGGACGGGATGCCCTGCACATGACTGTCCCAGGGGCTAGTTCTTTTCTCTTAAAGAAAGCATTTCCCAGTCCAGGAAGTACCTGAATCTCCCAGTGTCTCAGTGTCTATTACAAAATGACCTTTGATTAACTTGAATCTGGAAAACGTTTGTACCACTCAGCACTGCAGGAGAGTGTGATTGAGGTCCGTGCAATTCCCCGGGAGTGATCGCTGTGTTAGAGTAAGAGGAGAAATGTCCCTCTGCCACCCAGACTCCACGGCCTCTCCGCAGAGAGAGACTTAAGCCTCTGATGTTTATATCTGGTGGAAAGGCCACACATGTGCCCCCACTGTAAAAACAAACCCAGGAAGCACAAATTGAATCTTAACGGCATCTACATCGATGGTTTCATTATGTCTGAACTGGAGGATCATCATAAAAGGATTGTACAGGAGGATTCAGAAGGTCGAGTCGCCTCCAGAAGTAACCAGAGCTGGCGAGACCACTCGAGTGCTTTTCTGTGTACCTCCGTGGCCCTCTGGACTCTCAACCTCAGTCATCTTTCTCCAAATGGCAGGTCTTTGTGTTTCTGACCCATCAGTCAAACCTCCCTAAAGAATTAGATGCAGGTTTTTATTTTGTTTTGTTTTTTCAAAAATAATCCCTGTTAGCCGCAGGGGAATAGAGCTATCTGTGCAGTGCTACACTCGAGTCCAACTGAGAAACCTTTAAGACTCACTGGTGAGATTTTAGACAGCCAGACAGAAATCAGGATGATGGGTCACGGAGTCCGTGTTAGACCCATGTCCTCAGCTCGGTCTGTGCGAGCTGTCCTGCCCCGTTCATTTAAAATATGAGTTATTTATAAGATCAGGGTTTTAATAACTCATTTGAAATATGAGTTATTTACAAGATCAGTGTTTTAATAGACGTATCAGTTACAAAAAGCAAGGTACACGCATATTTTTAAAATTTCTTGTGGCAACGTATAAAAACCTCTCTTGGCTGTTTTCGGAGCAGCAGGCTGCTTATGCCCAGAGAAGGGTGGGTTATGGGTTAATTCCATTGTCAAGGTTTCACCCTTTCCCTGGTCTCATTGAGAGGGAAGAGGAATCAGAAAGACATCTTCGTGGGCAGTCTGAGCCCTTTCGGATGTTTCTGACCGCATTTTATTATGACAAAGACGGTTCGAGGTGCTTGATCATTTTACCCGTGGACTGGGTGCGGGTTAACCCCAGCTGTTACTTGACAGCCCAGCATTAGAAACCCAGTCTCTTTACACTGTACACAAAGACACCCCGCAGCAAGACAGACGCGATAGGAATCAGTAGGGTCAAGGTCATCGCTTTTCGAGGTCAGGGAATGTATTTTAAGATATCATCTGTTAGATCTTCTCTTCTGACAGATTCTCATGGTATGATGTGCAGACAAGGAGTTGAGTTAGAATTGGAAGGGAGAAAAGTGTCCCCAATCCATACACAGGGTCTCGTGTAAGAGGGCTTTGGAAAGTTGGTGGAAAAATGGAATTAAAGCACAAGTGTGTTTTTGTGCAAAAAAAATTTTTTTTTTAGGTAATACTCATTTTCCATGAATTTTGTGAAGACCTTCTAGGTCTTCACCCCCTAGACCTCCACCCTACCCCACTAAAACAGGGACAGAGACATAGAACTAGAAATATAACAAGAGTAAAGATTGCTTCCCATCCCTCCAGATCCCATGGCCAAGATCGCTCAGAAGCACTAGAAGCTTCCGTGATGGTTGAGCATACACTGCCCACCAACCATGGGCCTAGGGTTGTAAATTCCCCTTTACCTCTCTACCTGGGTTTGCTCAGGTAAGACAAGCTTCCTAATGCTTTCAACTTTGAGCTGTGAGTAAGAGACCACCAAAAGCGTTGGCGGGACTGGATCATAATTCTGTGTTTGGAAAAAGGGAAACTGTCCAATTGAGTAGACGATTTAAGGAAAAAAAACCTTTGACAGCATTGATCTCTTCCAGAAAACAGAGATGTTAATGCTAGAGATGTATTTTCCTGACCACAGTTATTGGTCTTAATCTGCGACCTTGTGTCATTGTTAAATTGTCCTGTGTTCTCTCTCGTAGATGGAGATACCGTGTGTGTCCGAGAGGACAGGGTTTAGGACAGGATTCCTATAGCCCCTCAGCCTGTAGGTCCTTTAAAATGAGTATTTAAATTGAAAGGAGAGAAGGAGTTTGATTGGCCTGGCTGGAGACAGGGGCGGAAGGGTGCGTACCTTCTGTTCTTGAATTGTTTTCTTCCACTCAGTCACCACCTGTTAAGTTGGGTATTCAGACCAGTGGGTACTGACACATGAAGTGGCCTCGTCCTTCCCAGAATATGCAACTGGGGAGGGGTGAAGAATAACCTGCCTGTATCTGCCCCACCAGGGGGAGGGGAGGCTTTGTAGAGGTGACAGTGGAAAGCGCTGCTGGCAAGGACATTCCAATGGGAGCCACTGAGAAGCCCCCGGACTGTAGGGTGATGGAGAAGCGACAGTGGTAGAATATACTGTCCTCTTCAAAAGTAATCCGTGTGTTTAACACAGAATGGGATGTCCAGCCAGTTGTCCCAGTTGGCGTGCCTGGGACTGAGGGGATTCCTGGGACTTGGGATTTTCATTTTGAAACCCAGAAGGTCTTGGGCAAAGTGGGCTAAATTGCTCATCTGGAGATCCTTTGGAGACCTACCAACTTCCCCATGCTGTGCTTGTAATTATTTCAGAAAGAAGCACAAAGTCCCTCAAGTGCCAGTCTATGGCACTCCTACCTTGTGCTGGGGCCTCACCCTCAGTGCTACGTAGCCCGGTTCCACTGGCTCTCCAGCCTTTCTGTGGCCAGTAGAGCCTGCCCTGTGCCCTTGAGTCAGAGTCACTTTTTAAAAGAAAAAGGCACCATTCAGGAATCGGTCTGTCCTCCCTTCCATGGCGTGTTCAGTGTAATGTTTCTTCTTGTTCTTTGGAAAGGTGCTGCTAAACCAGGTCTGAACAGTCACCGGCCCTCTGAAGTCTAAGACATACATTCTGGGGCCCCCTCCCTTACAGAGGAGGAAACTGAGGTTTAGCAAGTGTGAAATATCTCGTTCCCACCCGTGTTGAATTACCAGCAACGCTCAGGATAGCCCAGCCTTGGGGGCCCGTGTTTAGAGCCACAAGCTGCCTTCCGTTTCACCCAGGGGCCATCGCGGCCTGCAGGTTCTCCATGTGGCCCTGGAGCTGCTGTTGGTGGGTTTTCTCACTTGGCCGTGGGTCTTTCCCTCCATCTCGGAGCTCCTTCCTGAGCCTAGTTGGAGCGTGGAGACACTGGGCCACTCGGGAGGTTCCAGATTCTCTCCACCAGGAACTGAGAGCTCTTAAGAGAATGTCAGGGAGGAAAAGTCCCCAAGTTTCAGCAGCAGAGGGAGACAGGGATCCTAACAGAGGTCCGTTACTGTGCGGACTTTCCGCCATTAGCCGTGCTGTCTGATCACACCAGCTTCCGAGGCTTTAGCAAAGGTACTGTCTGCAACACCCCCCACCTCCGCCCCGGGCCTTTCTAACCACAGCCAAGGCAGTGCTCGGGGCTCTTGCTGAATGAGCTCAGAGTAAATCGGCAAAGAGAGGTCCTCACGGTGCCAGAGCTTCCTAGTGCCGCTGCTTTGGGACCAGAACCACGAGAAAGAAGAGTCTCCAGGCTTCTCGCTTCTGTGTCTATGTCATCATTTAAAATCTCGCCTAACTGTGGGAGCATTAGAATTCCTAGACTATGACTTGAGTATTAGTGTGCGTCTGCTTTAAATGTCAAGGGAGTCTTTAATAATCACACGTAAGGAATGTTAAGATGGTGACGGAGTACAATAAAAGTGGGGAAATTCTCCAATCGGGGTGAAATGAGCCGTGGATGGCCCGCCACCTGGGTGCTGTGGTCAGTGTGAAGAGGGCCCTCTGGAAGTTCTCACTGGGGCCGAGCTCTGAGCGCATGTGGATTACCGTCGTCTGGTGAGGCCGGCCAGAAGCAGCTGCTTGGTCCGTGCTGGGTCTGGTAGCAGAGTGGCCTGGCCACTCCTTCTGGTGGCTGTGTTAGTATTTCTCTCCTTGTTTGCCTTCTTCTGATCGTATGTACACTGGAGACCTGTGTAACCGGATACACCCTGCCTGAGTACTTGGATACACTGAAAACTACTGCGGAAGGACACTGGTAGGGCCACTCTTCAAGGTGTACTTGGTGGCGGAGAGGTCTCTTCAACTGACCTTATTTAGTGTGGACGGTGGGGGTCTTCATGGTGAACACCCGGCCCAGCCGTCGCAGCATAGACGAGGTGACACAACTACCTGGAGGCAGAGGCCAGAGGGAAGGCGCTGGTTCAATTCCCAGCCCACCGGTAAAGCCCAGTGCAGTGCTTGTCCCAAGTCACCAGGACATGCCATGAGGCAGGCAGTAGCCACAGGGCAAGACACTGTCTTTAAAACTTTAAGCAAACCACACAACCCCCAAAATCCATGACGACCTCATCCAGGTTCGGGTCCTCCCCTTGCAGTGTTCAGCAAGTTTAGATGAGATCCACCCCCATCAGTTAAATCGGGGATCATTGCCAAAGGGAACTTGCCTACCAGACTTGCCCACCCCGGAGCCGGTGCCTGTTAAAGGTCTTCCTCCCCTCCCTTCCCTCGCCCTGTCCTCCCCTCCCTCACCTTCCCTTCCCTCACCCTGTCCTCCCCTCCCTCCCATGGAGGTTCTGTATGAGGGTAGTTCAGCACTGGAGGGCTGGGGGATACCTGTAGTTTTAGTTATCGTCCCAGATCATTTTCTTAGGGTTGCGGCAGTGCTGAAAAAGCAGACCGAGCACTACCGAACCAAGATTTTGGTCTTGCTTCCGCACCCTCCCTGCTTCAGATCTTGGACACGTTCTCCCCGTGAGCCTCGGTTTCCCCAACTACAAGGACGTGAGAGTGAAACTGGAGGACGTGAGGTAGCTTTGACAGGCTCTGCGTCCCTGAAATCAGAGGGGTGGCTTGGGTCCCCTCTTCTTATCAGTCCTCGAGAATTCCAGCTTTTTACACATGGCAAACTCTTCATTTATTTCACCCGAGTTTTGTCTCTCACGAGTGAGAACCGCCAAATTGGCCTGAAAATGATTAGTCCTCCTGACAACATACGAAACGATGGTGTTAAATGAACCCAAAACCCTGTTCCCTTTTCTCTGCCGAAAGAATGAGTGTAATCTTCTTAGTTTTTGTCTTTGAAGATGCTGGATAGAACTCCTCGCCCGCGGCGGTTATCAGGGAGTCTGGAGCAATGCACACATTCCCATCTTTCACAGCCTGGCCTGTCTGAAACCGAATGTGACGCCATGGTTAATAGAAAAGGGGATGACCTATATCAACCAAGGGGGGGACGTTTGCCCAGGACGGGGCGAAGACCTAGTAAGAGCAGAGGCGATCACTCTGGGAGAAGCAGCCTTCATCTTGCCAGCACACCCCGTTCCATCTTTACCACATCGTGATGGGTCCTCCTCCCACTTAGCTGGCTGCAGACCCCGGCGCATCTCCCTCACGTGTATCCAGATAGCGAACATTCAGCCGGTCGAGGTCTAGATAGTCCCGTTCAACCTCATGTAATGTCTCGGGGGAGGGGTTAGCAGATGGGGAGCTGGTTAGTCGGCACGGATGGGAGGGGCTCAGGAAAATGGCATTTAACAGACACAAGAATGTAAGGTTCTGTGTGAAAAACGAAGTAGATGGTAATGTCCTTGATTTGATTACCGCACACTCTGTATGCATGTTAGGAAAGACCATATCGTACATCATAAATATGTATGACATTTAAATGTAAATAAGAAATTATAAAATAAGAAAAAAAAATTTAAAGTAGAAAACGAGTTGTTTTTGAGCAATCATGGAGCACAAGGGGCCGTGCTAGCTTTTGATGTGCAAGAGCGTGTGTCGTCCTCGGAACCACCTTCCAGAGTTCAGAGGTGATCATTCCATATTTGGAAGTAGAGCTAAATATTTCAAAGGGTCACAAAGCATGTTTAGAAATCACCGAGTTAGGATTTGAACATGGCTCAGTGTGATTGAGGTGTCCATCCCACATCCTTAACCATGTCACCCTGCCGGCATCCTGCAGAATTGGTGAGCAGAATGCCTAATTAAAACAACCCATGAGACCATCAGGTGCCATGATGATTAAGGCATTGGACTCCCACATGGCCAACCGTGGTTCAAATCCCAGACATGGTGGCTTTCTCTCTCTCTCTCTCTCTCTCTCGCTATCTCTCTCATAGGGCACATGCCCTATAACAAAACATAAAATAATAATAATGATGATGATGAATACAATTAAAAAATTCTTTAAAAAAATAAAACCACAATACCTTGCACATGCAGCTTGTGACGTGCAGCCCGTTGTCATCCCACTTGTGCCATATATCCATCTCTCATCCACCAGCAAAGCTTTTGTTATCACAACTGTAAAACATCTTTAAATCTGATGGCCACGTTTGTAGTTGACATTTGGACTGAATTTCCCCCCCTCTCTTTCTTTGCTTTTTATGGGATTTGCAGTCTGAGATGGAATGCTGGAATATACCTGCTAATATTAAATGTTTGCGTTCTCGTATTATAATAATGAAAGGATGCCGTGAAAATTGATGGGGACGGTGAGCTCATGGAATGATGGCATAGAAAGTAATAAAGAAGGCAGAAGCTTTCTGAAAGACTAGAGAGTGTTATAAATGTAAGCCAGCCACTGTAGAAAGAGGATTGTGGTTTCAATAGGTGTGAATACGTAACCTTTTTGCCTGGGAGAACAAGAAGTGAATTTGGCAGGTTTCTTTTGTTAATTGTTAAAACAGTGTGTATTAGAGCCATAACGAATAATCTCAAGCTCGTCCAAGAATACAATAGGACATGTCAGTTCACACTAGCCAAACACAAACACAAAGTTGGATTTTCGCCTTTTTATGTAGCCTTCCCCCTCTTCTAGAAAAGCAGACCTAGGATGGAAGAATTGAGGTTTCTGGGTAATGCTCCAAAGGGCTGATGAATTCTAGGTACTAGTCACATAGAAAAAGGGGAAAATGGCCCCCGTGGTTATAACCTCCCAGCTTACAATGCGGTCATGTGTGCAGATTCTTGATAGGCGTAAGCGGCTTAATCCCTCTGAGTGTCCAGTGCAGGGTCAGCGTGTAGGGTTTGGATGGATTGAGGAGATCTTCTTTGAAGCATGGGGCTTGACTTTTCCTTCTACCAGACTGTGTCTGCCAAGTTACCACATCAACAGTGTTTACCCCAAAATGAAGTCACAATTAATAGTCAACAGATTCTTCAGTAAATATCACCTCTCATCCTTCATGGGTTTTCTTCAGCATGAAGAAAAAGATTCAGCATGATTTTAAAAAGAATGACATCTATGCCTCATTCCTTTTGCCCGGTGATCCCGTTTAAAACAAAATCTATTTTTTTTTCTTTAAATCTAAGAATATTTTCATTTTAACATCACAAAACTTAGCATACTTACATAAAAAAATAATAACTTGTATAAACATGCCATTCCCAACATTATAATTGTTCTCACTGAGCCACTTTGGAAAACTAAATTCCTTTAGCATTATGTGTTCAGAGAATCTTGTAGTTTGGCTGTTCAATAACTTACTAAAGAACAGAGGATGAATAACATAAAGTGGCTCCTAATATGGTATCATTTTCATTTCCTGTTTGTTGAAAGATAAATGCTAACACTGTAAGGCCTTTTTTTTTTTTTTTTTTTTTTTAATCTTTCTTTCTTCCTCTTAATTTATTCTTCCCTTAACCACAAGGGAATAGAAAGAAAAAAAAATGTGATATGGCTTGAGACTGAGTCACACAGTTAGAATAAGCTGCAAGCTCTTTTCTGGTCCCCTTTCCCTTTTCTCTGCCTTGCCCTAATTCCTGAACCTCTCCCTCTTTGGAAAATGACTGGCTTTTAAAGTGCAAAGCATATTTGATTGATGTTTTAGGATAACTGTAGACGTACAGAGATTTTTTTAAAAAGAATTTAAGGTTAAGTATGTGACAGAGAAGGAATGCATCCCTCCCCAATTCTAAGGCATCGTTTTGGACAAATGGTCTGTGGAAGTATTGAAAGAAGACCGGACATAGTCGTACACGGGCACGCTTGCTATCTCTCACGCTCGTTGTCACCACTGCTGATCTCTTACACATTTTCAACAAGTGGCACAGCTATTCTTTTAACTGTACCTTTATTCTTTGGGATAAGTCTCCCATTTCTTCTACAGGAGTGATTGTTATACGTCTCCTGTGCCTGATGTTCTTGAACTGTCAAAATTATCATCATCAGAACACTCCAAAGCGAGCAGTAAAGAGTATAACATCCAGACAGTCTGTTTGAATGCCTGCTGTGTACGTCCAATTAGAAACTCCTGTGACTTCATTTTTTTTTCCTAGAACGGAGAGACTTAGGTTATTAAGATGAGACTAGCACATAGCAGGTACTCAACCCCCGATGAACTAAGTTTATTTCACGTTCACTCGAAAATGGGAACCTGTCAACCCTCATAGGCCTTCTCCTGCCCTGCTGCTGTCACTTGCCAGCACTGTCTTAATCTGTTCCTACCAGTTAAGAAAGATGAAGTTGATTTTGCATAAATGTATCCATCTGTCTAGGAGTTTTTTCCACAACCACAACAGATGAATTTATGAGTTTTACCTACCTAGCTCATTTTCCTTTTGCTTCCTCATGAATAAGGTTAGTTAATAGGCATGATTCACGTTTGTCTTTTAGCTGTCTGTGTTACATGGACTCCTTGGTGCCAGCAGGTCTAGAGCTTCCCAGTTAAAGTCTAATGGATCTTGTGTTGAGAAATCTCACACCGACACCTCCGGGTTCTTAGAGATACTTGGCAATGGTTGCATAGATTTCAAAAACGATTTAAGCAATGAAAATGATTGTCATGTGCTTTGTTGCCATAGTTTAATTGGGAATATGTATCATTTGTGGTGGTAAAATGGCCATGCATCTGTATTCAGAGAAATAACAAAGCATTTTCTTTCTACTAGCTTGCAAAAGACAAAGAGCGCCTGCAAGCCATGATGACCCATCTGCATGTGAAGTCTACAGAACCCAAAGCCGCCCCTCAGCCCGTAAGTACTCATCCACACTGAGGGCAAAAAGCAAAACATAAGTACCATGTTTCTTTTCTGTTTCCCCACCCTGAGCATAGAAAGAAGCCCAGCCTCGCTGTGTAGATGTGAGTGAGTGTTGAAGGCCTTTAGTTCCGCTAACTGTTACTGGTTATTTACTATGAAGAAGGCAGTGTGCTCAACATTTGGGGAGATACGGGAAGATTCAAACACAGTCTTTACCTGTGAAGCCCAAGCAACTGGCTCTTGGAGACAGGATGATTCGTGTTAAACCAAGGTACCGAAGTATTGGGTTGTCAGGAAAGTCATGACACATTTATGCATAGAAAAACATGTCATGACTTTTCCGACAACCTAATACTTTATGAGATTTTACTGGAAAAAGAACATCTGAGTGGTAGGAAAGCAGAGAAGGTAAGCGAGACCGTGAGAGCAGAAGAGCCGTTTCAGCCTGGGTAAATGGTAACACAGTGGGATATGAGGAGGGGAGCGAGGAAGAGTCTAGTTGAATTCTATCAGAGGTAAGAAATAGGAAACATTGGGACCAGCAGTTAGCGTAATGGCTATGTCACTGGACTCCCACGTAGTCGACCGTGGTTCGAGTCCCGGACCCGGCGGCTTAAACTCACGCCGGGCGCGTGTGCGTGCGAGCCCAAGATCCCGAGAGGAGACTGGAGGAGAAGGGATTGCGGCGTGGCCATCCCCCCTGGGGGGTGATTTCCTGCTTTCTATCTCTCTGTCTCTCTCTGTCTGGCGAGCGCACGCGCCCTATAGCAAAAACCTCTCCAAAAAAAGAAAAAAATAATAAGAAATAGGAAACATTGACTGTCGGAAGAGTTATTGAGCAGCTATGTTATGGAGGGTATCTAATGGTTACTAGGAGTTGAAAGTGAAAGTCCTTCACAGGAGATCAAATTCGGTACATTGAAATAATGTTTAATTTTTAGGGATCCACTCTTTCTTGCCTTGTTCCCTTGAAGAATAGCATCCCAGCATAGGCAGTTAGTATCAAAATTGAAGAATGGTTATCTGAACCCCAAATCCTGTCTTGGGCCTCATTCTTATAACAAATGGATCTCTTTATCAGTTGTATCTCTCACGTACTTATAGTTCTAAAAGTCTCCTAGTAGCTTTAACTGATTATTCGACATGGAGACAGTGCTCTGCTTCTTGATTTTTAAGATTTGTAAAATTTAAAGGTACACTGCTTTTATTTGATTTTGCTTGGAGTCACTGTGTGAAAATTAATTGAGCGTTGACAATCTATAGTTAGTACCAGCAATTTTAATCAATATGCAATGATGCAGCGTAATGGCAAAGTATTGGTTTATCTGTTTTGACTGATTTTTTTCTATAAATAAAGCAAACATACACCCATATATGTATGATTTATGGTGATAGAAATAAAACGGAGTCAGACTATTAACCCAGCAAATATGGTAGCCTGCCAGAATGCAGTTGGCAGACAAAATTAATGTCTGAAACAGAACACATTACTGAGATATAGGACATAAAATCATTAAACACGTCGTGCATCCATTTTTACTAGGAAAGAGTCCTTAGTTTCCACATATTTGTACAGCAAATGGCTGTAAGACTGGATGTGTAGGCTTCCAGAAAGGAAGGAGAAAAAGAACCAGGCCATTCCTATTGGAACCAGTGGCCAACAGGGCTCTTCCTTCCAACCTCTCCTATTAAGGGGGACCCTGGGAAGCAACAGGCACCCAGCTAAGCAGATCGATGACTTGGCAGACATCTGAAATTGGCTTGGCTAATTGCAAAGAATACTGACTGCCTTCGAATTCTCTGCAAGTCTTCAGATGGTGTTAGTGAAAAAGTAACCCTTCTCCATGAGGAAGGGTTTGGGTCTTCAGACCTTGAAACAAGGGAGAGAATGGAATGATCTCTTCCTCCCTCCGTGGATTAAAAACAACCAAGAGAGAGTGAAACTCGGACTCAGCACTCCAGGAATGGCCTTGTTTGGGATCATGGGATACCTCTAAAGAGAAGGCAGAGCAAAACCCCACAGGGTGCTGGGCAAATGGCGGGGCCGGGTGCTGGAAAGAATTGCCCTATGTGTCAGCCCATGTAGGCCACAAAAGGACCTTTGGGAGTGCCTATGCGGACTGGCGTGAAGCAGTCAGTAAACAGGGACTCGCAGCCATGGGGGAAGTGAACAGGGAAGGAAGGTTTTGTCTTGATTAGTATTTAAAAAAAAAATGTTTTACATTCTAGAAAATTATAACTTTGAAGGGGACCTCCTACTAAATTTATTTTTAACTGCTCTATTGAAAATTCTCTACCACTAGTCAACATTATCTCTTAGTAGCTCAGCACAGTATTTCTTTATTAAAAGAAATAGGCACGAATATTTTTGACTGAAAAATTAATAGCTTTTGAATTCATACACAGCAGGTTTTCTTTTGCAAAGAAGTCCAATATCGCCGCACAGCACTTCTATAACCATTTATTTAGAGTCCAAGTCAAACCTTTGACAGCTAGAGCAGCGCTACAAGCCAATATAAAGAACTCCAAGATGTAAACCAACAATAGGCCGTCTGTGTGAGGTTTGCCATTGTCAAATACATAGATTGTTTGGATTAGTTTATGTAAATGTACTGTTGTATTACCCTTTGAAAAAAAAAAAAAAGATCACATTTGTGTATGAAAAGTGGTTCCCTTCACAGGCAGCATTATAAATTCCTTAGCCTTTAACTTACATGTAAGAAGTAAAAATTGGGGCCTGACAAGCAGATATTGTGTGACACTCTGTTGTCAGAATGAACCTGCCTTCTTTTCATTTATTGGAAAATAGAAAATTTTATTATAGATACCATCTTATAAATCAGGAATTATTAAAATACGTAGAGGTGAGGCATTGGGAAATTAATTATAAAAGGTAGACGTGCAATGTTTTGCATACATTTTCACTTCCTTGCCTGGAAAAAAAAAAAAAGGCACACAGCATACCTTTGGTGCTTTCAACTTTAGGGACCCAGGGCTCTCTGGTGGTGGATTCTCGTGTGCAAAATAGTCCCTATAGCCTGTAATTTAGTTCACCCTAAATCATAGAATGCATGGTAGATGTTTGGATGAGTAGCCCTCTAGAATCTTTGATTTGAATCGAGCAGCCACCGGGATTCAGATCTAACCATAGATGGGGACTTGTGTGTTTCGACCTCACCAGTAAGTTCATGCAGTTTTTTTTTTCTTTCTTGTTCCATTTCTGTTTAAAAGCAACCGCGTGTTTATTTAAAAATTCTTAGTCACTAAGTGATAGAATGCTTTGCTGTAAATGTTGCTTTTCACTAAGTGCCATTTGGGTGTTAGTGTCATTTGCTGTATCCAATCATCCAGCCATTTCGTAGCATCAGAAAAGCTGGCAGAGTGTTCTTGGGTTGTTCTTCCATCGTTTCACGGGTACATTTCCTGGAGCCTGTTGTGGAACTCACCCTCATATCTAGATAGAGGGTATGCTCATCTTGGATGATGTTTTTAGATGGTTTTCGACATGGATCTGGGCTCCACCCCCACCGGGAAGGCAGGGTTGCCTGGGTGAGAGGCACAGGAATTCCCAATCTTCCGATGCCTCGGACCCCTTCGGTGGCATTCTCCTTGTGTGTCATTCTATCTTTGAAACCTCAGAAAACCTTGTTTCTCAGAATGATACCCAAGACCCAAAGTACATGTTATCTTTAGAAAGAGAACTCCTGCTCTTAAAATCAAACTCCCTCGCCAACAGTTATGTACTGAGCACGTTCTGTGCTGAGCGGAGTAGTCACAGAGGGGCCCTTCGCTGCTGCTGAAGTGTTGGGAGTCTTACGAGACCAACTGACACACGCACTCACACACACCAACCGCGTGCATTGTGCCCGATGTGAGTAGGACAGTGGGCCTAGAGCAGAGGGATTGAGGAAGTCTGTGGGAAGTGACATCGCAGTTGAAACCTAAAGATGAGTAGGGAGAAGTGGTAAGAAGTCGGCCTCACGGACCGTGCCTTAGGTGAGAGCTGTGTGCACTTCCGGTGTGTCTAAGGAAGGGAGCCGAAGAGGAGGGCAGGTAATGAGGGTCATTGCAGTGGTAGGGAAGGAAGGGCCAGCATCTGCCCAGATGCACTTTTTGTCCCATCAATTTCCCTAAGGCTGGGCCCTGCATGAAAAAGGTCATGTCAGAGTTGATCAGAACAGGGCCAGCCCGTGGTCAAGGGAGATGGTCCCACACAGCCAGCTGTGACTTGAAACCTAACCCTCGTGCTTGAACAAGATGGTGAGTGTGTGTGTACACGTGGCCTGAATGCCACAGAGATGGGGAGGTGCAATGGTGGTATGACCACGTCTTTTGGGGGAGTTCTCTGTCTTTTGCTGGTAAATGTATGCTCTCTGGCAGTTAAAAAGTGTACCAGAGCAGCTGTGAGTCCTAGCAAGTTGGGCACATGGGTGTGGAAAAGTAATTTTGGACCTATCTGTAGAATGGCCAGATATGCTCTATTTTAAGTTCTCAAAGATTCCTCTCTCCTCCGTGGAAAAAGAAACCAAAGCAAAACCAAAGAAAAGAAAATACAATAGGAAAGGGCCTTCAAGAGAATGGCTGATACTGTCTTTGTTCCAAACTCGGTAGCCTTCTGCAGTAAACACCCAGATGGGTGTTTACTGGACCTTAATGTACGGGATGGACCTTAATGTCTCCCTGCTCACTCCGGGGAGAATCTGCTGAGGCGTGTCCCTGGGGAGGGGGTGGCGGCGTAATGCAGAAGGCAAAACAACAACAACAAACATGTCTGTGTCATGACTTTATTAAGTGGTTAAAGATTTCTTAAAAAGACACTACACCATGATTAGTCGGGGAAACGCCGGAAGCCCTGACTTAGAATCGCGAGGACGGCAGAGGAGGCATGGCTGTAGGGTATTCCTGCACCGCAGCGAGGGAGTCCTGGCCCTGGAAGAACCGCATTCCTCCGGATTCAGTGGGATGTAATTATAGAGTAGGTCGTCCGTCCTTCTTTATGGAAATGTTCTAAAATACGCCCAGGAACTGGGATATTGGGAGTGAGACACAGTGGTAGATTTTCCTTTTGACACGTTATCTGTTGCTATGACCCTGGCAGTCAGGGCTGTTTTGAAATAGTTTTCAGCTACTATAAAAACAAAGTGTAACCCCTCTGAAGAAAGGTGGTTTTTTTGTTTGTTTTTTTGTTTTTTTTGTTTTTCTTTGAACTCTTAGTGGAATGGCTGAGCTTTAGAATTGTTGGGGCCTTGCTTTGAGAACTAGAGATGTATTATTAGACCATCGTAAAAAGGGATTCTCAAGCACAAAACATGACAGCTGTTTTATGGACTGGTTTGCAGTCAGTCCTCAGGTTTGGTGGTGGTTGTTGAGGACCACCACTGGGGACACCGCCACCTAAGTCACCGTTCTCTGCAAGCACCACCTGCCCCAGGGCCCGGCTGAGACGGCAAAGGAAAGCAAAGGCTTGCCGCCTACCACCCTGCCCTCCCGTGGTCTGCTACATCCCTGCAGACTCACAAGGGCCGGCTCTGGACCCCGGTGATTCACGCCAGCACTGGCTGGAGCCGCGCCTGCTCCGGCCGGTACACCCCACGGCAGAACGGGTTCTGTGAGCTCCGTGTCCCTTGGTGTTTAGGTTTCAGGTTTGTCTTTTGTTCTCAGACTCTGTTTTCCTATGAGGCAAGAGCACAAACAAAAACAAAAATGAGTTCTGATGGGAATACTCTCAACAAGTCTGTCTCTGTCCTGGGTTTACATCAGCGGTTTGTTTATTTGTGAAAAATACGAGTGACTCATCATCTTTAAATGAGCGGGGAGATGACTGTTGAAAGACCAAAGCTTCGTTTTTTTACAGAAGGACGGGGCAAACTCTCAGGAGCTGATGGACTTCGGATCGTCTCGATGGCTTTCTATTTCCAGGGTAGTCCTTCTGTAACCAAATGGAGGGAGGAGATGATGCTTCAGAACACCCATACGTTTGGAAAATAGAGCCCTCCAGCAATTTTGAGTGACACGAGAATGTAACTTTTGGCTGGAGTTTCAAAGAGATTATCTTTGCTGAAATCATCACATGATGGAAACTTGCCATGTAGAAAATATCAGAGTTACTAACTTTTCTAAACATAGCAACTTCTTTTTAAATAGAAAGTGAACACAATAAGGAAAAAAAAAAAAAAAAAGGCTTTCCATCAGGAAAAGCAACCCTCCTAGTCCAATCCCTTCCTGTTCCATGCCCCGGAAAAAATTATCTTTGAAAACCTTAACTATAATCAGAAACACGAAGCACATATGCTTTCATTTCTAATTGATGATTATATTAAGATTTAATAGTTTACAATTAAGATGAATATTTCAAGATTACAGCAAAACCCACACCGTTCCTGACGTGTTCTCTTCTGTTCTTAGTCCGTAATTAATTTTTTTTGGTCCTTTTTTTTTTTTCAGAGAGAATTTAATTAAAAGAGCAGGTTTGGTTGGAAGACAGAGCCTGTTTTGAGTCTTTCTCTCCCCCCCTTTCTCTCTCTCTTTCTCTGTTTGTCTCTTGCCTCCCACCCCCATGACCTTTTCCATCGAAGATAGCTTCTCCCCAAGACAGGCACGTGATCATCAAACAAGAGTGTAAAGTTAAGAAACTTCTATAGCAGTTGACAAGGTCGACATTTCATGAACTTGTTGGTTCAGCCTCCAGGTGACGTTGTGAGCAGAGCCCCGTCTGTTTGGAGTGGACAGCTTCTTGTCCGCCCCTCACAGGCTACAGTCATGTTTAATTTGGAATCCGGGCTCCTTTGGCAAATTAGCAATTAGAACAATTTTGTGGGAATATGTATATGTGTCATTAGTTTTCCTGCAAATTAATAGCAGGGCCAGAGGTCAGGCAGAAATTTTCCACTTGACTGCGGCTCCTCTATTGAGACTTGGCACTTGGGTTTGGAATGGCCACAGCTGCTCTCAGCCACCCTCTTCCTCTCGGAACTGTCTTTTAATTAGTTTACCTCATAGCCATCATTACAAATAGGACTGCCTCCCCTCTTCGAAATAAAATGACTGTTTCTACAAAATATTCCAGTGACATCTTGCACCACTGCACATCGATGGTGGGGTCACTCTGATGCAGCATTTAATCATTAGATCACCTCCGTCCGCGTCTCCTAATTAGAGTCCTTACAATACATTTTTATCTGGTAATTAGCTGAGATTGGCTGCTTCCTCTGTGGCTTATTAGAGACAGCCCAGCAGTGGGTGTGAATCGCGGTGTCATTTGTCAAGCCTGGGGAGCCCCCTCTCTGCTCTCTGCTGGCGCGGTCTTCCATCCCACTTGCTGTCTACGTCCCGAAGCCTCCAGAAAACCCTACCTGCAGCTCAGTCTTTGCGGATCGCGCTAACCTGGTGTGATTTGATGTTTCCTCATGGCCGTTTGTTGGTAGAAAGAGTTGCGACCTTTGTAAGAGCTGTGGGAGTCCCTAATCGTCCCCCGTTGGATGACACCGCGCTGTGCAGGCTGTCTCGTCGTGGATGTGAGCGCCCAGGGAGAAGGGCTCGTACTTGCTCAATGTGTTCACGAGCTCTGGGTTTTGACAGTGAAACTGGAACCCAGTGGATTTGGTGATCTTGTGTGGAAAGGAACATGCATATTTCATGAGGATATTTCTGCTTGGAATGTTCATTATGGGATTAAGAAAGTCGCAGTGTTTCGGGTAATGTTCTTAAGCTTAAAAGAAAAGCCAAAAAGTCGAGAGAGTGCTCAGAATTGTTTTGTGGTTATAGTCCCGGACATGGTGGCTTGAAATTGACTCCAGACATGCATCTGCCCAAAATCCCAGGAGGAGAGAGGAAGTGAAGGGATTGCGGCATGGCCACCCCTCTGGGGGCTGATTCCTTACTTTGCCTCCCTCTGTCTCTCCCTAGCAAGTGCACGTGCCTATTGCAGAAACCTAAGAACAGACTGAATCCTCTCCGAAATGAGCGTACCCCCAAACAAACAAAACAAAAAAAAGGGAACTGGTTCGTGTTTATTTTTCCCATTAAGGAGGCATAAGATGATTATGCAAAAGGTCTAGAATCAGATAAGCGTGCGGTTTGCCTGTGGGTTTGGATCGGTGTTTCGGCAAGTCACTTCACCTCCCCAAGCCAAGCCTCAGTTTGCTTATCTGTAAAATGAGTAATATCACTGCCGATATTAAATTGGTGGTTTGAGAATTAAACTACACAGTAGCAGGTGGTTTCAAATGTGACTGTTTTACTCGAGTCAGCCTGTAGTACAGTGGTTAAGGCAGCTGGATACCACATGGCTTACTGTGCGGGTCGAGTCCTGGACCAGGCATCTTCAGAATCACGCTGGAATCTCAAAAGGAGGATTGGAGGAGTGGTGTGGGCATTTCTTACCGGGGTAGGAAGGTTACTTTCTCACTTCTACCCTGACCGCCTCTGAGTGCACAGGCCCTGTGCAAATTCAAAACCAAAACAACAACCCGATTTTTACCAATATGAGCCTAGACTGTTCAAAGCGATCTGATGTTCTCAGGCTTCGCAGCGCCAGAATGATAAAAGCTGTGTATTTATGAGCCGTCGCCTTTCGTGCACTAATTTCCTTGACCCTTTGCTTGGGCTGATGCTTATACGTACTGTTCCTGGACGTGGTCGGTGATTAAGGCCTGAGGCGGAGGAGAGGTCAGCCCTGACCCTTCTCCCTTGGCTTCTCAGCCCCCGTCCCCCGCCCCTACTCCATCCCTTGCTGCTACTCAAACCCTGAGTGCTTCGTGCTCACGAAGTCCTTTCAGGCCCGACTGCCAAGCAGCTCCCAGCATCTGCCCAGCCTGCAGGGGGGTTTGTGAAACCAGGGCCATTCCCTGGAGCCTGCTCTTCTCGGGCATTGGGGTTGACGTGTGCTGAGTCACCATTTCAAGATGAAGATGGAAAGTACTAGAAGCTTGTAACCCAACATGCAGTTTCCAAGACTTTGTTTTCATGTGTCAGTATTTCTTCTGTGAGATTTTGTTGTAGTTGTCGTTCCTGAGAGTCACTGCCTTTTTTTTTTTTTTTTTTTTTTTTTTTTAATGGAGCTCCCCTGAACATAGTAAAGAGGAGTCTCCTGGCCGTTTTCATTACCAGAGTATGAATAAAGGTTGAGTCTTCTCAACACACCAGAACTCTCCTTTAATATGTTCTTTGATTATGATCTCAGAGGAATCTCATTTTTAATACATCCCAGAAATAATGCCTTATATTCTAGAATGACTGTAGCGAGGATGAAACAAACTAGAGTTCTAATCATTTACTGCAGAAAATCTAAGATAGTGTTACCCAGTAAGCCTACTTCACTGAAGTGTCTTGAATTTGGGGAGCAGCCCTGTGTATCTGAGATAGCAATTCTGTAATTGGTTTTAAACACACACATACGCATGTGTGTGTGTGTATGCTGAAAACTACCAAGTTTTTTAGCATTTCCAGATTTGAAATAATATTCTGATCTAATAAATTTTGGAAAGGGATTGTTCCCTCCAGTATTTGCAAGAATAGCACCTCGAGGTGAAGGTAAGATGGAAAATCTCAAAATAGTTCTCACTTTCCTCTATACTACTAGGAATAAAGTAGATTTGTTTCCTTACCTTGAAATAGTATTTCATTTTAGGGACTGTTCAAAAGTGAAAAAAAAAACAATTAACAAAAGTCTTACAGTTTCAGATGGCTCATATGCCATATTCTCTGAAAATTAATAAATCCCTGTCCTGTATTTGATAAAATTTAATGAAGATTATACACAAACCTTTTAATGATTAATCCCTGCCAAATGACAGAAATAAATGATGGCTCACTGGACCAGTGCCACGCTTCTCAGTGTGAGCCACAGGCCCGACGTATTTGCAGTGCTCCCCATCATTCACTTCCATCCATGAAGTGCAAGGGGAAACGGAGTAGCCCAGCCCTGTAACACAGGTCCCAGTGTGGGAGCCACTCGCCACAAGGGGCCATTACATGTACAATTATTAAGATGAAGTGAATGTGTAATGTTTTGTAAGAATTGAAGAGCTCAGGGCCAGCAGATGGCGTAATGGTTACATCGCTGGACTCCCACATAGCCGGCAGCAGTTTGAGTCCTGGACCCAGAGGCTTGAAACTCATGTTGGGCACGTGTGCGTGCCCCAGATACTGAGAGAAGAAGGGATTGGCTCTCTCCTGCTGCAGGGTGATTTCTTGCGTTCTCTCTTTGGTGAGCATATTCGCCCTATAGCAAAAATCTCTCTTAAAAAAGGCAGGAGGTGCTGGCAGGTGGTGTGGTGGTTAGGTGCTGGACTTTCATGTGGCTGACCGTGGTTTGCGTCTGGACGTGGTGGCTTGCTTGCTCACTTTCCCTTTCTCTTTCTCTCCTGGTCACGTTGCAAAATAAAAGTAAATAATTCTTCAAAAAAAAAAAAAAAAAAGAAAGAAAAAAGAAAACACAACTGTTCAGTTATGCTAGCACATGTTAGAAAGTTCTGTTGGACTGTTGAGATCTATAGCACTGTATCCCAGCTGGTTGTCTGCAATCTCCATCTTCTCGGGTGTGTAAGTCTCCATCTCCCTCTTTGGGGTTTAGGAGGCTCAGTAGGCTATTAAAGCTAGACTTGTGATTTCCGAACCGTCTCGGTTCAGTAGGCCCGGCAGCCTGTTGCCGTGTGAAGTACCCATGTCGCAGACTTTGGAAAACACCCGTTTCACCAAACATTGCCGGTGACGTCTTATACTAAATACTGAGTAAATCGTTTTCACTGGGAACATGCCTTGTGTTTCAGTCGGTTATAAACCTGTCTTTCTAGAAAAATAACTGGAGGGGGGCATTCCCTGCATTAGCACCGCCTGCCAACTGGAAGTGAGAGGCTTTCTTGGTGGCCCAGTTTTTCAAAGGTCTTCTAAGACGTGTTCTTTCCCCCACAGCTGAATCTGGTATCAAGTGTCACACTCTCCAAGTCCACATCGGAGGCTTCTCCGCAGAGCTTACCTCATACTCCGACGACCCCCACCGCCCCCCTGACGCCCGTCACCCAAGGCCCTTCCGTCATCACCACCACCAGCATGCACACGGTGGGACCCATCCGCAGGCGGTACTCAGACAAGTACAACGTGCCCATTTCTTCAGGTAGCTGTTCCCTGTCTGCCGTGTGTGGAAAAGGCAGTGTGCGGTGCATGTAGGGCCAGCCCCCGTTTAAAAGGTGATAATTAACAGGACAATGATTCTTATTTAGCAGATATTGCGCAGAACCAAGAATTTTATAAGAACGCAGAAGTTAGACCACCATTTACATATGCATCTTTAATTAGGCAGGTAAGTAAATAACACGGTATGTGGAATTAGATCCAAAGGTGTGCGTGTACATGGATAGATTATATTGATGAAGTAGATTTAAAACCGTTTAGTATGCAAGCATGCTAAAACCTTTTCTATAAGGTTTTTTAAAACTGCAATATATAACATAATTGCTTTTGATTAAGTATTACAATACGATGTGATTATTAGGAAATTCATTTCACACAACAGTGAAAATGAGCCTGTTTAAAGATGGCAAGTCAATTATCACAAGCTACAGTAATCTCTGATCCCTAGAATTAATCTGAGCTCTAAATAATTACTGAGCTTTAATCAGCTAGTGAAATGTTTTGCATTTCTCTTTGATTCTGCTTTATGAATGACTAATAAATTAATATTTCTGTACGGAAACAGAAATAAAAACTCAAAACAATTAGATAATTCCATTTTGAATTTTGCTATTGAACTGTTAAATACAACCATTAATCTTAGATCATTTTGTGAAACCTTTCTGAGGATTTTTAGCTCTGAATCACAGTTATTTTATAGATCCCAGAAACTGCGCAAAGATGATTCTGCTGATTGGGTCATAAATGATCTTCTTCACTTACTTTGTGCTTCGCAGGCCATTCTCGAATCTCCAGAAAAGCAGCTAACACTAAATGAAATCTATAACTGGTTCACACGAATGTTCGCTTACTTCCGACGCAATGCCGCCACGTGGAAGGTACGCTTTCTCCTGGGTCAGTCGAGTCCTGGCCCTCGGTGTTCGGAGGGCCGAGGGTGTTGATAAAGCGCAGCTGTTGTGCTGTGAGGGACCTGCATTGGTATCATTCTGATACACTGTGTCCCATCGCTAGGAATTGTGGGCCGGAACATACTTCCGCTGTGGTCAAAGACGCAGCCAGTACACTGGCATCAGATGGGCCAATGGGCAAAACTGTGTCTCTCTGATTAGACTGTGGAGGACAAGGGAGATGTTGGTCCCCAACAAACCACATGCCATTAGGTCTTTAAGCACGGCACGTATGAGGCCAGTTAATGGCGAAAGCTGTGCCAGGCCAGTGCCAGCCCTGCAACGGGAGAGGCTGTTACAGGAGATAGTGTCACACTGCTTTGCTTTGTTTGGGGATACAGAGGTTGTCCCTCTGAGGTCCATAGACACCTGACAGAAGAGCATAGCTTCTGAATGATGGCACCTTTTGGTGACACCATTTGCTATAAAGCAAGTCCAGTGACAGAGCTCTGGGTGAGCTTGGCGACCTGTGACCGACTTTATGCCCAGTTCAGCAGCTGGTTCACAGATTGCATTGGTGTTTTCTCCATAGCACTTTGGACTTGCCCTCTGTTTTAAGCCAGGATATTACACACCAAGAAATTGAAAGTGGGCAAGTCCATGGTGACGTATGTATTTTTAAAGTGTTCCTCTCTGGAACTCTTGTAATCTTCGAACACCAAAACTTTTCAAAAACATTTCATGTAAACATTTACATGTCAGTAGATGATAGGGCTTTTTTTTTATGGGATGCTGGGATGCAAGGAAAACTTGCTTTTCTGGGAAGAAAAGCCTTTCTGGCTCCTTCCCTTAGTTTTGAAGGAGAGACAAACAAAAGCACATTGAAACACAGAACTTCCATTAAGCAGTAGTTTTAAAGAGAAGGAATAATGACAGGGCTGTGAATATCTACCTTTCCGTTAGGATACAGGGTGTTAAGAAAACTATGGGGGAAAAAATAAAGTACCCTCTTTCCTTCAGCTAGACATGCTTTTTACAAATGTAGGAAGTAGACGCATGAAGCAGACCTTTTCTTCAAATTGCCTTTTATAAATAGCAAATGATCAAGTTTAAAAATAGTGACCACTGGCGAATGTTAAGCTCAGATCTTCAGATGGAACTTTTTCATTTGTGCCAACTGCAGGAGAAAGTGTCATTAATATAAACAACCTAGAGCAAATACTTGATGACTCATCAAAACATACAATTTTCTCTCTGTGTCCTTATTTGTAACGTGGTCTTTGGCAAAGGGGCAAATGGCCATGTCCACTTTTCACAGAGGAGAGCTAACTCATCTCATCTCTTTGGAGACACTCTTGATTTCTAGTGGGTTTCTGCTTAAATTTACAGCCAGGTAGAAATCCCTTCATCAGAAGTGGCACACTATCTCTTTCACTTCAGTTTTGATATATATTTTAAAACACCAGACAATGATGAGCAGCGTGGGGTTTCTTCCCCAGTTAGGTGTGGATTAGGTTGTTGGGAAAGCCCTGACATGTTTTCCTAGGCCAAAAAAAAAAAAAAAAAAAAAAGTGTCATGATTTTCCCGACGACCCAAGAGCTCCCTGCTCTGTATGGATGGTTACAGGACATTTGACTGTCTTGACCTCCTCGGTGTTAGTCCAGGAAACAGCAGCAAACCTTCAGCATGTTATTCTCTGCTGCTACGCAGTATGAGACAAAAAAGTCCTTCCTACAATTCTCAGGCAAAGAAAATTGCCCTGCCAAAGGGGTGTCTAGATTTTTTTTTGTTTGTTTAAACAACTCCAGCAAAGTGTTTTGATTCAGGGGTGTCCGTCCTTCCCTGAGCATCTTAAATGACCACAGTCAGGCTGACATGACTTAAAACGTCTTTGGGAATGTATTCTGTGAATTCTCCTTGGGAGTAGGTCATCACACCAGCCCATGAAAGTTGTCTCCTGCCCTTCTTAAGTATCACAGAAGAGAAAGTATCATGGAGTTTGAATTCTCACAAAGCGAGATTTTCCCAAATTTGAAACACCTCTCAAAGTACCAAGATTTGCCACCATGAAGGATGGTTCGGGCCCTAGGCAGTCCATACTACAGGTGGTAGAAAGAGGGGTGCAGAGCGTCTAAGCAAGAGCAGTGTTACTGGAGGTGAGTGAGCGCACACGAGGTGTGATGTGGACGTCAACTCTTCACGCCCCAGTTGCGTCCTCTGCTCATTCTGTGTGAGAAGAGAGGCTGAAGTCCATGAGTTGTATCCCTATGATAGCCTCATGGCCACTCTCGAGTCTGGATTAGTAAGTACCAGCCGGCCGGCCTAAAGACATGTGGCCACGCTTGTTCCTGTGCCTGGTAAGGTTTGTGGGTTGTCCTGAAACTCCAAGGGAAGGTGAGATGTGCAGAGCCCTTCACCTTTGAGTTGAGATCTTCCTTTTGGACGGATGTCAAGGGTCTCAGCTTAAAGAAAGGTGTGCCTGCAGGAACTTAGCAACAGCCAGAGTACAGTCATTTTGCCATTGAGAGTTCCACTCATGCGTTCCTCTGGCAGCCACTCCATGAAGGTACTTAGCCATGAGAGAGAGCTTTCAGGTAAGACAGAGCTTGCTGCTGCGTATGATCTGAGCGTGGATCCTCCTCTGTAGGCGGGACAGTTCTCCCCCCATCCTGTCGGCTGTGTGAGGTGATCCTCTCAATGATAAAATCCAATGTGGGAGTCTTGTTACTAAACCCCGTGTAAGTTTTGTAGAGCCAGACCCAGTCAAGAACATCATCAGCTTGAACAATATTAACCAACTTTTCACCATTTATAGTTTCAAAATAGAAGAACTACTTTTTTATTTTTTTATACGGGAAGTAGATGGTCTAAAAGGGAAAGTTCTGTGTTTTACATGTTTCCCTATTTTGAAGTCATAGTAACAACATGTTCACATTTGTACTGTGGAACCTATTTTGGGCTTGTTATGCATATTACAAAATATCTCTGCCGGTTAGATATTACCAGAGACTAGACGAAAATGCCAAAGTGCCCTAAAGTCCTAAACCTGGTTTTTTCTTTTTGCTTTGGGAAAAGACACCCTTCCCCACCACAGGGTCGTCCACGGGGGTGGGTAGCTGCCGTTCTGGGGAATGGTTTTACAAATGTGGACTGTTAGGCTGAATGTACTGCTGTTTTTGGAGTCTTTTCTCATAGAAAATGTAAATGTTCTCTCTTTTATACTTGCTGCAGAATGCAGTGCGTCATAATCTTAGCCTTCACAAGTGTTTTGTGCGAGTAGAAAACGTTAAAGGGGCAGTATGGACAGTGGATGAAGTAGAATTCCAAAAACGAAGGCCACAAAAGATCAGTGGGTACGTCCACCATGTTTGAACTTCTTAGCCTAGCTCGGATTGCGCTAACAAGTATAACGTAGAGGCTTTGGCTGCTAGATGGTGTTAGACCAGAGAACTGGTTTCACGTCGTCTCAGTTAAGGGAAGCAAAAAAGCATTTCATCCCTCCTGTTTTGTATACCCACCAGTCCCCCTGCCCTGCTTGCTGGTCTTTGTTGCATCACATGCTAGTAGCTTTTAGGTGGCAATGCATATTAACCCTCACAAACCATTTGCTTATGCTTATTGCATTTTATTTTCTTTTTCCTGTTCCCTGTATTGGATGTCTGTTCTGCCCCCAACCCCGTCTCCTTTTGTTGCCACTTCATCTCCTTTGCTGCTGCTCCTATCCCAGGGTGCCATTCGCACCAACCTCTCACTGCATAAGTGCTTTATCAGAGTAGAGGATGAGTTTGGGTCCTTTTGGACAGTTGATGATGAAGAGTTTAAACGTGGCCGCCATATTCAACGAGGCCGTCCTCGCAAATACTGCCCCGATGAAAACTTTGACGAGCTTGGCGCACAGTAAGAGCCTTTACTTGCTTTCGTTTTTTTGTTTCTGCTGTTGCTTTGGCTTTGCATGGTTGACTCATCCCATGTAGTTGTGCATTTCACCGAGTAGCAGTGCCACAGCTTTCTGCAACGAAACTCAACCGTGTGATTTGTACATGTATTGCTCTCGTTTCTCTCTGGAACACCGGTGCCTTGAAGAATGCTTTTTTGACGTCTTTAATGCCAATATCGGTTGTATTTCGATCTGCCAGCTAGAACGCAACTCTTTTGCGTGACCCAGACTTCCTCCAAGTGGAAAGGAAATTTGGGGGTAGTTCATGATGGGCGTTTAAGGGGGCAAATGACCTTGGAATGAAACAGATGACTGACGTGTTCCGAGAATAAGGCAACAAATTGAGGGAGGACACTGTGTACGCTTCCTCTGAGGGCTTCCGATGAATATAAGTACACTCCTGCCAGGAGTCACGCTTGTCCCTCAGTATCCCCTGACTAGTTGGGGCAGTATTTGTATTCTGTTAGCCTAGAGAATTTCTTACACTGCCTCACTTGGCCTGAGAACGGAGACGGCCTCCGATATCCCCCTACCTGCCCTGATCCAGTGGTACGAGGACATAGGGACGTCCTGCCCTCTTCTCCATCTTCTTTTGGCATTACGTCGCCGAGAAGATCTTCCTGCTGTCATCTAGAGTTCAGTCCCTGCTCACGCCCAGGGCAGCCTCTGGGCCGCAGCCCTCCTGACAGAGTCAGTCTCCCTATTCCAGACTCGCCGCGAGGTCTCGCACGGGCACGACGTACTCCGAGCCCGTTGTAACCGAAGCCAGAATCGGAGACCCGGCTTCCTTGAATCGCAGTCTTAGCCCCAGAGCGGTGCAAACAGGCCAGAGCCCTTCAAAAAGCAGGGGACAGGGGAGAAGTCCTAAGTTTTCTTGGGTGTGGTGATGGGGGCGACCTTTCTGATTGGAAGGAGACTAGTCAGCTGCAGACGAATCTTAGCTAGGACCTCGGGGGTTGGCGGCGTTTAACGCGGACTTTCTGTCTCTCTCACAGTAACCCTTCCCTCATTAAGAACATGCAGAGCAGCCACGCCTACTGCACACCTCTCAATGCCGCTTTACAGGTAAGATTAATGGCCACCCCGAGCCGGCAGCCGCGGCCGTGTCTCCCCCACTCATTTCAAAATATATTAGCCTCGCTCTAATTAGATATTAAATTTTAATTCCGTTAAACTTTTTTCTTAAGTGCACAAAGCATCGTGCTCCCTGGAGGCAAACACATCGGGCTGCTTCAGCATTAGCAGGATGCTTAGCATTTTGAATATTGTGGCAAAAAAATTAAAAGTTCACTTATTAATATTTATCAGCAGTATCATAATTTCCATCCTCTTATTTCAGAATTTCACTTGAGGCAAAAATACCACAAGTGTAATTACTCTAGCACAGCTATTAATGTGCTGGATGATAGGCCACTTCGTCACATGACCTTCTATTGTTCACGGGTTTAAAGAGAAAGCAGAGCTTTGTATTTCGGGGTCTTCTTTTACAGTCGACTTTAGCATCTTTTCTTGGTCTTGGGGGGAGGCTGGGGAGGGGAGGAGCTGGGTCGATTCACTTAGGAAACGCTTTGGGTTTAAACAATAACACTCTCTAGGTTGCCAGCAGATTGTTCAAGATTACGTAATAATCGCAGAGAAGGGTGGTTTCCTGCTGATCCACCGAGGGCTTGTCACATCATTGATGGGACTGCGGGTACAAGCCACCAGCTTTCAGCAGGGGGGAGACGACTACCCGAAAGGGGGCTACTGGGGCAGCCCAGGCGTCTAGTGGGCCTTTCACTGACTGCACTTCTCAGTTATCACACAGTAAAGTCCTCTCTGAAATCAACGGGCTGCACTAGGCACAGTTCTTGAAAATACCTGGGTTGAGGGTTCAAGTCCCCCATCAAGAGCTCAGACGTGGGTATCTTGGTAGAAAATGACAGGCCCCAGGATCTGCTCTACTGACTTGTGCAATCTGATGCAGACCTCTGTGACAGCTCTAGCACCCCAAAATTGGCTCTTGCATACCTACAGCGGCTTGTGTTCTTCCAAATGACTGTTCTACATAAATGGCTCCTAACATTTTAGGGACCAGGAGACCAGCAGATGGCATTAATGGTTACATCGCTGGACTCCCACACAGTCGACTGTGGCTGGAGTCCAGGGCCTGGTGGCTTAAAAGTCACAACGGGCGCATGTGCATGCGTGTCTAAGATCCCAAGAAGGGATGGGATTGTGGCGTGGCCATCCCCCTCCCCCCCAAACTGATTTCTTGCATTCTGTCTTTTTCTCTCCGGCGAGCACATGCGCCCTAAAGCAAAAATCTCTCAAAACAAAGAAATAGGGAATGAGAGCATCAACAGACACTAATTTAAAAATGGCGCCGACTGTTGGCATGATGGGAACAGGACGAGGACGGAGAGACCCTGGGGCTCGCTGGTCGAGAACCTACTTGTGTGCCTTACGAGACGGTTTTCCCGGACCTCCAGCAGCAGCTCCCAAGAACTGATGATATGCCTCTTACACAGTTTCAGTGCAAAGCCAAATTCACTGAACTTAGCATTTCAGTAATTATATTTGCTTATTTTTAGCCTGAACCAATTTTAATAGGAAAAACTACTTTCTGCGTTTCTCTTAATTACTTGTAGTTTACACAGTAACTTTAGAAGAGTAAATGAAAGCGCGCTTAGATGCCGCCACTGTAAATACCATTCATTAGTAACTTATTTTCCCTGGAGTCTTGTGAAGTGTGAATTTAAAGGCTGTTCTATCTGGAATACTGTTACAATTACAAGCACATTTTGCATTCATGAGGCAGAGAGGCAAAAAAAAAAAAAAAAAAAAAAAGAAAATCATCTTCTGGATGCTCTAAACTATGTGACTAATTTCAATTAATATGCTTTATCATTACAGAAATATTCATGTCTTATCATTAAAATATTTGTTTGGGCCATCCTCAGCCCACTTTTCAGCTTCCTGTGGTATCCCCAAACTCTCCCATTTTCCAAGAATGAGACAGAACAAATAAAGAGAGACAAATACCTCTCCTCTGTGAGCGTGGACCCTTGATGGACACGCAGTTGCCCAAGACGGCTCTCTGCTGTGCCAGTTAAATAGAGACTATACCCCAGGCCCGCCTTTCCATTATTGCCCATTTCGATTTGCCAAGACAAGAAAAATAGTGGAACAATATCTTTAAAAAATTACTAGAGCAACATAATGCATGATATGCAATATATAAAATAGGACAGCAGAATCCACTACAGAAATAAAACATGGGACTTGGGACAGATTGCATTATGCGCTGAAAAAGTGAAGTAACTAAGGGTAACCGTAAAGCTTCATATTTATAGACTGCCTTTTTCCCCGAGGATCTCAGAGTGGATACTGTTCCAGGAACGATGGTACTTAGGGACTTCTGCACAATTACTTAAGCACCTTCACTTTCTTTCTGGCCAGGGTGCCAGCTCTGTAGGAAACCTCATGCTCTGCATGGGACCATTGTATAATTAACTCTGTTAGAAAAACTGCCATGCACCTGCTCCTAAGCGGATACCAGCTACTACCCGAATGAGCCACTGTGTTAGGTGTAAACAGTGGTACTTCCTTCCAACCCTGAATAGGCTGTGTGCATCACTTGCTCAACAGAGAGTGGCCAGAGACTCTGTGGGGTCTCTCTGCAGCCCATTTGCCTTTTTTTTTTTTTTTTTTTTAAAAAAAAGGATCAAGACTGGTCTTATACCAAGGGATCGACGCACGTACCTTTGGGTGCCCTTCACCATTGCAGCTCTCGGCCCCTCCGCTTACGTCCTGTGGTCCAGTCCCAATGAGAAATAGCCCTAAAGAACCACAGACTGCACGTGCTCGTCCCCAGAGGGCTGCCCCGTCTCTGAGAGGACCAGATTGTCCTGATGAGCACGGTTTTAGAAGCCTTTGACTTTGTCTTTATGTCTTAATATTGTGCTTGAGAAGCTACTCTTGGGTCATTAGGAAAGTCATGACATGCTTTCCTATGCAAAAGTGCATCATGACTTTTCCGACAACCCAATAGACTGTCTAGCTAGCAAATGACCTATGCTTGTCACCGACCATTCTTGTCACATTACGCTATTCCATTTGATCATGAAGTTACCTTGTAACACGAGCTGATCTCGTCGTATTCCAGTAGAAAGAGATTGATGGCCCCAGCAGAACTTCTAAGACTAAGAGAGGTGTGACCCACCATGGTGTTGAATGGAAAAGCAGTTAAGATGCTTGTCCAGCTGTGGTTTCCAAGATAACGGTAGCGACAACTGCTCTGCCAAAAAAGAGCAGGACAGAAAAACTTCATTAGTATTGCAAGAGATCCGGTCAAAAAAGTACTCGATGCACATTATTTGACAAACTATTGGAGCATGGGGAATGCTCTGATTGGCCATTCATCAAAATGAGCTCGCCACACTTGGAAATTAAAAACAGGAACCCCACCCCCCTGCCCCACCCTGCCCCATTAGAGGAAAATTCAGACAAGAAGAAAGCAGCAGCTATGGCCTAGCCTTTCTGGCTTTGGGGTTCATACACCAAGGCTGTCATTGTCACATCAGGCAGATTTCTTGCAACCCAACTCTGTACCCTTTCTTCACGTTAGGCTCTTACTTTAAAGCCAGGGTTTGAAGAATAGTTTGGACTCTTAGGTGACTGGCCAGTTGAAGTCACTGTGCCAGATAGTCTTGTGATTGGTTCTTTCTCATTAGGATGACAAACCCGGCATCGAACAGGCTGCACAAGGACCAGTTTGATAAATCGCGGTCTGAGTACAGCTGCCAGCTTTTGAAAATCTGTCCTCTTTCATCAAATGAAAAGTCACTGGGTCGTTGTCACTCTCCAACCCTAACAACTATGGATACTTCAGTCCGGGTGGCCATTTTTTCCCAATGCCATAGGACAGGAAGTGAACACTATCCCACTGCAAAGTTTAGGGTTCCCTCCTCCCTCCCACCCCTCATTTCCACACTTTTTCGCTGACACTCATGTGGAATGACTTTGTCACCTTTAATATCGATATACTTAGGTACTGAAAAGAAATATGATTTAGAGCTTCCTCTGGCCACACATTTTTCTCCTGTCTGTCCTAAAACCCCAGGTGATTGGTCTGAGTCCGAAAGATTGTGTGGTGTTACCTTCAAGTGGTTATCTCAAACTATACTAAACAGATTCCAAAACCATTAAAACGGAAATGACGGGGGGGAGAAAAAAATTGATTCCAATTCTATAATCTCTTCCTTTTCTATAGGATCTAAGAGGTCAATGTTTATGGAAGTTCTCATAAATTTGAACAGTGCAGCCAGAATAATCTCATCAGATCTCTGCTATCCAATACTGAAGTCATCAAAATGGATAAAGAAATGAAAATCCCATTACATTTCACTGTGATCTGGAAATATTCAGTTCCTCTTGAAAAAACACATCAGATAGAAACCTCATATTAGACAGCCTTGCCTAAACCCCACGTGACTCTACCAAGCAGGACCAGATTGAGTCCTTCCCCAGGAGTGCCTTAGTCTCCCTTGTTCTCTTCCAAAACCCAGCGTGAGACATGTGCCACAAGTCACTTTTAAAGCAAAAGGCATCAACATCTGTTAGAAACTTGTATTTTACCAACCATGCGACAACCACCCTAAACCAATGGTCACGGTTTGCCTTCATACCCTGTGTCCTCATAAGTCTTCTCTCGGTTGATGGCAGGCTTCGATGGCTGAGAACAGTATACCTCTATACACTACTGCTTCCATGGGAAACCCCACTCTGGGCAACTTGGCCAGCGCCATACGGGAAGAGCTGAACGGGGCAATGGAGCACACCAACAGCAACGAGAGCGACAGCAGTCCGGGCAGATCCCCTATGCAAGCTGTGTGAGTATCAGCCACCCAACGATCTGGGCCTTCAGACCCCAGTCTCCCTGTGCTCTGTGCACACTGACCCTTCTCTGAGCCCTCCTTTTCTATCTTTCCTCATTTCTAGAGCAGGTAGAATTCTGCACTTCTAGAAACGTCTATCTTGGTCATTGCCCCAAAGGACCAGGTACTAACTTTCCCACCCAGGCAGTCTGCTCTTCTAGCCCTGCAAGGACACACAGCAATAAAAGGAGCCAGGTGCTTTTCCCTCACCCCCTGGGCTTTGCATGTCGGGCCATTATTTCAGCCACATTATCTTTTGTTTCTCTTACGATCCACATGCGTATCTATGAAAAGTTTGCAGTTGGTTCAACTTTCGGACATGCCGAACCTGGAGGGAAGTAAAAGCCTCTTGTTTACTTGGTTGTGCGATAAACTGAACCGTGATTGTGACGCCGCAGCATTATTACCGAGCATTAATGATGGCGCAGATGAAAGGCGGCATGATTTATAGATTGCTCTTAAAATATCAAAAGGAAAATTAATAGGAGCATTATAGCAGCAGACGGCAGTATAATGAGTGCACGTATAACGGAGTGCCGCGATGGGCCGTGGCTGCCCGTGCTGAATGTGAATGGCACAAGACAGGCGGAGGCCATGAGGCCGTGAGGTCCCTGTGGGCAGGTGATGGGAGAGAATTGCCATGACGACTGGTAGCAACCTCCTTTCCCAGGAAAAAACTGTTAAGACCAAAAAAAAAAAAAACACACACACAAACTGCATCATTGCAAATGACAAGATCTGCAGGGGCTGCAGTGGCGGGACATTCCTCTTGCCAGTGAGTTTGTTGACGCCCTGGCCCACTCGAAGGGAACAAACCAGTTCAGTGTCTGCAGTGCCGTCCACTCCTACAGTACCCACTTGTCTACATGTTTTTTTTCTGAATTCCTGACCAACATCTTATTGTAGGATGATCCGGGTGCTAGGAATGGGAAAAAGGACCTGTAGCAGCGAGCTTGTATTGGCACCTCGTAACCAACAACGTTATCTGTCAGCACAATTGGAGGGTAGAGGGCACTCTGAAATTTGATTGATTTATTTTTTCTAGCATCTGAATTTCATACCCACAATGCTTTTAAAAGGGGATCTTTAGAGATGGCAATGGTCATTTTTCATTGATATGAAGTCTTGTAGTATTTACTTCTCCACACTGGAAGAGTGTGTGTGTCTCCCAGCCATGCTGCCGTATTTCACCCTTCGTAAAGCGACCTGGAGTTTCTGACTTCAGTGTGCCTGCCCTGGTACCTTCTCTAAATCGCTGTCCTAATGGGAGTATTTACTCACGCGCTTAGAGCACGTGGACACTGCCTATATAAGCTACGTCCAAAAAATACTCATTAGGGAAAAAATACCTCAAGTTATCGAACGGAAGAGATACTATTTCATCTCATCTGTACGAGTTCTTAGGGCGAGTGGATGTCTGTTTCTTTCACTTAGTACACAGACTCACACACACAGATACAGTCCTCCCAAGCAGCAATTCTCCGCAATGCTACTTTTGCTGCTCAAAAAAAAAGTCACCGTGAAAGTGATCTGAGCAGCTTTAAATTAACCCCAGTGTTACTGAGAACTCTGGTTTGCAGTCAACTTCATTTCTAACAAAACAAAGGTTTCAGCTGCCTTCTTTCCAAAGAAACCTTTAAAGGAAGACGTCAGACGGTGTTGCTCGGGTCTTCCAGGTTTACACCCTCGGCTAAATGTAATTAGCCGCCGACAGCAGATCCCTCCGCGCCGCTCCCGGTATCGCAGGCTTCTTAGTCTCTCTGACCCCGGCCTTCCATTAAGCGAATTCTGTAATGACATAGTTTTCGTTCTTCTCCAATATGCCTTACCCGGCTATGATGCAAATTGTTTTTTAACTGTTCGAGTCTATTGGAATAAATCAAGCCGTAAACTTTACGGCAGGGCTTAAAGGACCTTGGCGGGGTGGCAGCCTAGCTGATGTCTAGCGTTGGAACGGAACTCTCCGTTCTTACCCTTTCTGTGACACTCACAGATCACTACACTTCGCCGTCTTTTCAAACACTAGAAAGTAGTCACATAATTATGGCTGTGGGGCATTCTACTTTTATCCTGATAGCAGCTAAAGGGGCTTCCAAGCAAAACACGCCATGCTGTGCACACACCCCCAGAACACAATGCCTTTAAACACCAGTCCGCTTCCTTGAAAAAGTCTTGTGTTCCCAGAGTGGCTACACAAAGGAATTACTCAGATGTGAGCAGAAAGGACATACGCAGTTTGGGACAGTTCTTCACCCGGAGCCCTATAGGAGGCAGGATTAGGAAAGACTGAGTGGGTGTGGGGGGTGTCCTACAGGGCAAAGAAGGTGCATCGCACAGCTTGAATTTCTGGGTGACAGTATCTAGGTGTCTGTGAAGGATGATATCTTCAGCCGTTTGCATCATCCCTGAAAATCTCGTGCCTTTTATTCTCTGAGCTCTGCATGCTTCTGCTACTACATTTGCCACACCCAGGAGGATCTGTTAGTGTTAAGTTTAAAAAAAAAAAAAAAGTGTTCTGAAATTGGAGTTCCCTTCTCTGCAGTTTGAAGACACTTTCCTACGTGACGTGGTTGTGGCACTATAGGTTCGTTAACATTCGTCTGGAACCCACTTGGCATGGGGCACTGGGGTCGACCAAGCAGGCAAGGCAGGGCCATTAGTGGTGTCTGTGGGATAGCCAATCATCTTCACACTTTGGGGCTGCAAAATGTAGGGGGGATAAATATCTTTTGATGTGTGGACTATGTTTTGTAGGGCTTTACATGTACCGTGTTTTTTGTTTTGTTTTGTTTTTGCTTAGCTTAGCAAAATATTTGTCAAAGTCGCAGTCTAAAGCGAGAACTTCATTTGCACTGTTGTCCTCCTCCTGTGAGGTCCCCAATGTCACCTACTCCTACAACCTCATCTTGTGCCATCACATTTTGGTTTGTAAACTTGAAAAGGTCAAGAAACCTGAGAGGTTAAAAAAATGAAAATAGAAAAGTGCTGATCTGGAAAATGACATTGAAACTCTGTGTATGGCTATGTAAAGCACAATTTTCTGACTAGGCCCGTGTCAGGAGGGCCACTAGAGAGAGTAACGTATGAAGCAGTCATTGGCAACCATGAGAATGGGAGACTGAGCCGTGAGCAATGCTCACTCTGGTCAGTAATCCAGAAAGCACAACCTGGTTTCCCTTATACCTGCTAAGCAACAACAACAAAAAAGGAAAGTGCTGATGAGATGGTCTAAGTTCATATAGCCCCTTTGGAAATTAATTTTGCAGTAAATCATAAGACCCATAAAGATGTTTTGGCCTCTGCCCCAACAATTCCACTCTTAGACATTTATCCTAAGGAGGTAAATCAACAGAAGTCAAAAGATGAATGGATAAAAATGGTCCCTGTATTACACAAAGACGGAGGATGAGACTCAGGACTGTCCAGTAGTCAAGGACAGACGCATGTCAACACAACGGCCATACGAATTTTAGCACTCAAGCAAGCAAAATAAAAAGAGTATTCCCACTGTGCTTAGAGTTTGTAAAAATATGACCTCAAGTGGGGGTGGGGGCACAGACAGATGGACTTTAATAAGGGGTTTTTCCAGTCTTTTTTTTTTTTTTTTTTTTTAAGAGCCATGATCACTATAACTCCTCCTTCCCAGAAGGCGGCAAGGGTCCTACCAGGACTGACTTAGGAGTGTGTGATGACAATGCTGCACTTGCTTGAATTGTCTACTGTTTCTGTCTTGAAATTTGCAATTTTTGAATCAGGGAGGACTCCACATTTGAATTCTGCACTGGGCTCTGCAAATTATGTACCCAGTCTTGGATCTTCCTGCAGTAACATAGGTAGGGAAGACCCCTACGAAATCACAAATAAGCTAGAGATCCACATGTAAGCTATACTGGAATGTAACTCTGCTATATTTTGCTTTGCAAATAATTTTTAAGGATTCAGCATGATTTTTTTTTAAAGCTATTTATCTGACATCTAGCCCCCTAAAGTCTCTCTGCACTGTGCTAATTTTAGAGTCAATTGATTCTGAAGGTTCATGTCTTCCAGGGCAGTCCAAAGCACTCCTCTGTTTGTTTTTAAATGGTTCAAGGGGCCTTTGGGGTTTGCATACGGCATCAATTATTTAGGACGCCAGCCATCCCCTATACCACCTCTTATTACTAATACTTGATAACGTCAATTAAAATCCCTCCCTTCTGCACCAGTCCCAGAGATGGGACCATTTTAACTTGAATGGTTCTTTTACATATCAAAAGCCCCGCAACGGAAAGTAATTTGTATTTGCAAAGGATCGGCTGTAAATATGATTTACGAACAACATTTCTCAATTGTTATCAGAGTGGTTTTGTGTGATCACCCCGTCCCCTTTGGACCCGCGCGGGTCCGTAATGAGAAAGTTGCCAGATCACGTCGCAGCCCCGCGCCGTCACAGTGGCTGCTACCAGCCGGGCCTCATGTTTTGCCTTGTTTACAGCTGACAGCGTTATTATTCTGATCGGGGCTCTGCTTTCTTATCGTATTGTTGTGTCGAGCGAGCCTTTTCCTCTCCGTTTGTGTTTCCTGGCAGGGCTTTTCTTGCCTTATTGACAGTTTGTAAAAATATGCATTAATTTGGAGTTTCAAGCATGTATCATGGTGTCTCTTTGCTGTGTTTGCTTGAAGTTGATTAATGATCGAACCTCGCTTGGGGTCGTCCTCTGGAGAGTTCTTTCACAGGTTCTGCATGTTAACTAGCAAAGCAGAACACACAGCGAGCCATGATTAGCCCAGCCTCCTGCACTCGGGGGTCCCCTCGAACCGCCATTGTATTACAGCTTCTCGGTCCATGTCATTATTTGAAGATCGGGGGCCATCCACCCAGGATGCCACCCTGGGGCCTGCTGCCTGGTACTCAGAGTGTGGTCCCGGGACCAGCTGCGTCACCTGGGGGAGTGTCACAGATGCACAGCCTCAGGCCCCACCCCAGGCCTGCTGAATCACAGGCTGCCTTTTAAAAAGGGCCTCAAGTGATCAAGGGGCTCCACTAGAGTGCCAGAAATGCCTCCAGGACCAGGGTGGGGGGAGGGCTGCACTGTCCGGAGATCGCTCATTCTATCCAAAGGAACTTTCTGCAGCAATGGACAGATTCTGTCTCTGCGCTGTCTGGCGTGGTAGCCCTAGAACACTTTGAAATGGGTTTGGTGCGCCTGAGAAACTGAGTTTTAAGTCATGAAGTTGCTATGCATTTTAATTTCCAGAGCCACATGCAGCTAATGGCCATTGCAATGGACAGTGCCGTTGTCGAGGGTGGCTTTTGTGTCAGCCTCCACGCTTGAGTCCCGCCTGGCCAGGAAGTGCCCGTACTAAATCTTGCCTTGTTTTTCCAGGCACCCTGTCCACGTCAAAGAAGAGCCCCTGGATCCAGAGGAAGCCGAAGGGCCTCTGTCCTTAGTGACAACAGCCAACCACAGTCCAGATTTTGACCATGACAGAGATTACGAAGACGAACCAGTAAATGAGGACATGGAGTGAACGGCTGGGTGGGCTGACCCGAAGAACGAAGATTGGAAAAAGAAAACAACAACAACAAAAACAAACACACACACACACACACACACACATACACAAACAAACCACGTCAAAAGTTAGCAGTGAAATTGTTCTCCATTTGTTGTACAGTCTGGAGGATTTTCACTACGTTTTGACAACTCTGAAATGTGTTAACTCTTAGTGCCATCAAGAATCCCATTTGGGAGTATTTTTGATTTTTCTACTTTTTGTTGAAAAAAGGAATTTGTACTCTGTGCATTGGATGGACTTGTTTGGTACTTGGGATTTTCCTCTCTTAACAGTCAACATCAGTGTTGTACATTTGCTAAACTGATTCACTTTTAGCAGCAGACTTTGAATGCAATCCTGCCAACGTTGGACACTGAGGACACCCGACTGAGCTCACGCACCTAAGCTGCAGACCAAGCCTTTGCCCAGAATTTAAGGATTCCAATGGACGACCTATTTGCACAGTACTGCATGTTGATTATCACTGCCTTTACTCCTTTTTTTTTTTTTTTTTTTTTTTTTGCTTCCAGTTGGGATGGGGAAGGCCTTTGTGTGTGTATTGGGGGGAGGGGTTAAAAAATAATTATCCCAAACTTTTTAATGTATTGCTTTTTTTTTTTTTTTTTTTTTTTTTTTGCTTCTACTATACCATTTTAAGTTCTGACCTCAGGCCTCCACTTGGGCCCATGGCCTCCCGGAGGCTTAAAAGTTTTCTGTACCTTGTGATGAATGTTAATAGGTGTTTTTATTATACAAAGCTGAATGTCATTTCTCGTTTGTAGTTTTCTGTCACTCATTCCATTTTCCTTCAGACATCACCACGTTTCTCTAAACTCAGAAAACATTCCGTTTTGGTCTTTTTTCAAAAAAGGTCCCAAATGCTGCACTGTACACATGAAGGTCCTCTTATACAGATGTGACGTCCTGCCAGAAAGAGAATGAATGACAGAAAAACGAACTAGAGACACACACGAGGAGCACCTGTAGATTCATTCCATGAAGCAGTATTGGGGGTGGAAAGGGGGTTGTGTCAGATTTTCCTCTGTTTTAGTTTTGGGCAGCAACTATCATTCTTCAGTGCCACAGCATCCTACCAGCACGAAGAAGCTAGGCGGCACCGGAAAGAAAAAAAAAAAAAGTAGTAATTAGATTGACATCAAGGCCGTACGAGCGGCGGGCTCTCTCTTGTAGTGAG